>JAVJIX010000044.1:3555000-3772500 GCA_036785185.1 Paratrypauchen microcephalus | reverse complement strand
ACATATGAAAAAATGTCTGCCACTCTGCACCTATAACATTAAAATCGTGATAATATAATCTTCATTAGTTTTCTCTCATAAACATTTAAATATTCATACACCAGTGTTCACAAGCGCTGAAGGCAAGTGTTTTGCCCAAGGACACAATGGCAGAGTAAACAGTCAACTTTGGATTAGTGAGACTATATCATGGACTGTATAAAGAAGTGGACTAAGGGGGTGTGACGTCACCCATAGCGTTCGGCTCCAGTCAAATGAAGCTCATGATGCTCATGAAACATATTAGGAATAGGAATTTATTAACGGACAAACTAGTCAAAATAAAAACACCAGGATCATGTAGAGTGATTTAATACGAGCATTTGAAGACCAAAATGATGAGGGGTGAGATAATATTCCAGTGCAAGTCAATTGGAGCCAGAGTGAATCTGGTAGTGCTTCAGTTCTCACTTCCTATTTGGAACGCCGTGGCTTGCAGGTTAGCTATGTCCACTTATATATACAGTCTATGGCAGGGGTCGGCAACCTTTACCACTCAAAGAGCCATTTGGACCCGTTTTTGGGAGCCACAAAACCCTTTTGAAATTTAAAATGAAACAACACTGCATATAACGGCTGTTTTGTCTTTGTGCCATAGAATTACATTTTGAAAATGAATGAACTAAAATAAAATACATTTTAACTAAATACAGTGGTCCCTCGCTATATCGTGGTTCACTTTTCGTGGCCTCGCTGTTTCGTGGATTTTTTTATTCCAATTTTTTTTATAGTGTATTAACGCGCATTTCTGCGTCCTGATTGGCTAAGGGACTGTAGACCTTTGCCGATTCGTCAGTCTTTCTCCTCTGTGTCTCCTGTGACTGTGTGACTCTGAAGCGCTGCAAGTTTTCTCCCCAACAAAACCCGCCACAGCGAAGCAGTGCCAGGACGAAGAGGCTCGGCCATAAGAACTGTGAAATACACATGAAATACACTTTGGTTTCGTTCTATAATACTGTCCTTTTTTGTTGAAAATCTACGAAAGTCTGAGTGTTTAAACAAGAGAGAAATGTGAGAAAACGTTAATTCCAGTCTGAGAAAAGTGTAGCATGTGTGTGGTGAGGCGTTTATAGCCTTAAAACATGGAGAATAATTGTCAAATATAAAGCTGACGACTTTGCGGATTTTGCTTATCGTGGGTTATTTTTAGAAGGCAACCACCACGATAAACGAGGGACCGCTGTACTGAGCCGCATCAGAGGGATCAAAGAGCCGCATGTGGCTCTGGAGCCGCGGGTTGACGACCCCTGGTCTATGGTCTACATATATACTGAGCCGCTGTATCAAGACCAACAACACATTAGAACTGAAGTCATACATGTCTATGAAGAATACATTACCATTAAAGGAAAAGTAACGTTTTTTTACAATCTGAGCCTTCTTTTGGCAATAAAACAAGTAGTTTTACTCACCCATAGCAGTTTGGTGTCAATTGGAGCAGTATCGCAGAACTTATGTTGTAGCCGTTCTGTTCTACTAATGATTCCGTATCCGTTAGCGTGAGTGCTCGGGGCACTGATTTGCGGTGTCCAAATAACACAAACTTTAGCACTTTTCAAATCACAGAAAATCGCTGTGTCAGGGTAGACTTTTAGTGGATTCCAAAACAGCCTGAAACCCGATATCGCAACAGAAAAGTAAAGTTCAGAGCGGTGTTAGCTTCTTTCGGACTAGCGGTGTTTACAAAACAGCTGAGTTCACGCATGCGCACTGTCCTCTCTGATGACGTCATCAAATGAAACTATAGCTGGATATCGGGTTTCAGGCCGTTTTGAAATCCACTAAAAGTCTACCCTGACACAGCGATCTTCTGTGATTTGAAAAGTGCTAAAGTTTGTGTTACTTGGACACCGCAAAGTAATGCCCCAAGCACTCATGCTAACGGATACGGGATCATTAGTAGAACAGAACGGCTCAACATAACTTCTGCGATACTGCTCCAATTGACACCAAACTGCTATGGGTGAGTAAAACTACTTGTTTTATTGCCGAAAGAAGGCTCAGATTGTAAAAAAAAACGTTAATTTTCCTTTAAGAAAACAAGCAGATAGCAACCACATTTTTGCCTGGATGCAAAGTCACTTCTGTAATCCACCCCGATCCACAGTGGTGTTGTTTAGACTGTGCAGAGCAGCATCAGGAGCCAGGCTTTGTAACAGTAGAATCACAGACAGACACTTAGAGCGACAAACTCACAAATCAGGAGCAGATGAGGGAGTGGTGCATGAGAGAGGCCTTTCAACAGGCTAAAGCTACAAACAGGAGCCATAATCTACTGTTTTTGTTTGAAAATGACAGAGTTTGAATCTTTAGTAACTTTAGTATGATATCTCTAGTGTATGTTTTAGTTGTAGATAAACAGTGTGAAAAAGTGCATTTAATATGGCATTTTTGATGTTAACAGATTAATACAGTGATTAACAGTTTACAAAAACAGTGACCTCAACAGTAATCGAATCATAAAATGTTTGAAATGGAATGGGATTATGTCATGTCATGGGGGGGCAAGAGACAACATTGACAACATTGTACTTTGCCATGAAGCTGATCATTTCTATTATTGACTAGATCCATTAACTTCTTGTATTACAACAGAAATCTGCATTTTAACAATATTAATTTAGCTGTCCCCCATCTTTATTAAATATGATTGGCCTACAGAATGTTGTGATGTCAAATAAAACCCAGCAAATCACCCAGAAATAATTTTTGCTGCATCTGTGCTGTAAATTTCTCTTTTACATTTCTATAAAATATACAAGAATGAGAACTTCGCACTTCAATATCTTCAAACGGGTGTGTTGGAGGAGAGGGAGCAGTCCCAGAACATACGAGAAGAAAATAATCCTGCACGCCGTTTTACTTGCAAAATGTAAGATTTATTAAGACATGGAAGGTTTTGGCAAAATAGCACCTATTTTGCCTGATGAAGGTCTAGTGTTGAAACGTTCCATGTCTTAATAAATCTTACATTTTGCAAGTAAAACAGAGTGCGGGATTATTTTCTTCTCTACATTTCTATGAAATGAAAGGTGCATAACTAACAGTAACACAAAGATAATCTTTACAACTTCCATTAAAGTGCCTTTATCTGATTTTTCATTTTTTTGTATTTGAGCAAAAAGTCTGACCCCAGTAGATACAGTATATTGTATGAGCAGCTCTTGAGGTTAAAAAAAAAGTTTAAAGATCCCATGACATGGTACTTCTTGATGCTTTTATATGGCTCCTTAATGGTTCCTAATACTGTAAATGAATCCTTCTTCAAAATCAACACTCAGTGCATGAGAAACAGAGATAAGATGAAAAAGAGTAATTTTTCTCTCTCTGAACAGGCCATTATGGGCGTTGTTGCTTGACTGCAAATGAGGAGAAAAGAGCTGGCCTATAGTAGAGGGTGGGGGCGTGGCCAAACTCTCCGCTCTCGCTCTTAGCTGATCCATTTCCGTGTTTCTGCACGGGGGGAGAGATTTGAAGCGTTCCATTGAAAAATAAACACATTTCCACAGAAAATAAAATTAAACCACTGCTGTTCAATGGTCCAGAGGCTCAGATAAAGGACTTCCGAGCCTAAAAACACTCGGACGTGCCTCCAGGCAAATAAAAAAACCTATTTCGCATTGCCTAGCGCATTCGCAGTCCAAACTCTCTGGGCGTGATTTACAGAGACGCTGAGTACAGACAGACGGGGTGGAACTGCATTTGCATTTCTTTTTTCGATCTGACGTCAATAAGGTGCCTTGTTCAAAATCGCCCGTTTGAGCTCCGATTTTTTGTAACGCAGAAAAGGATCGCAAATGCTCAGTTTAGACATTTCGCAACTTTTAACCATGGGGGGGGGGCCCTAAACAGGGTAGGGGAGCTCACATTAACGTTCAAAAACCTCAGAAAGTGAAAATTTCATGCCATGGGACCTTTAAAATGAACTGTTTCTATTTGCTTTTCTCACATATCACCACCACATACTGTCTATGTTACAGCTGTCTGACAGTGTTTAAGCTGGGGTGTCAAATCTGGCCCTCTGACCAATTTTTGTTGGCCCTCAGGGATCTTGCTGAAATGGCCCAAATGATCATAGAGCCATTTAGCAGTACTTTTTACTTATAATTTCAGTATCTCAATCACTGCAATAACAACTCACTGCATTATGATACAGATCTAAAATTTACGTTCTAGGACTTTTAAAGGTCTTGTGGCTCGGTCAAACTCATATAAAATGCATCTATCTGAAATTAGTTCCAAATTAGTTGAGATAGTTTCAGAACAATTTCAGTGTAGTTAGCTCCTCACTGCAGCTAGATATAAGCAGTGTCTAACCAGCACTCGAACCAGAACTGACGAAGCCTCTCGGATGAGCGGCAAAACGTTTTCGACCAAACAAACTTTGTCCAGTTGACAAATTGAATTTCTTCTTTTATCATGGATTCTACCTGGACGACTGAGGGATTCTTCACGCATCATCTATCTGAAAGTCTCACTGTACTCACCAGCTCTCTATGACCCTCCACTATGAATATGTTTGTATATGCGGCCCTGGGTGGAAAAACGTTGGGCACTCCTGCCACAGACTATATATATATATATAAATAGTCTAAATAGGAACTGAGCATGGGGATACTTACGGCTCTATCAACTCGCAAATTCGCCCCTATAACTGCCAGCCTCAATGAGCTTTATTTAACTGGAGCTGAACGCTATGGATCACACTCCCTTAGTCCACTTCTTTATACAGTTTATGTGTGAGTCTGAACAAAGGCCACATGAGGGGAACAGGTCACACACCTGACATCTAGTGGTTCCAAAAAATCAAATAAACTTCAAACCATCAAACCATAGTAGACTTCTTCTCTACTTGGCAAAGTGGAAAACGCAGGCAAAATGCAGGAAAAAGCAGCCAAGTATGACCTCAGAAAGACCATCAGGACATCCGAGAGGGACTACAGGGAGAGAGTGGAGTCTGCCCAGCAGAGCAGTGGCCCGAGACAGGTGTGGCATGGGCTACGCTGCATCACTGACTACAAGGGGAGGAGCGGGCCAGTGGAACTGTCCAGCGCATCATTTCCGGACGAACTCAACACCTTCTATGCCCGGTTTGATGCAGATAACACCACGCCTGTCACCAGACCCCATGTGGACAGTGAGGACGCTGTACTCTGTATAAACACCGCCACAGTGAGACAAGCGTTCAAGAAAGTGAACCTCCGCAAAGCACCAGGACCCGGTGCATCCCCGGACGGGTGCTAAGGGCTTGTGCTGACCAACTCGCCGGGGTGTTCACCAACATCTTCAACCTGTCTCTGAGCCAGTCTATCGTGCCCACCATCTTCAAGACCTCCACTGTAGTCCCCATCCCAAAGACCCCCACAGCATCCTGTCCTAATGACTATCATAGCACTCACATCTGTCATCATGAAGTGCTTTGAACGAATCATTAAGAGACACATCTGTGACTCCCTCCCCGACCCCCTGGACCGCCTGCAGTTTGCATATAGAGCAAAGAGGTCTACTGACGACGCCATTGCTCTAGCAGTCCACACCTCTCTCAGTCATCTGGAGAGAGGAAACACATATGTCAGAATGCTCTTCATTGACTACAGCTCGGCATTCAACACCATAATCCCCCCCAAACTGGTCTCTAACCTCACCGCCCTGGGCCTGGGGACGTCCATTTGCTGCTGGATATGGGGCTTCCTCACTAACAGGCCACAGGCGGTGAGGATCGGCAGCCACCTCTCCTCCACACGTTTCCTCAGCACTGGCGCACCCCAGGGCTGTGTTCTCAGCCGTCTCCTGTACTCCCTGTTCACCTATGACTGTACCGCCAGGCACAGCTCCAACATCATCCTCAAGTTTGCCGACGACACCACCATCCTAGGCCTCATCACTAACAACGACGAGAACGCCTACGCCTTTTTTTTGCCTGCATGCACTTGTCTTCTTGTTCAAACTGTCCCTACCTGGAGCTACTGTGACAAGTAAATTTCTCCTATGTGAGATCAATAAAGTCTTATCTTATCTTATCTCTTATCTTACAGAGATGAGGTGAAATCACTGACCAGCTGGTGTCAGGAAAATAACCTCTCTCTGAACGTCAGCAAAACTAAGGAAATGATCGTGGACTTCAGGAGACAGCATGTAGACCAGCATCCCCCCATCTTCATCAACGACGCTAAGGTGGAGCAGGTCAGCAGCTTTAAGTTCCTTGGGGTACACATCACTGAGCATCTGTCCTGGACACTACATACAGACACTGTGGTTAAGAAAGCCCGACAAAGACTCTACTTCCTGAGGAAGTTGAGGAAGTTGTATGAACACCAACATCCTCACAAACTTCTACAGGTGCACCATCGAGAGCCTGCTGACAGGCTGCATCACAGTGTGGTATGGGAACTACAGCAAAGCACTACAGAGGGTGGTGCAAGCGGCAGAGGACATCACGGGCAGCAGTCTCCCCTCCATCCAGGACATTTACCACAGCAGGGGTCTGCGTAAGGCACACAGCATCACTAAGGACCATACTCATCCGGCACCAGGACTCTTCCGTCTGCTACCCTCTGGTAGACGATACAGGACTCTGCCAGCACCCACAAAAACACTCAAAGACAGCTATTACCCCCAAGCTGTCAGACTACTGAACTCTGGATAATACTCTAAATAATACTGAACTCTCAATAATACTGCACTAAACTACTTTTCATTAAGCATAATATGTTTACTGCTGCTGCTCTGTACGAATGTATCATGTTTGTCACTACCTCAGTGTAAACTACTATTACCTGTGCAATAATCTGTGCAATAACCTATGTGCAATATTTATACCATACTATGTGCAATACAAAATCCACATGCAACTCTTCAGCAATCTGTGAAATACTCCACTTACACCTTATTTGATCTTTGATTTAATCCTACCTGCATCTTTGTACATTGTACCTTGTATTTTTTATTACATTTTATTACATATTTTTATTATATTGTTTACTTCTTCCCATGCACTTTTGCAATACTTTTTACCACGTACTATTATAGCTGTTATTAGTACTTCTGACTATCTTAGCGAATCAACAGTTCTTCTGATCCTAAGCATTTCATTGCATTGTTGACCCTGTGTTGATTCTGCATATGACAAATAAACAATCTTGAATCTTGAATAAGTCTAAATTTCAGACAGGACGTGACATCATCAGAGCGCATTCCCCAAACAAAGAGGACTACAGAGGGGTTTTGGTGGAGCGCGGCGCCCCATGAGCTGGATAAGATTTCTTCCACATCTGACAGTGATCAGTGCAAACACGCTCCATTGAACAGAATAGGCCCATGCTCAGTCCAGCCAAGTCTATCAACCACCGCTTAATATACTGTATATCTACAGAGTTCTCCTTAGGGGGGAGCCATTTAGGGAAAACATTTGTAATTGCATATTTCCTGACTACTATTTCAAGTAGTTTAGCAATATTTTTATATTTCAGTTAGCAATGAGGAATTAAAGCATTTTCTGGAAGAGAATACACCCTTTTGTTGTCTGGAGATAGAGATGTAATTGCTTTCACTAGAAACCATTAGGACAGGTACAAGTCAGATCTGTGAAGAGATGAGCCCGTCCTCATTCAGAATGCATGTTTATTCATTTCCAGGCAAAGCAATAACATCTCCATAGAGACAAGCAGTTAAACAAGGATCAATAATATGCTTTATTCAGGCTTTAAATGTAAATGTGATTTAATTATGTAAAAATAAACAATCAATAATCTGAATTTTTAACAAAAGTATTACATAAAATAAATACAAATAATGAAGCCAAAATTGTGAAATGGATTGCACTATTTATTACAAATATTACAAATGATTACAAATTAGCTGAAAATCTGAAAGTCTCGTCTCATTCTCGTGGACCCAATCTCGTGGTGTTTCTCGTCTCGTCAAAACTGTGTCTCGTCCCACCCCTAATCATTAACAATACTGTGTAACCCAGTCGTGCCCAACCAGTAGCCCGCGGTCGACCGGTCGCCTCCGGCCTGATCACAAGTCGTCCGCGGGAGGTTTGGGGGGAGGGAAGAAAAAAAAGGGGGGTAAACGGGAAAAAACAGCAATTTTCGCAACCGCACCGGCTGGCTGTATGTGTGTGTGTGTGTGTGTGTGTGTGTGTGCGTGTGCGCATGTGTAGCAGACACGTGCATTATGGGAAATTGACAGCTGACCCCGGCAGTGGCCTAGCTAACATGGTGGAGGGCCGGAGCAAACCGAAACGTCCCAAGACCTATCATTTTCACTCTGAATGGGAGGAAGATTATTTTTTTGTTTATTTTAATAAAGCGCCCATTTGTCTGATCTGCAATGCAAAGGTGGGATTGGCAAAAAAGCGAATGTCGAGCGTCATTACAAGACGATGCACGCCGGGAAGTACGAGAAGGAATACCCCGCAAAAACCCCTTTACGTGCCGCAAGACTCAAGGAACTGAAAGCACGCCTGTCTGAGCAACAGGCACAATTCACCAGACCTAATGAACAGTCGAAGGCCGCAACAATTGCTTCATATCGGGCTAGTCACATCCTTGCTAAACACAAGAAGCCATTCAAAGACGGCGAGGCGTGGAAGGAAGGCTTTCTGGAGGCCGCGGATAGCCTATTTGACGGCTTTAAAAATAAAACGGAGATCATGAAGGCGATTAAAGATGTACAAATGTCCCGCAATACCACTACAAAGCGATGTGAGGTAATGGCTGTGGACGTGGAGGAGCAGCTAAGAAAGGACATCGATGCATGTGAATGCTTCTCTCTGCAGTTTGATGAGTCAACTGATATGGTGGATGTGGCTCAGTTATGTGTTTTCATCAGAATGGTTTTCGAAGACATGAGCGCCAGGGAAGAGCTACTGACCATGTTGCCACTAAAAGGACAAACGAGAGGCGAGGATATTTTCAATGCCTTCATGACATTCGCCCGCGAGACAAAACTGCCGCTCTTTAAACTGATTTCTATAACCACTGACGGCGCCCCTGCTATGATAGGCCGCACAAATGGATTTATAGCACTGTGCAAGCAAAGTGAGTCTTTTCCAGACATTCTGAATTATCACTGTATTATCCACCAGCAAGCACTAAGCGGGAAGATTGTTCAAATGAAAGACGTGATGGATATCTGCATGAAGATTGTGTGTTCAGTGCGCGCCAGGAGTCTTCAGAGAAGGCTTTTCCGTGCACATCTGGAGGAAAGCGACGCTGAGCACACCGAGCTGCTGCTTCATACAGACGTCAGGTGGTTAAGCAGAGGGCAGTTTTTAGCGAGATTCACAGAGCTGCTGCCAGAAATCAAGGAATTCTTGAAGCTGTCTAAACATGCAGATTATCATGACAAGCTAAATGACCACCAGTGGCTTTTAGATTTATCTTTCCTCACCGACCTCACCCACGAACTCAATTTGTTGAATGTAGACCTGCAGGGTAAAGATAAAGACGTAGTCCAGATGATGAGTTCTGTGAACACTTTTAAAAGCAAGCTACAGCTCATGTCACGGCGGCTGCAGCAGCGCGACCTGCACACAAACTTTCCAAATATGCATGCTGAACTACAAAGTCAAGGTAAAAGGCTGACGCAACTTGATATTGACCGCTATATGGAGCATGTTCAGAACGTCTCGTCAGAATTTGAGCGGCGTTTTACTGACTTTGCGACCCTCGAACCTGTAGCAACCTACATGTGTAATCCGTTTGGTGCAAATGTTGCTGTTGGTGACATTGCTGACAAAGTCAAATCACTGTTCGATTTGGAACGCGATGCGATTGAAAACGAGATTCTAAAATTGCAAAATGACATTGTCATGAAAGCCAAATCAACATCGGCCCCGCCTGGAAAGCACGCAGCGTTCTGGGAGCTGCTGTTGGATGAGAAATACCCCAATCTCCGAAAATGTGCTTTAAACCTGACAGCTCTTTTTGGTTCCACTTATTTGTGCGAGTGTGCGTTCTCGCACATGAAAATTATAAAGTCCAAGTACCGATCAACAATGACTGACGACCACCTTGTAGCCTGCCTACGCCTTGCAATCAGTACCTACACTCCTGCCTACGAAAAGCTCGCCTCCTCCTCCCAGTGCCAGGTGTCCCACTAGCTGCCTCCGCTCTGCCCAGCGCCTCGTCTCACCCAGCCCACAGGTAGGCAGTTATGGCTGTGTGTCTGTCTGTCTGTCTGTCTGTCTGTCTGTCTGTCTGTCTGTCTGTTATTATAAGAAGCGGCTCATTTTTTGGAGGATTGTTGTCTGCTGTCTGTGAATTATGCCAACAGTATTATTCTGCAACGTGTAATGTGGTCTGTGTGTGTCTGTTGTTATAGGAAGCGGCTCATTTGGAGGATTGTCTGCTGTCTGTGGAATTATGCCAATAGTATTGTTCTGCAACGTAATGGACTGTTCTGCAACTTGTAATGGACTTTTCAATTTCTGGCCTGTTCTGCCACCTGCAACTTGTGATGGACTGTTCTTATTATGATTGCATGGCAGTGTTTGTCCAAATCTGTTGTACTTATGTTTTACTGATGTAGGCCTACTTATAAGTCTGTTGTAGCCTACTTTATGCTTATGTGGACATAAAGTAAAGTGGTAAACAAAGTAGTATTGTGTTGTTGTGAAGTTACTGCAGGCTGGCGACGATGTTTGTGGTTTGAAATGTTGGTATTGGACTGGTAGACCCCGGAGGGGTTGGCTACTGAAAAGTAGACCTCGGGTCAAAAAAGGTTGGGCACCCCTGGTGTAACCTCTCTTCTTTGGTTAAAGATCCCATGACATGGTACTTCTTGATGCTTTTATATGGCTCCTTAATGGTTCCCTAATACTGTAAATGAATCCTTCTTCAAAATCAACACTCAGTGCATGAGAAACAGAGATAAGATTAGAAAGAGTCATAAATATCTCTCTCAAACACTTTATTCTGGGCATTGTTGCTTGAATGCAAATGAGGAGAAAAGAGCTGGCCTATAGTAGAGGGTGGGGGCGTGGCCAAACTCTCCGCTCTCCGCTCTCAGCTGATCCATTTCCGTGTTTTTGCACGGGGGGGGGGGATTTGAAGTGTTCCATTGAAAAATAAACACATTTCCACAGAAAATAAAATTAAACCACTGCTGTTCAAAGGTCCAGAGGCTCAGATAAAGGACTTCCGAGCCTAGAAACACTCGGACGTGCCTCCAGGCAAATAAAAAAACGCATTTCGCATTGCCTAGCGCATTCGCAGTCCAAACTCTCTGGGCGTGATTTACAGAGATGCTGAGTACAGACAGACGGGGGTGGAACTGCATTTGCATTTCTTTTTTCGATCTGACGTCAATAAGGTGCCTTGTTCAAAATCGCCCGTTTGAGCTCCGATTTTTTGTAACGCAGAAAAGGATCGCAAATGCTCAGTTTAGACATTTCGCAACTTTTAACCATGGGGGGGGCCTAAACAGGGTAGGGGAGCTCACATTAACGTTCAAAAACCTCAGAAATTGAAAATTTCATGCCATGGGACCTTTAAACTATATTTTTGCATGAACTAGCAAAACATGAACTCACTGATCAGAGATGACTGGGATGAATACTGCATTTTCCAAAATTGGTCAGATTTAGACACAGTATTATGAGTCCTGCCCAATGACAAAGGACGGGACCAACTTCTCCAATTTCAATTTCAAATAATCGTTGAGCCCTACTTTTGCTCCTATTCCTGTATCATTGCCCTATATTTACACCTGATTTCATCGCACATGCCTTCTATTCCTCTGCCTGGGTCTGTCCACGGTGTCTGGGAGAGGGGAAAGTGGAGCAATCGTTTGGTCCAGTTTGTCCGTCATCACTGTCTGGAGTCATCCAGGGAGCTTCTCACTGTTTATTTAAAGGACCAGAATCTTAAACAACTGTCAAAGAGTGCACTCACCGGAGTAACTAGTATGTAAATACGTACGGAGGCATGGCCTGGAGATATGCATGTTAAAGATGTCAACAATATGAGAGGCAAATGAGTTCAGACCTAGAACTGACCCTTGTGGGCTTCTGCTGGAATCAGTAGAAGAAAACATTGTGGGGGCGTAATCAAGTAAAAATTGTTTCGCTTTTACACAGAAATATGGTAAAAGCAGGATCAATATGAGACCGCTGTGCACTGTCCGTATCTAATTATAAAACAATTTGATCATTCACAAAATAGGAAGTAAGGCTGGGGTGTTGTTAGCATGCTAGTTGCTCTCATCAACTCATTACAATGAACGACTAGGATGCTAAGAATGCATTAGGAAACTCAAAAATAACTTTGAACTTATGCCAAATGTTGAAAATGAACTAGTTTTCAGTTTTTAGTAGTTTTTCATGTATGTAATACAGTAAGAATCAGGTGTAGGGCTCTATCTACTGGTAGCAGCGGGAATTGCCATGGGGAGAAAAAAACTAATGTTAGTTAAGGAACATCCCCTGACATGTTAATATAAGCACGCAGCAGTGGTGAAAGTAGTTTTCATTTCTTACAGGTGCTATAATGTCCAGTGCATCACTTTACCGTAAAAAAAACAAAAAAACCACTCGTTTTACCCGGGTTTTTTTATTTTTTATTTTTTTTACGTTTTACACCTTTTTCATAGATAAATAACTTTTTTAATATACTTAATTATTTCATATTTTTTTGTCAGCATAAACCCTCTCTTACAGGTGCAGGCAGCGCGCCGGCCTTAAATCTTCTACCAGTGCGCAGCACCGCCTCGCAATGGTTTAGGCGACTTTCACGGCTACAGTCAGATAAGTTTTGACAATCCTTGCTTAACAGACTGCAGATATCTCTGCACGAGAGTTTCGGGTAGCTTTCAGTTATTCTCGAATGGCATAGTGTGGTTGTTTGTGTTTTCTACTTAAATAGCGCACCTTACTTTTTTTTTCAAATGTGGGTTTTGGCCACCATTAACCATATTCTCTTAGTGGTGCTGCGTACCGGCTGTGAATTTTATACCGGTGCTGCGTTCCGGTGCGCACTGCTTTACTTTCACCACTGGCATGCAGTAATAATTTAAACTGTGCAGGATCTCTATCTGTGACACCACAATCCTGAAAACATTTAAAACAAGTGTTTTGTAATGGCTCATATGACTTACAGCACAAGATCTATCAAACAAGTGTGAATGACATAAAACACAACTCCAGGTATGTGTTTGACTAAGGGACAGTGTTATACCATGGCCAAAAGTTCAAAAATGTAAAATTTGCAAAATATGCAGTGTTTCTGTCAGTTTTTTTTGTGGCGGCCTACACAATCCTTATGTGAAAAAATACCAATACCAGTTTCGGAGTAACTAAATGCAAATAATTATTGATAACAGACTGATTAAATATGAAATTAATTTACTTGTACATATTTAGGGTTATACAAAAAAAGTGTTATGTATAATACAAATTACTCAGTTTCATTTAGACTACGGGGACAAAAATTAGACTGTGGGGGGCCACCATAGTCTCCTCTATTTATGGTAAACACTGATATGTGTACAATATTATCTACAAAATATTTATATTATCCAAGCATGGTAACAACAAAAAGCAGCCAACATATAAGCTAGCGACATTCCTTTACAAGTCATGGGTCAAACGAGATCATCATAAATCCTAGACAGTCCCCAGACCCCATGCGTTCTCCAGGCTGGTTTCAGGGCTGTGTTTAGCGGAGTGGAAGCGTTATTGTTTGACTTGTAAAAGGAGAAGAACAGTGGAATGCGCAGAGCTCCATGGTGCAGAGTGAGACCTCCTCTCCACACAGCAGCTGGACAGAATCATACACACTCATGTCTGTGTCCAATATATCGCTAATGCTATATATACAGTCAGTGAGGGATGATGTACATATTGAACCTTTCATGTATTTGGTCATGAATCAATTCCAAGTATGTCTCCTTCACTTTTGCATTTCACATTGAGGATCACTACAGTCAAACATCTGTCTCAGTGTGGAGAGATATGATTTATGAAGCTGAAATTAATATAGAAATTTAAAAAGGATGAGTTCTATCAGCCAATGACAGTCTACTACATTTACCTTTCAACCAATCACCTCTTAAGGCTGGTCATAAACAAGACATAATCTGTAATTAATTCTCAACTCTTTTCTACAGTCTGGGCTACATGCTGTAACCTTCCTTTACCCCATCTAAACCACAGCAGTAGAACCAACAAGCCTTTCCATCTCCTCTTCTTCTTCAGTGTCTACAGGCCCAGTGTCTAACAGCCTATAGCATCACAAACCTCTCTGCCTACGAAGGTCTTTACACAAAAGTTTAAACATTTGACAATTCACCATTTTATGTTAACTTTTAGGTACAACACTGGGAAGTCTGTCCGCTGAACATGTTGGCTGAGTGTCAAGCACTCCTTTCAGCATGAAGGTTCCAGGTTCAATGCCCAGGTTACCCATGCCTTTCTTTGACTATGTGTGTTTCTCCACGGGGAGGTCTGCTCTAGGCACTCTGGTCTCTCCCAATCCAACAATCTTCCAGCTAAGGTAGTTCTGACCAAGAATACCTCAAGGTCATGGAGATGTATTCCCCAACAGTATTGAAGGATGGGTCAAATGCAGAGGAGAATAAGTGAATCTTACCTTTGACCCATCCTTCAAAATCACCGTAGAACCTGTCAGGAGTGGGTGACCACAATACAGAACCCAGGGCCCCATTTTCAGATGATAAGTTATTGTCCTGAGTACCTAGCTGGTAAAGTTTGAATTTTGCCACAAATTTTCACTCATTTTTAGCTGACCTTCTGCAATCCATTTACATGTCTCTCAACCTACCCTCTGGCTAGTTTATACCATGACCCAAAAATTCCACTCCTCTGGCCTGGTATGGGCCGCTGGCTCCAGGGGTGGTAGGAGGGACTGGTGGAGGTCAGGTTGGTGATGGATTGATTGGATAATGCGCACCATACGCACGGAAGCATTCACATGTGATTAAAGCTTTAGGTCTGAGGCAGAGGCAGAGAAACAAAGCCCCCCTTATGCCCTCAACTCTGTGTTGTGCAGTAGAAAAGTGCTGGGTTAGATGTGCTCATTAGTCTATATAAGAACACAGACCAGACGGGAATGTGTGTCCCACTTTCTTTGTTTTGGACCTGGGTCAATAGAGTTGCAAGGGCTTTGTGTGAAAATTAGCCATTGTGTGGAAGCGGGACAAAGGAATAAGTTTGATGTTAGCAAAAAATGAAAAATGGAAGTGAAATAGCCTAGTAATTGGGTGGTTAAGTTTGGTACAAATCTTAAAGGTCCCATGGCATGAAATTTTCACTTTCTGAGGTTTTTGTGACGTTAATGTGAGCTCCCCTACCCCTACCCTACCCCTATCCTAACCCCCCCCATTTGAAAAAAAGACAGCCCAAACGGGCAATTCTGAACAAGGGAAATTTCTGACGTCACACTCAGGGAAAAATGCAAATGCAGTTCCACCCCCGTCTGGATGTCTACCCACCATCTCTGGAACTCATGGCCATAGAGTTTGGACCGCAAACGAGCTACGCAATGCGAGATGCGTTTTTTTTATTTGCCTGGAGGCACGTGAGAGTGTTTCCAGGCTCGGATGTCCTTTATCCGAGCCTCTGAACCTCTGAAACAGCAGTGGTTTAATTTTATTTTCTGTGGAAATGTGTTTATTTTTCGATGGAAATCGTCTCATATCTTCCTCTGCGCTTAAACGCGGAAGTAGAGCCAGCGCACATCGCACCGCTAAACGAGGAAAAGGCGCCGCTGCACTGGCCTGTCTCTGTCCTCCTCATTTGCATTCAAGCAACAACGCCCATAATAAAGTGTTTGAGAGAGATATTTATGACTCTGACTGTGTTCATGGAGCTATCTCATGCACTGAGTCTTGATTTTGAAGAAGGATTCATTTACAGTATTAGGGAACCATTAAGGCGCCATATAAAAGCATCAAGAAGTACCATGTCATGGGATCTTTAAAGGTGCACTGCATAACTTTTCAGGTAGATGGTACACTAATAATGTGTTTCAGAGTATGGCATTAAATGTACCTCAAAAGAAAGGTGGCATCCTCAACACAAATTGCCCAGTTCAGATCTGTGTAGAGGCAAGCTCACTTATGAAATGGAAAATGAATGTTCAGGTGATTTTTTAACCTCCCCAAAACATACATATTTAAGTAAACACTAGGTAGAAACCTTAAAAGCCTTACAGTGAAACATTTCAAACAGCTATAGATGGCTAGTTTTGTCCTTATTTGTTATGGTTTGATCCAGAGTTAGGCTTGGTTCAAGTTCTGGTTTGGTCCTGGCTTAGTCCTGATTAATAACTCTTATGACACTGAACTAGTTTTCTCATGTTATTTTCCCTAATCATACAACAAAACACATTCCAAATTAGGTCAATCACTCACAAAAATAGAATCCTTTTTTTCCTTGGACAGAGAAAGACAGTGAAACAAGCATGGAAAAACAGAAGCTCGAAGTCTGAGTCATGAGGCTGTAAGCTATCTGAAGCCAAACTAACTGTCTGCCAACTAAAATAACATCACACAAATGCATTTATGTTCACAGCATATTTATAATGATTTCAAATATAACTTCTTTTTAAACTTTGGACACTCTAATATTGTTTGTCTACCAATTTGCAAGCAAACCGAGGAACGGTGGCTATCATTGAGTTCTTTTGGCAAACAACATAATGCCTTTTCAACTGGGGTCTATGAAGTCCGGAGGCTGGCTTAAGTCTTAAATCAATCTGAACCATAGTCTCAGTGCTGAATAAATGTCTGTCTCATGGTTTTTTGTTTTTGTTTTTGGACCTCTTCCTAATGCTCAAACCTGTGCCCAGACTGCATCAGGTCCAGCCATTGAAACCACAGTCTTTAGAAAGAGCGTCAAAGCTAACATACAAACACTAGCGGCTTCCTGTGCTTGGCTCGATGATTTTGGAGTCTAAACAACTGGTATTTGTATGAGGTGGCTGAGTTCAAAGAATTGCAAGAGTATGTATTAACTAAATAACCTTTTTCAAGACAGATAAATTGGCACTAGCCTGAGAGATGTATAGACATAATATGTTTATCCACGTGTGCAATGTGTTGTAATCTCCCATTTAAAGGTCCCATGGCATGAAATTTTCACTTTCTGAGGTTTTTGAACGTTAATGTGAGCCATGGGGGGGGGCCTAAACAGGGTCCCCTACCCTGTTTAGGCCCCCCCCATGGTTAAAAGTTGCGAAATGTCTAAACTGAGCATTTGCGATCCTTTTCTGCGTTACAAAAAATCGGAGCTCAAACGGGCGATTTTGAACAAGGCACCTTATTGACGTCAGATCGAAAAAAGAAATGCAAATGCAGTTCCACCCCCGTCTGTCTGTACTCAGCGTCTCTGTAAATCACGCCCAGAGAGTTTGGACTGCGAATGCGCTAGGCAATGCGAAATGCGTTTTTTTATTTGCCTGGAGGCACGTCTGAGTGTTTCTAGGCTCGGAAGTCCTTTATCTGAGCCTCTGGACCTTTGAACAGCAGTGGTTTAATTTTATTTTCTGTGGAAATGTGTTTATTTTTCAATGGAACACTTCAAATCTCTTCCCCCGTGCAAAAACAAGGAAATGGATCAGCTGAGAGCTCAGAGCCGAGAGCGGAGAGTTTGGCCACGCCCCCACCCTCTACTATAGGCCAGCTCTTTTCTCCTCATTTGCATTCAAGCAACAACACCCATTATAGAGTGTTCAGAGTGAGATATTTATGACTCTTTCTCATCTTATCTCTGTTTCTCATGCACTGAGTGTTGATTTTGAAGAAGGATTCATTTACAGTATTAGGGAACCATATAGGAGGAGGAGCCATATAAGGAGGAGGAGCCATATAAAAAGCATCAAGAAGTACCATGTCATGGGATCTTTAAAGGTTCACTACCTAACTTTTCGGTTGAGGGTCCACCACCAGCAGATGTTATTGCTTTGGCTTGAATGTTCCACAATAGTCTATGTAATAGGACCTATCTATCTTGTATTTACTCTTTTTGTTTTATTACTAGTTTTTATTGCTTATAAAATGCCTGTGCACATTCTGGTATTGCTTCTTTACAGGCCTAAACTCTAGCCCAAACAGGCCAGATAAGAATAATGCCATACTGTGGAATATTCCTGGCCAAGCAATAACATCTATTCTTCATGGAGACAATTTGAAAAGTTACACAGTGCATCTTTATGCTTGACCAATTGTTTGTGTCTTCAAAACTGTATCTGAATGAATGAAAAGGATTTCAAAAATGTACACAATTGAGCCTATACATCCAAACTTGAAATAACTTTAATTTCATTTAAAGTTTCAGTGAGATATTTCTGCCTACTAAAACGAGCCCTGTTGACAAAGCTATAAAACCTATGGTCATCTTGTGATCAGCAACTTGGCAATTTAAGTGTGCACGGTGTAACTTTTCTGGTGGAGGGTCTGCCACCTGCTTGTTTCCGTGGAGATATTGCTGTTTTGCCTGGATTAATCCACATTATGTAAATAAACTTGGTAATCACAATGTGCACAGGTTAATGGTCAGATCTATGGAGAAGCAAGTCCGTGCATGGTAAGAATTCATATTTCTTAAGGTATTTTTGAGCTATAAAACACCTGTAATTGAACAAATGCAAGGAAGATGTTTAATGCCCTACTGTGGAACATGCCAGGCAAAGAAATATAAGAAAATCTTCATGGTGAAAAGCAGGTGGCGAAACCCTCCATCAGAAAAGTTACAAAGTGCACCTTTAAAGATCCCATGACATGGTACTTCTTGATGCTTTTATATGGCTCCTTAATGGTTCCCTAATACTGTAAATGAATCCTTCTTCAAAATCAACACTCAGTGCATGAGAAACAGAGATAAGATGAGAAAGAGTCATAAATATCTCTCTCAAACTCTTTATTCTGGGCGTTGTTGCTTGAATGCAAATGAGGAGAAAAGAGATGGCCAATAGTAGAGGGTGGGGGCGTGGCCAAACTCTCCGCTCTCCACTCTCGGCTCTCAGCTGATCCATTTCCGTGTTTTTGCACGGGGGAGAGATTTGAAGCGTTCCATTGAAAAATAAACATTTCCACAGAAAATAAAATTAAACCACTGCTGTTCAAAGGTCCAGAGGCTCAGATAAAGGACTTCCGAGCCTAGAAACACTCGGATGTGCCTCCAGGCAAATAAAAAAACGCATTTCGCATTGCCTAGCGCATTCGCAGTCCAAACTCTCTGGGCGTGATTTACAGAGACGCTGAGTACAGACAGACGGGGGTGGAACTGCATTTGCATTTCTTTTTTCGATCTGACGTCAATAAGGTGCCTTGTTCAAAATCGCCCGTTTGAGCTCAGATTTTTTGTAATGCAGAAAAGGATCGCAAATGCTCAGTTTAGACATTTCACAACTTTTAACCATGGGGGGGGGGGGGGGGGGGCTAAACAGGGTAGGGGGGCTCACATTAACATTCAAAAACCTCAGAAAGTGAAAATTTCATGCCATGGGACCTTTAAGAAACATTTTTGCACAACATGGCGTCATTACATTTCTAGATACTTAGAGCCAGAAGAGGCTGTGAAGTGAAATGATTTAGCTCTTGTTACACACATGGAAACAGTTAAAACCTTGACACATTGACCGGCCATGTAAATATTCAGCCATTTCACATAATTGAAGGTTAATTAAGCGATAATTTGCAGAGAGAAGGGAAAGTGACGCTCTGGGAAAATCCAACAGCATAATGTTTTACACAGTCACTCAAATCCTGGACATAAATCAAGTGTCTAAAAACAAAAACAACCAAAACATCGCAAAATAGTTGGGCATTGTATTGATACTTTGCAGCTGATGTCATCAACATTCCCTGGGGGTGTGATGCTAACTGTAGGCACTGCTCTGTCTGAAGCTCTGTTACGCAAGTTAGATTTTAATCTGTACTGTATTTTAACAGAGTTTGACCACACATAAACTGCCTAATTTTTTATGACTCTGGTGGCCTCTGCTCTCCTCTACGCTGTCGTCTGCTGGGCCCCGAGCAGCACAGAGCGGGACAGGAAGAGACTTAATAAGCTGGTCAGGAGGGCCAGCTCTGTCCTGGGCTGTCCTCTGGACTCTGTAGAGGAGGTGGCTGAGAGGAGGGTACTGGCCAAATTCATGTCCATCATGGACGACACCTCCCACCCTCTGCACCGGACTGTAGAGGAGCTGAGCAGCTCCTTCAGCAGCCAACTGAGGCACCCCCAGTGCAAGAAGGAGCGCTACCGCAGATCCTTCATCCCCACCACCATCAGACTGTATAATTCTACTATATAGGCAAAATCCTTTTTCCATGCTTTCCATGTTAATGTTTGTATTATTATTATTATTATTATTATTATTATTATTTATTATTATTATTATTTATTTTTATTATTACTTACTTTCTTCCATTCTTGCCTGCATGCACTTTTCTTTCTTGTTTTTCAAACTGTCCTGGAGCTACTGTGGCAAGTAAATTTCTCCTGTGTGAGATCAATAAAGTCTTATCTTATCTTATCTTATAAAATTCCTCTGAATAACATTATTGTTCAAAGTCAATGGGAGATGTATGGGAAGTGCAAAATGTCATCTAAAGTTCAGATCTCGACGCCAAAAGGTGGAAAGGAGCAGGTCGTGTCCTTCCTGATGTTGTGGAATGTGCAGATTAAATGGGACTTCCCTGCAGGTATCTGTCCAAAGCATTGTGGGTAGGGAGTTTATTAGAAGCAGCCGACTGAAGCCACCTCAGATTCAAGGCTTTCAAAATGGCTGAAAGATCAAAGGGCACGACAATATGAACTGGGAACACAGTGGTGCGCATCCTAAACTGCATCTGATGTTTCACAAACTATCTAGGAAGGAATGTGTTTGTCTCGCTGTTTGTTTTTGAAAAATCAGACAAAGAACAAATAGTGAAATATTTACAATAGATTTGACTTAATTTACTGTCAGACACTCCCTCCAATTGAGAAAGTTTGTGACCATTGTAAGAAATAGGGTGCGTGGACAAAAGAAAAAAATAACTGGTAACAAAATATAATAACAAGTAACAAGAATCTAATCCAGTCCACTTTATTTATATAGCACATTTCATAAACAAAACAGTGAATCAAGAATGATCAACAGTTGGAAAATATATTACCTTATGGTTTCTAAATTGATTGACAGGGTTTAACTAACAACAACAAACAACCAAGTAAAACTACCACAGTCCAGCTGCACATGAGACACTTGTGTTACACAGATCTGTTTTAGACTACAAGTCATACACCACTACAACACTATGTCCTGTGTCACAGAAGTTTTGTTATTGAGGTTACATACTATATGGACCATATAAAGGAATATATGGTTTTGCAGGGCTCTCAAGTTTTGAGCGGGGTCTTGTGTGAGACTGTAATTTCCGAGAACAATTTTTCCCGAGGAGTGGGAAAAATTGGGGGTGGGGGGCTTGAATTGCATGAGAAATGCCGTGTGAGTCGAATCGTGTGTTGAGAGCCCTGTTTGTGTAAAGAGCAAACTTAAACTACAAAGCAACTAATGACAGTTATAAAAATGAAGTTATTACCTGATGGTTCTCAGTTTGTTTTATCATCACCGTTTTGTCTTTCCTCGTATTCAGTCGCTGTCCTTATCACTGACAGAGTGCAGTGCGCGCTTAGACACTCGCTGAGAAGGGCGGGGAGGAGGGAGCGGGGCAGGGGGGAGCGGGACATTTTTAACGGATTCATGTAAGAGTCTGGTTAATGCACCGGGCCTGCGGCGAACCACGTCTCACCGCATCTCACCGCGTCTCACCGCGGCTCACCATGGGCAGTTCGGCTCTGGGCCGTGCGTATTCCGCGCGTAAGCCGTCGGGGGGGACACGTTACGCACAGACGGAGACACCGGGACCGGAGTCGGTGCGTCTTAGAGGAGACGTGGCACCGGGACTGAGGCTCAGGACGTGCCCGGGGGACGGCGCGTCTGCTCCGGCCTCGCTCGGACCGTGCGCCCGGAGCAGGGGGAGTTTTTTTCGCTGAAAACGCGCGGTGACTGCATAAACTGAGCCACACAGACCGATTTTCTGGGCACAAAAAAATAAAACATAAAATAAATAAAAAATCAGCGTGAGAGACGCCATGTGTGGCGTGTGTGCGTGTGAACATGTCGAATTGCGTGTGTCACACTCTCAATGCGTGAGACTTGAGAGCCCTGATGGTTTTGGTAGCCCCTAAAGCAAGATGGAGTTTCTGCTCCACCAACTCCAGAAGACCAATCTCAGACAATTCATGCCAGGGCCATATTCAAATCAAGAACCAGAATAATGTCATCACTGCCTCTTCAGCCTCCTGCCCTCAGGGAGAAGGTACCAGAGTCTCCGGGCCCACTCCACCAGACTGTCAAACAGCTTCATCCACCAGACTGTCAAACAGCTTCATCCACCAGACTGTCAAACAGCTTCATCTACCAGACTGCCAGGAAGCTACTACTGGAATTGTATTTCTGTTGTACTGTTGTTTACTACTGTTGTTGTACTGGAGTTACTACTGATGCACTTTTATTTTTTTCTTTACTTTCAATGCACATTCTATTGCACACTACCATTTCACTGCTGTATCTTCCATTGCACATTTTTGATGCACACTGCACATTTTGGACATCTGTAAATAGGTATTCATTTATTCTTTTGCACTGCTTTTAGATTTTAGATTTTTGTCTTGTATAGTTTTTGTTTTGTTTTGTCTTTATATTGTATTTTGTACACTGTCTTTTTTTTGCACTACTTGGCCACTCGCCTGCTTCTTGCATTTGTGTTTCACTGCATCTCGTGGTTCCCCCTCCCCTCCCCCTCCCCTCGCGTGTAAGCCGCGTGTGTTTGTTGATAACTTATCCAACATGGCGGCGCCCACAGAAGCGTCCACGAGAGAATTCATACCAAAGAAAACAAACGGCTCCACCACCACCACTTCTAAGAAGACACAACAAACAACGCTCCAAACATCTTTACCCCGGTGTCTACCCTATGTAAAAACAAGTGCAAGGTGGGTCAGCATTACAGTCCATTGCCTTCCATATCGCAAAAGACATGACGCCCATAGCGGTTATTGAGCGACCGGGCTTCATATGAATGCTAAAAACGCTTGACCTTAGATACAATCTACCTAGTCGCCACTTTTTTGCGAGACAGAAACTTCAGCAACATTGTCAGTGCGGTACAGAGCAAGCAGTGGCTGAGGATGCAGTGTTTTAGGCACAGGCTGCATTTGGCGATCGGTGAGTTTTAATCTCTCTCTCTCTGTCTCTCTCTGTCTCTCTCTCTGTGTGTGTGTGTGTGTGTTGGGGGTGAGTTAAATATTTGAAAAAAATTGATGCAGAATAATGTGCTAATTTAAAGCAAATACACACACACAAATATAAAATGTACTACAGTCACAAAACACACGAGAATTCATGGATTGAGGCTCTATTAATCTACATTTAAAAACAATTAATTTAAGGTGTGCTTTTTCACTTGGCTACAAAATGAGGGATTTTTTTTGTCTTTTATCTTAAATGTTAAAGAAGCACTTCATAAGAACCGTCTACCCTCAGGTTTTATGTTTACAATTAAAATAAGGCAATATACTACTTCCTTGGTTTTTCCTACTTTCTACTACTTCCTTTTTTTCCCCTGCATAGATATCGAGGTATATATCGTATATCGAGATATAGCAAACACATATCGAGATTATTTTTTTTCTCCATATCGCCCAGCCCTAACTGTATGTTGAACACATTATGGCAGAATTAACAATGAAGCTGACCTTGATCTTTGATTGATCTTTGATTTGGTGTAAAAAATGCTCCTAAGCAAATTTCTGTAAAATAAACTAAAAATAAAATCATCTTTTTAAAATCTCTTTGCTCATATCACATAAAAAAGCCAAATGTATATAGAGACTCACGTAGATGAGGCGCTGCTGGTAACGCAGGTACAGGTTGTACATGATGGCTCCATCGTGCAGGTCATCCAGAGCAGACATGTCCTCCACAGAGTGCACTGAGCTCACATGCATCGGCTGCACCTTCTGACGGGTCAGAGCGTTCTGCTTGTACGTGTACACCTAAACACACACAGGGGAACACACATGGTTAAAATGGGCTTTAGATCAAACCTGAAGCAGTCTTCTTCAGGAGTTCAAGAAGTAGCACAGCCCTGTACCTTGACCAGGACCATTTAAAGGTGCACTGTGTATCTTTTCTGGTGGAGGGTCTGTCAAATGCTTTTTTCCATGGAGATGTTATTGCTTTGTCTGGAATGTTTCCCTTTCTATCATCATGTAGACCAAACCAGACCAAGATACAAGTCAGATATGTGGAGAGGCGACCCAGCTCATAGTCAGAATGCCTGTTTTTCTAGGTATTTTTGAGCTATAAAAACACCTGTAATTGAATAAATGTAAAGTAGAGCTGCTTATTGTCATACTGTGGAACATTCCAGGCAGAGCAGTGACATATCCACAGAACCAAGCAGGTGACGGACCCCAACCGAAAAGTTACATAGTGCACCTTTAAACTATGTTCACAATAACCAGCACAAACGATTCACCCTTTCAAGCTGTATGTAGTCTGAAACTCACAGACATTCATGAAGGAGAGTAAAGTTTCTTATAGCCAGTGTAGAAATATGAAGTCTGTGCATTGTTCTTAGGGGGTTTGTAGGGCATTTGTACGGGAAAAGGGCTCTTGTGTTGTAGACCATTGACCTGACTACATTCTTAAGAACTTTTTAAGAACACTGTGTTTTTGTTAAAGGGACAGTGTGTAAGATTTTTACCCGTTAATTACTGAAATTGAAGATACCCATTCAAAAATACATTGTTTTCCAAGCCTTTTCACTCCCATCATGAAATCAAAGTATTCTTTTGGACACGTGTTTTGGACTAAATTGTTTTACTGGATTTTATTCGCTGGATCCTTACGGACAAATTGAGAGCAAGTTTATGGTGAAATACAGAGTTTGACCTGTGCAAAGCATTCTAAGGTAAGCTAACCTCGTTTTGTGCTTTTCCGTATAAAAGCCCCATGTGCTCGGGGAGTGTTTGTTTTGCAGGGAAATGAATTGCATAGTCAAAAAGAGGAGACTGTAAGGTTTCATTTGATGTGTAGAGTGTCATGGTACATGATCGGGAATGTGTGTTTTCATGAGAAAAAAAATAAATAAAAAAAAACGGGACCGCGTTTTATTTATACAGTAGCGGTGCGCGGCTCGTGCGTGCGCCCGGGTGACCCTCGAGGTCTGCCGTAGCTAAAACAGAAAGTGCAATAGCACCATCCACCTATGCGCCACGAATCCTACACACTGGGGCTTTAAGCATTTTCAGTAAATAAGCAAAAAACCTACTCTACGACATAGATGATTCAATCCATATAAACCTACTCCATAACATAGCCTTTTTGCTCAAGGATAAGTAACATCTGAATCCCTAAAATAACTCTTAAGTACGTGACAACATTGAAAAGTGTCAGTGTTACACACATTTAAAACGGACTGTGCCGTGACTGAGTGCAGTGAGGGGGGTAAATGCAAAAAACACATGTTCTAGGGTCTTTGTCCTAATAAACATTGACATACTGGAGGAAGTGCATTGTCGGCTGTTCACTTTCTTTGGTGCGGTGATAAAACTCCTGAGTTCTCACGTTTCAGACAGATGGCAGGTGGAGCAGAGATGACTTTACATTATACCGTCCTCAGGAAGTCATAGGAGACTTTAAGACCGTGTTACAACAGTACTTAAAGGAAAAGTAATGTTTTTTACAATTTGAGCCTTATTTCGGTAATAAAACAAGTTGTTTTACTCACCCATATCACTTTGGTGTCATATGGTGCATTTCCGGAGATGTTTTAGATTAGCGTTAGGCTAACGCCGTTAGCCTAGCGCGACTTATAGCCATAACTCGGGGCATTCCCCGAGCATGTAATATGCCCCGTGCGGGCTCCAAATAACACAAACTTTAGCACTTTTCAAATTATAGAAGCTCGATGTCTTTAGTCTATGATTTCGTTTGAAGTGGCCTGTAATCCGAGATTTATCCATAGTTTACAGCTTTGCGTTCCATGTTTGGGTCCCGGGAGCTGAGAGCACACTCCGCGCATGCGCACTGGTGTCCTCATCTACTCGAAACTATGGCTAAATCTCGGATTACAGGCCACTTTTGACCAAACGAAATCATAGACTAAAGACATCGAGCTTCTATGATTTGAAAAGTGCTAAAGTTTGTGTTATTTGGAGCCCGCACGGGGCATATTACATGCTCGGGGAATGCCCCGAGCTATGGCTATAAGTCGCGCTAGGCTAACGGCGTTAGCCTAACGCTAATCTAAAACATCTCCGGAAATGCTCCATATGACAGCAAAGTGCTATGGGTGAGTAAAACAACTTGTTTTATTACCGAAATAAGGCTCAAATTGTAAAAAACGTTACTTTTCCTTTAAAACGTCCTCTTGGACTAAATGTTGATTTGGACAGATAAAACTACTACATAGGCTTACATGATTGTGAAAAAATGTATAAATAGATACTAAACAATGCTAAAATCTGTATCCAACATTCTCTCATTTGAAAAAAATTTTGTACTTAAAGGTGCATTGTGTAACTTTTCTGGTGGAGGGTCCGTCAGATGCTTGGAGATGTTATTGCTTTGTCTGGAATGTATCACAGTGTCGTATTAAACCTTTCTATCTTCATGGAGGCCAAACCAGACCAAGTTACAGGTCGCAAATGCTCAGTTTAGACATTTCGCAACTTTTAACCATGGGGGGGGGGGCCTAAACAAGGTAGGGGAGCTCACATTAACGTTCAAGAACCTCAGAAAGTGAAAATTTCATGCCATGGGACCTTTAACAAGGCAAACCAATGTTGACCTAATTTAAACTTCTTCACTCCTCAGTGCATGTACCAGTAAAAGGTAAATGTGAAGCTTTTTACTTCATAATCAGGTCTATACAAGTATTTTTTGTAATGTTCTCCAATGATTCTCTGACAGCATTACACATTTGGACAACAACTAAGGCCAGGAACTGCGAAACTGAGTGAAAGCTCAGTTTTGCAGTTTGGATGTTTGGATGTTTTCAGGTCACTGTCAGCATTGGTTACTGTTGTGTCCTTAGGCAAGATACTTTTGTAAAACAGTCACAGAGCAGCTGAGACTAGATAACAAAGGTTTTTTTTTTTCCTCCCAGGAGTGAATGAATAATAGAATACAATGCAATGAAACACGCATGAAAATGAAAATTACATCTTCATTAGGTCCAGGCTACGCTAATTAGGAGTACGGTTAGATCTGACCTATTTTCCGTGTCACATTACAAATCATGTAAACAGAGACTGGTCAAACTTGTTTCCTCGATATTTACCGTAAACAAAGAGACGTGCGCTTAGCCATGCTCTGGTGCCAACTGTAACCATAGCCATATCCATATTTACGCTGACATAAGCATTCCAAATATAAGTATCCTGCTGTAATCTCCTCCCAGCATGCCTCAGTAGCTTTGACCTCATTATCGCCCTAATTGATGCAGTGTCTTTGGGGAGATGAGGAGGGTCTATCCTTTTAAAACACAAAAGCCTGTAGCGCTAAGCCCGTATAGCAACAGATGCGAACATGAGTAAATCTGTGTGCGACAAAGCAGTGACAGTGGCCCCGGACAGTGAGGGGGGAGAGGAAGGGCGCCGGGACAGGGTGTGTGTGTGCTGTTCTTGTACTTAAACAGATGACAAAAGTGAATTGAGATCAGACTAGTATAATTCACTGTGACACAGGAACAGATGGCGACAGGTCCAGTTAACTTGAACACACTGTAGGCTACGTGTAGAGCGCTGTAAAAGACTACTGTTCAAAGTAATGAACGGATTAGCAAGGTCTGAGATTTCAATCTGCAAATAAAGACTTATTTTGTTACTATTAAAAGCTAAATTAAGTTAACTTTAACCAGGAAGATTACATTAGATCGCCGATAGCCTATTTGTGTATTTATTTTAATAATACATTGCCTCAGTTTTTGTTGATAAAGGAAATATATTTCATCTTTAGATTATTCCAGGAAGGGGTGGAGCAAAGATTATCAAGTTGAGAAGTTTCTATGCAGTTTAAAGGTCCCATGGCATGAAATGTTCACTTTCTGAGGTTTTTGAACGTTAATGTGAGCTTCCCTACCCTGTTTACCCCCCCCATGGTTAAAAGTTGTGTCTAAACTGAGCATTTGCGATCCTTTTCTGCGTTAGAAAAAATCGGAGCTCAAATGGGCGATTTTGAACAAGGCACCTTATTGACGTCAGATCGAAAAAAGAAATGCAAATGCAGTTCCACCCCCGTCTGTCTGTACTCAGCGTCTCTGTAAATCACGCCCAGAGAGTTTGGACTGCGAATGCGCTAGGCAATGCGAAATGCGTTTTTTTATTTGCCTGGAGGCACGTCCGAGTGTTTCTAGGCTCGGAAGTCCTTTATCTGAGCCTCTGGACCTTTGAACAGCAGTGGTTTAATTTTATTTTATGTGGAAATGTGTTTATTTTTCAATGGAACGCTTCCCATCTCTCCCCCCGTGCAAAAACACGGAAATGGATCAGCTGAGAACTGACAGCGGAAAGCGGAGAGTTTGGCCACGCCCCCACCCTCTACTATAGGCCAGCTCTTTTCTCCTCATTTGCATTCAAGCAACAACGCCCATTATGGAGTGTTCAGAGAGAGAAAAATTACTCTTTTTCATCTTATCTCTGTTTCTCATGCACTGAGTGTTAATTTTGAAGAAGGATTCATTTACAGTATTAGGGAACCATTAAGGAGCCATATAAAAGCATCAAGAAGTACCATGTCATGGGACCTTTAATCACAAAGTCACTTGGTTTTGGATCAATACTGTAGTACCGTATTGGCCCGAATATAAGACGGTGTTTTTTGCATTGAAATAAGAGTGAAAAAGAGGGAGTCGTCTTACATTCGCGGTCTAGACATTATACCCATTCACAATGCTAGATGGCGCCAGATATCTTTAAAGCGAATGCTAAACACACCCACCGCTGACTTCAAAGCGAGCCTCGGCTGGTGTAAAAGAATGATGCGGCGTAACGCATCATTCTGGTGTAAAAGAATGATGCGGCGTAACGCAGACTTGTTCTGCGACGCAGAACAAGTCTAGCCCAGCACCTGCCCTCTGACTTTGGAGAGAAGCTGTTGTCTTCAGAGGCAGAGGATGTTTGTGAGGAGTAATGTTCTGACATGACAGATCTCAGCTACTCTCAAGTTTAAACCAATTTGCATTATTTTATTGTAATGTTTTTCCTTATTCAGATTTGTTTCAAGACTACAGTTACAGTTAGACTTCACTTTGATGGTTAATGCAGTTATTGCAATTGTGTTGTTTTATCACAGTAGATTGGTTTATTTACATTTCAAAAACCAGAAGCCATTCATTTACAAATGTGATTGCACTTTAGTTTACATAATTTAAATGTTCAGATATTAAGATGTGATAGACAGTTTTTGCATGATTTGAATGAGGCAAAATAACATGCTTTTTCTCTCGAATATATTGTTTTAATCATTTGTTTCAGATGTACTGTAATTATTTTCTGTATAAAAATTAAATTTGGTGTTCAAAAAGTATTTTTTCAAACTTGAGTCTTGAAAAAGAGGGGGTCGTCTTATAATCAGGGTCGTCTTATATTCGGGCCAATACGGTACTTGCCAAGGTATTACAAAGCTACGAAACAAAACTCACCACTTGTATTACTACTTACTACTCGGCATGAACTGAAAAACGTCTCTCCTCAGCTGCATTTCCACTACAGCAGCAAAATCTCCAGCCATATTACTGAACTGGAGTCACTTTAACTGCTGTTTGTTCACTGCTCAGAATCAAAGACATTTATTGTGCAACGTTCCTGTGCCTTTTAACCTTACAGTGTACATACTTATTATTATTATTTACCTTAATTTTGATGCATGCTCATATTTTCCTACTGTTTCTGAAACTTGCGTTGTGACACTGCAATTGCCCCATTGTGGGACAAATAAAGGATTATCTTATCTTATCTTTATACAAACTTGGTATCGGTATTGGATCAACTTCAAAACAAAATTAACTGGAATTGCCTATTGTACTCTTTCTCTCTGAACTGATCACTTCTCAAACAATTCATATAAATGCACTCTATCCCCCTTCACTGCCTCATCTCCACCACAGCAGTAGAACCACCAGCCTCCTCAGCCTTTCCATCTCCTTTTCTTCACTACAACCATAGAGTCTAGATTGCTAACCACAACTTTATTGATCAATAAAATATTTTTTTTAAATCTCACACCATTTAAAGTACCGTCATTTAAAGTTTCTAGTTAAAGGAAAAGTAAAGTTTTTTACAATTTGAGCCTTATTTCTGTAATAAAACAAGTTGTTTTACTCACCCATAGCACTCTGGTGTCATATGGAGCATTTCCGGAGATGTTTTAGATTAGCGTTAGGCTAACGCCGTTAGCCTAGCGCGACTTATAGCCATAGCTCGGGGCATTCCCCGAGCATGTAATATGCCCCGTGCGGGCTCCAAATAACACAAACTTTAGCACTTTTCAAATCATAGAAGCTCGATGTCTTTAGTCTATGATTTCGTTTGAATCAAAAGTGGCCTGTAATCTGAGATTTAGCCATACTTTACAGCTATGCGTTCCATGTTTGGGTCCCGGGAGCTGAGAGCACACTCTGCGCATGCGCACTGGCGTCCTCATCTACTCGAAACTATGGATAAATCTCGGATTACAGGCCACTTTTGACCAAACGAAATCGTAGACTAAAGACATCGAGCTTCTATGATTTGAAAAGTGCTAAAGTTTGTGTTATTTGGAGCCCGCACGGGGCATATTATCGGGGAATGCCCCGAGCTATGGCTATAAGTCGCGCTAGGCTAACGGCGTTAGCCTAACACTAATCTAAAACATCTCCGGAAATGCTCCATATGACACCAAAGTGATATGGGTGAGTAAAACAACTTGTTTTATTACCGAAATAAGGCTCAGATTGTAAAAAAAACGTTACTTTTCCTTTAAGCCAGAACATTCCAAGCCAAATTGGCATTATCACATACTTAAAACACACCAATAGGCTTGTCAGAAGTATCAAAAATCAGATAATCTTTTGAGCGCTTATCAATTCGAAAAAAGTCATAAGACAGAAATGATACAGTAAAGTTTGAAATTTTAGTATCGTGACAACACTACACAAATAGATAGGTAAAAATCCTCTTCCCCTGCAGAGCATAAAGTCAGTCAAATTCCCTCAAACAGACAGACTGACTGAAGAACTGCTCTATTATGAACCCATCACACTCCTCATGTCTTCAGGCATGAAACTGTCCACCTGGTGACATCAGTGGGTAAATGGAGCCTAAACTCCGTCGCCCTTGGGTGCTCCTCTTTATCAGGCCTTCCATTTGAGCCAGCAGGTGCTCAGTGAAGTCCCATTCATCCTCCCCCTTTGTGCAGCTTTCTGTGGAGCTCAGAAGATAGAAACAGGAGAAGGGAAAATCTGCTACCCACAGCACACAGCAGTTGACTACAGTGGACCATCTGAATACTGAATGGTAGCTTAATTGTCACATTAAAGGTCTTATATTATGCTAATTTGACTCTTGTGAGCTTTAAGCCATGTTAGAATGTTGTCAAAAACACACCTAGAGTTGTGATTCACTTCATTCACATGTTTGAGTAAGCATATTATTTTATTATCTTATTTTATTGCCTTTTGTTCAGTTGAGACTGGCAATTCCAGGGCTGGAATTGTCCAAATTATTCTAATGAAAGTGTATGGAGTTTAAAAATGCACTTCAAGAATTACCACATGGCATCACAAGGTGGGACAGAGTGTTTTCTCATCTTGCAGGGCTTGTGTGTTACATGAGAACATGAGAATGAAACAAAACACATCTCTGACTACGTTTTAATGCGGAAACATTATAGAGGAGTACTCCTTATCTACCACTTGATGACATCATGCAGTGGGACTGGATGTTTTGGGCTCTCAAGTGGAAGATTACATAAATATGCTGGATTACTCAAACATGTGAATGAAACTAAATAAACCCAGGTATGTTTTTGACCAGGAAACCACAATATTGCGCAACTTTTCTGGTGGAGGGTCCGTCACCTGGTTGTCTCCATTGAGATGTTATTCCTTTGTCTAGAACGATGAATTGTCTAGAGGTGATTACTATGTGATCCAAGATTCAAGATTCAAAGTTTTTATGGTCATATGTACAGTAAAGAAACCCTGTACAATGAAATTCTTACTTTGCTGCCCACACTGCATGCCAAGAGCATTCACAACTAGAAAAGTTGAGCAATGCACCTTTAAAGATCCCATGACATGGTACTTCTTGATGCTTTTATATGGCTCCTTAATGGTTCCCTAATACTGTAAATGAATCCTTCTTCAAAATCAACACTCAGTGCATGAGAAACAGAGATAAGATGAGAAAAAGTAATTTTTCTCTCTCTGAACAGGCCATTATGGGCGTTGTTGCTTGAATGCAAATGAGGAGAAAAGAGCTGGCCTATAGTAGAGGGTGGGGGCGTGGCCAAACTCTCCGCTCTCCGCTCTAAGCTGATCCATTTCCGTGTTTTTGCACGGGGGGAGAGATGGGAAGCGTTCCATTAAAAAATAAACACATTTCCACAGAAAATAAAATTAAACCACTGCTGTTCAAAGGTCCAGAGGCTCAGATTCTTCCGATTCTTCAGAGACTTCTTCAGAGATTCTTCAGATTCTTCAGAGACTTCCGATTCTAGAAACACTCGGACGTGCCTCCAGGCAAATAAAAAAACGCATTTCGCATTGCCTAGCGCATTCGCAGTCCAAACTCTCTGGGCGTGATTTACAGAGACGCTGAGTACAGACAGACGGGGGTGGAACTGCACAGCGTGGGTATAGGGGAATTTGGCATCTTCTCTGCGGTGGGATGTTGATAAAAACAAACACGAAGCTTAGCCGCGTGCGCGTAAAATCAGAAAATGATTTAGGAAAGCAGTCTGCATGGTGTCCAACGAGGGTTGCGCCGAAATTAACTTTATATGTTGGTCCACTCTGCTGTGCACGGCTACATTACAAGCTGTATCCACGCTTAAAAGCAAGTACAATCCCAAATGAAAAATGCCACTACTCTGTATCGAAAGCAAGCCGAACGAGTAGTAGAATTCCCGTGTAGTTGCAGTGCAGTCTCGGGTATGGTCGCTTGTTTCGCTTGTCCCGTGCGCGTCTGCTGCTTCTCCGCCGTGGCTCTACACGCTCCGCTCAGTCCTGTGCTCCGTGAGGCTCGCCGGTATCATGCCAGTCCTTCAGTGACTCCCCGAAACGCACAGATATCCAGCGGCTGCCTTGTTTGTGTTCTGGAGAGCAGCCCAAATAATTCCCACACCAAATTGTGCGGTTCTCATGTTCTGCACAAATGTGACAAGGCAGTTGGTATAACTGCAGTACATTTTCTTTCAATAACGCAAGTAAACTTAGCAGTGACTGCAGCACTGCTACTACTGCTACTCTGGTGTCCGCCATGTTCGCTGTCTTGATACGAATGAATGTTGCACACGAGGCTGCTATTTGTTCTGGCCATGTGGTTGTGACGTAGGCGTAAACAAATCCGTTCTACTCGTCCAGACGACTCCGCAACGGTAACGTTCCACTCTGGAACCCGTTCCCAAAAAATATCGTTTTGGGGTACCCAGAACGCTGGTGCCATGTGGACGCGAGACCGAAACGATAAAAAACTTTATCGAATTCACTCCACAACGTTGCTGTGTAGACAGGGCCTGAGTCTAGTTTTTTACTTGCCCCTCAGGCTTCCAGATGAGTCCATAATACCCAGGTTTATGTGTGTCCTATTGAGGATCTAAACATGAATAAAGATCTGGTAGTTCGGTCTATGTACCTCCACTTCATCTGTGTTTTGATATGTGGCCTTTGAAAAAAGAAGTCTGAACACCCTCATGTATTCAAATAGTGAAATGTGTATTGCGTCACCAAGGTACCTGTCCATAGTCGGTGGAGAAGACGACGACTCCGCCAGAACAGGACGACACGGTGCTGGGCAGGTACTGCTCATCCTCCCGCAGCCACACCCGCTCCCCCTGCAGGCAGCACACAGAAATGCACAGTTAGGTCCAAAGTATTCAAGCATAGTTATGAAGCAAGCTTAGTAGTAGTAGTTTAGACGTACAAACATATTTTAAAACATATGGGATACTTGTATTAGAATAGAATACTTGTCCCACAAAGGGGACATTCCTCTGATGCAACAAAAAGTTCAAGAACAGACACACACTGAAAACATGCAATTAAAGGTGCATTGTGTCATTTTTCTGTTGGAGGGTCCGTCAAATCCTTTTCTCTATGGAGATGTTCTTGTCTTTGTATTTCACAGTGTGGTATTAAACCTTTTTATCTTCATGAAGACCAAACCAGACCAAGTTACAGAACTGATCTGTGGAGAGGCAACCCCACTCACAGTCAGAATGCCAGGTGGTATGGCATTTTTGAGCTATAAAACCACGTGTAATTGAATAAATGTAAAGTAGAGCTCTTTAATGTCATATTGTGGAAAATTCCAGGCACAGCAATGACATAATCATAGAAACAAGCAGGTGATGGCCCTCTAAACAAAGAGTTACATAGTGAACCTTTAAGATAATTAGCCATTTAAAAGAAATACACTATAGAATATTAGAAACACTTTGAATATTTAATTTTGCGTGCTTCTGAATGGTATCTCTAATCTCTAAACAAATCAAAAACAGAAGCAAATAGGCTAATTTGTCCTCAAAATAAAATAAACTGCTCCTTCAGTCTCTCTCCAACCAGATCTTGACGCCATATTTTGTGTTGTGCAGGAGATAAAGCCCTCAGATGACACCACAGCCGTCTCTAAACACCGTTGCTATGGAGACAGCACAGTCATGACCTTTTTTATTTGCTTGGAGCGGGGCAGCATGTGGGTTTTGTTACCCCATGGGCCAGTAAACTGTGTTTATGGATGCTCTTAAGTACCCACTTGCCTCCTGCCGGCCTGTGCAGTGTCCAGTTGCTATGGCCGCTCCCTCAGGCTAACAGGTGAGCACTTAAAGTTTCAGACACTTCTTTTTGATTTCAGATATTTTTGTTGTAAACATTTGGGGATTTGTAAAGTACAATATCAACAATTAATTCTTAAAGGTGCAAGGTGTAACTTTTCTGGTGGAGGGTCCGTAAAAAGCATTTCTGGAAATAGGAACAGGTGGATGTCTGGAATGTCTGGAATGTTTCACGGTATGGTATTAAAACCGTTCTAGCTTCATGAAGACCAAACCAGACCAAGTTACAGGTCAGATCTTTGGAGAGGCGACCCCGCTCACAGTGAGAATGCCTGTTTTTCTGGGTATTTTTGAGCAATAAATCAACCTGTATTTGAATAAATGTAGAGCTTATGTCATACTGTGGAACATTTCAGGCAGAGCAATGACATCTCCATAGAAACAAGCAGGTAGCAGACCCCTAAAAAAAGCTGCACAGAGCACCTTTAAAGGAAAATTAACGTTTTTTTACAATCTGAGCCTTCTTTCGGCAATAAAACAAGTAGTTTTACTCACCCATAGCAGTTTGGTGTCAATTGGAGCAGTATCGCAGAACTTATGTTGAGCCGTTCTGTTCTACTAATGATCCCGTATCCGTTAGCGTGAGTGCTCAGGGCACTGATTTGCGGTGTCCAAATAACACAAACTTTAGCACTTTTCAAATCACAGAAGATCGCTGTGTCAGGGTAGACTTTTAGTAGATTCCAAAACGGCCTGAAACCCGATATCGCAACAGAAAAGTAAAGTTCAGAGCGGTGTTAGCTTCTTTCGGACTAGCGGTGTTTACAAAACAGCCGAGTTCACGCATGCGCACTGTCCTCTCTGATGACGTCATCAAATAAAACTATAGCTGGATATCGGGTTTCAGGCCGTTTTGGAATCCACTAAAAGTCTACCCTGACACAGCGATCTTCTGTGATTTGAAAAGTGCTAAAGTTTGTGTTATTTGGACACCACAAAGTAATGCCCCGAGCACTCACGCTAACGGATACGGGATCATTAGTAGAACAGAACGGCGCAACATAAGTTCTGCGATACCACTCCAATTGACACCAAACTGCTATGGGTGAGTAAAACTACTTGTTTTATTGCCGAAAGAAGGCTCAGATTGTAAAAAAATGTTAATTTTCCTTTAAGTGTCAAAATATTAAAGCCAAGTTAAAAAACAGCGGTTATTGTAACAATGAAATTGACTCATTAGAAAACTTTGATTAGCAAACTTGTTAGTATGCTAGCCATTTACTGAGTGTAAATTTTAGAAAATAAATAAAGTACCCAACTGTTGTCTTGTGACTCCATGTATAGGCAAAATGTTTTATTTGCTAAATTTGAAGGCCGAATATCAGCATAGTTACACAAAAAAGTTTTACACTCGCTTTCCTACCAATACGTTGCAGTGGGGTGTTCTACATTTATCTCTATTTGATGGAATGTTCAGCAGTTCAGACAGAGTAGTGCTTTCAGTTAGCTTCACACCCATCAGGGAATGCTGAATGTTGTTGGGAATGTATCAGCTGAATTCTGGTAAAGACTTGGGTAAATTCGCAAACAATTAGCCAAACACCCTTGTCCCTGATATAGCCCGTTCAGCCTGTATCTTTTGGAATGTACGAAAGGCTATTTCAAAAAAACAACAAACATTTCCGCAATAAAAGTAAAACGTGAGGCTAGTAAACATCACCGATCCGATCCTACCATATGCACGCACACTTGGTCAAAAAGATGGCCTGAGTGTCAAAGTTCACGGCTTTGGAAGTAGCATTAGCCTGTGAAGCTAATGAAGGACAGCGCATGTGGCTTTGCGATTAGCCCAGAATCCGCTCGCGGGGCCCCACAAATGTTTCAACACCGGCAGCTTTGAAAAATTCAGACTCAAAGCCATAACTCAAATCCAGATGATGGCCATAAATAAGGACCATCAAGGACAACCAGTGTGACAGCTGAAAACAATCCAACAAATATTTTTTATGATTTCCTAATGCTATATGGAAATTTTGGAAGATAATCTAAGACTTTTATTGCCTAACAAGTCTAGCCAGCTATACTTTGTACTTGTGGAACAAAACAAAGTAAAAGTTGGAGGTCTGCCACCATGGAGATGCTTTTGCTTTGCCTGTAACGTTCCACAGTATGGCATTAAACATATATAAGATGCATGTATTCAATTTATTGGTGTTTTTATTGCTCAAAAATGCCTAACTGTGAGTAGATCTCGCCTGGAAATTGGCCTGGTCATGTCTTGTCAATTTAACGCTTATAACGTTACATTTAATGTGTTATACTTTAGAATATTGCTGGCAAAGGAATAACCTTTCCATGGAAACAAGCAACTGGTGGCCCCTCTACCAGAAACTTTACTTAAGCACATTTTACAGTGGATACGTTTACTTTCTACTCCTCTACATTTTTGAACAGGACTGTAAAAGTAAAGTAAAACTATTTTCTATTATTGTCTCTGAGACCTGCTGAAAAGCCTAAATCTGTATAAGTAGCATAAATCTGTATCAAAATCACTATATTCAAAGCCTTTTTAGATCTCAAAATCTGCATGAAATGCATTTACTTTTCACTCTTAAATTACATTTTTAAACAGATACTTTAAAGGAAAAGTAACGCTTTTTTACAATCTGAGCCTTCTTTCGGCAATAAAACAAGTAGTTTTACTCACCCATAGCAGTTTGGTGTCAATTGGAGCAGTATCACAGAACTTATGTTGAGCCGTTCTGTTCTACTAATGATCCCGTATCCGTTAGCGTGAGTGCTCGGGGCACTGATTTGCGGTCTCCAAATAACTTTAGCACTTTTCAAATCACAGAAGATCGCTGTGTCAGGGTAGACTTTTAGTGGATTCCAAAACGGCCTGAAACCCGATATCCAGCTATAGTTTCATTTGATGACATCATCAGAGAGGACAGTGCGCATGCGTGAACTCAGCTGTTTTGTAAACACCGCTAGTCCGAAAGAAGCTAACACCGCTCTGAACTTTACTTTTCTGTTGCAATATCGGGTTTCAGGCCGTTTTGGAATCTACTAAAAGTCTACCCTGACACAGCGATCTTCTGTGATTTGAAAAGTGCTAAAGTTTGTGTTATTTGGACACCGCAAATCAGTGCCCCGAGCACTCACGCTAACGGATACGGGATCATTAGTAGAACAGAACGGCTCAACATAAGTTCTGCGATACTGCTCCAATTGACACCAAACTGCTATGGGTGAGTAAAACTACTTGTTTTATTGCCGAAAGAAGGCTCAGATTGTAAAAAAACGTTACTTTTCCTTTAATACTTTTACTTGAGCCTTTTTTTGTTCCAGTATCTGTACCTTAAGTAACAAAATGGAATACTTCTTCCAACCCTGCAAAGACCACATCTTTTTGAATGGAATCAGGCTCATCTTGATGTTCTGCCCTCAAGCCAAAATATTCAACTAATGGCTTCAAAATCGAGGTTAGCTTTTGAAGTGGCTAACTACAATGTGTGAAAGGGCTAAGTGGATACTGATAGTTCCCCATGAGATCACATTGCAGGATGCTGTTATTGCCAGTGGCCATGGCAATAGTGTGCTGAATATTGGGCATTTTATGGTGTTTTTATGTTGTGGTTTATGTTTTTTATAGCTATTACAGCCTCAAGACCTTTCACTTAGTATCAGAATTGAGTTTGAAAGGTTGCTACTGATGTCATCAGCAGTCTCTGGGGGGTGATGCTAACTGGAGGCCTTGCACTATCTATACCTCTGTTATCCAAGATAGACTTTAATCTGAGCTGTTTTAACACAAGCTGAGCAGAAAGAAGTCTTAGCTGGAAGTACAATAGGGGAGCTGATTTGTGCTGCTAAACAAGGCCCTCTCAAATAACATTACAGTCACAAGCTAGCTAGCATTAGAATTAGAATTAGAATTAGAAGAATTAGAAGAATTAGAAGAAGAAGAAGAAGAAGAAGAAGAAGTGACTTTATTGATCTCACACTGGAGAAATTATTCTCTGCATTTAACCCATCCTATATACACTATATTACCAAAAGTATTCGCTCACCTGCCTTGACTCATACTATGAACTGAAGTGCCATCCCATTCCTAACCCATAGAGTTCAATATGATGTCGGTCCACCTTTTGCAGCTATTACAGCTTCAACTCTTCTGGGAAGACTGTCCACAAGGTTGAGGAGAGTGTTTATAGGAATTTTTGACCATTCTTCCAAAAGCGCATTGGTGAGGTCACTCACTGATGTTGGTCGAGAAGGCCTGGCTCTCAGTCTCCGCTCTAATTCATCCCAAAGGTGTTCTATCGGGTTCAGGTCAGGACTCTGTGCAGGCCAGTCAAGTTCATCCACACCAAACTCCGTCATCCATGTCTTTATGGACCTTGCTTTGTGCACTGGTGCACAGTCATGTTGGAAGAGGAAGGGGCCCGCTCCAGACTGTTCCCACAAGGTTGGGAGCATGGAATTGTCCAAAATGTTTTGGTATCCTGAAGCATTCAAAGTTTCTTTCACTGGAACTAAGGGGCCAAGCCCTGTGGCCAGGCCAAGTGATTAGGACACCTGATTCTGATCATTTGAATGGGTGAGCGAATACTTTTGGTAATATAGTGTATATTAGGATCACTGGGCAGCACATTACTGCGCCCAGGGACCATCTCCATGATCTTCTTGCTTCGGTTTGGCCAGGACCTAAGCTGGAGGATTTTACCTATGGTGCATGTTTTGGGTTGATGGGGGAAACCAGAGTGCCCGGAGAAAACCTACCCAGACACGGGGAGAACATGCAAACTCCACACAGAATGGCCCAGGCGACCCGGGGATCGAACCCAGACCATGCATGCAAACTCCACACAGAAAGGCCTGGACGACCCGGAGATCGAACCCTGAACCTTCTTGCTGTGAATCATGAGTGCTAGCCACTCAGCCACCGTGCCGCCAACAGTTAGCCTACAGTTTTTCAGCTAGTCACTCTCACTATTTTCATATTAATCACAGGCTCCTGGAAATGTGTTGTTTAAATCCATTTTGTTTGTGTTTTTAGTTTTCAGACTATTTTAAAACATTTTTGGCAGTTCTGATGTGTGTATACTGTCACCATGGTAACCGCTAAAGATTTTGTCATGAGCTTCAACATTGTGTGAACATTGTGTGAAGAATCCCTCAGTCGTCAGCTGGACAAAGTTTATTTGGTCGAAGACGTTTCGCAGCTCATCCAAGCTGCTTCGTCAGTTCTGACTAGAGTGCTGGTGGACACTGCTTATATCTAGCTGCAGGGAGGAGCTAACTACAATGTTTCATAGTAATTTCATTGTCAACATGTATTGTTGAACATCCCCAGCATAATCTCACTGCAAAGTATCAATTGGACCTGTAGGGACCCAACCACTATGGTTCAAAACTCCTATGACGCTTTGTATAATCAAATGCTATATTACACAAAATGGATGATGCATGAGATGTTTGAAATCTTGAAGAAATGAGAAGAAGAATAAAGTATCCTAAATTTGAACTGTTCCTGAACATTTCAATTTTCTAATAAATCAAATCCAAGCTTATGAAAATGTATTGCACAAACATAATGAAAGCCCAATTGTCTGTTTCATATTTACAAAAAGAATCGGGGGCATGGAGGAAGGAAGGAGGTGGGGGATTTTGGTATGAGTTTCCTGTGCGTTTCAGATGGATGGCCTCCGGAGACATGTTTGGAGGTTCTTCAGACCAGGTTTAGATCAACAGTCTGCTCCCTGGGATCCATCTAATGCTGAGTCTGCACCTCCTGGTTAAAACCCCCTCTTAGGTTCATTCTATCTTCTCCGTGTTGCCTCTGGCCAAAGCACCCCATGCTAACATCTAATCCAGCCACATTCACATTCATTGAGATGTTCAAGTATGTGTTGTCCTTTTTACCTATCAGGTATTATTGTACAAAGATGTGGCAAAGTGCACCAAACCCAAAAAAGGGATGTTTCAAGCTGGTTAAAGATGCTCTGTGTAAACTGATTGTTTCCATGGAGATGTTATTGCATTTCCTTTATGTTCCACAGTATCAACCTTATCTATTTTGCATCATTGCATAATATGTGAGTATGTGAGTGGAAGAATCCATCCACAGATCTGACTTGTACCTTGGCCTACTATAGAGTCACAACCTGCTTGTCTCCATATTTACAAGTTTAATGCCATATAATAGAACATTTCAGGCAACATTCCCAAATACTAAAGACCAGCATGTTGTAGACCCTTAACTAAAATAATTGTTTATTTAAAATCACCATGTGTTGATATAGACCAAGGCAATTCTAAAATTATTCAGAAATGGTCAGATTTTGTTCCATTAATATGATGATATGATATGTTCTTTTCAGTATTGTTAATTGTTCATATGAGTCCTATTTTGATTCTAGTTTTAGAACCTGACCTAATATCATGTAATAGATCCACAAAAATATACTGAACAGAATGCTGGAGCAGTTTCTAAAACTATGCCACCCCAGAGCCTGTGGACCCTGTACCTGCTGTTTGTCTCATGTCTGGGGCTTTGATGGTTCATAAAGGACCCAAACAAAGGAAGCGCTTCCATTGTGACAGTGGCACAAAGAGAGGCGTGTGCTGTTTACAGGCACATTCCACAAGCACTCCCTGGGGTCAAAGGTCACGATTAGGGCCTGGGTCTGGCCAGAGGGCCAACACAGGATTTTTCTTATTAAAACACTGATTGGAATTTATAGTAGAATAAACATGGTTAAAGCCCCAGTGTGTAGGATTCGTGGCGCATAGGTAGATGGTGCTATTGCACTTTCTGTTTTAGCTACGGCAGACCTCGAGGGTCACCCGGGCACGAGCCGCACGCCGCTACTGTATAAATAAAACGTGGTCCCGTTTTTTTGTTTTTTTTCTCATGAAAACACACATTTCTGATCATGTACCATGACACTCTACACATCAAATGAAATCTTACAGTCTCCTCTTTTTGACTATGCAATTCATTTCCCTGCACAACAATCACTCCCCGAGCACATGGGGCTTTTATACGGAAAAGCACAAAACGAGGTTAGCTTACCTTAGAATGCTTTGCACAGGTCAAACTCTGTATTTCACCATAAACTTGCTCTCAATTTGTCCGTAAGGATCCAGCGAATAAAATCCAGTAAAACAATTTAGTCCAAAACACGTGTTAGATCCATTACGACGTCTGATCCGGCAGCATGCTTGTGTTGTTTACCCAAAACCACGAGCCTTGCCGAAGGCGAAGGCGGAGCCCAAATGTCCTTCTGCGGCTCTCGTATTCAAAATGGCTGCCTCTGCATGGGGAAGATCCCCCTTTTATGTGACTATATCTAAGTCCAAAAGAATACTTTGATTTCATGATGGAAGTGAAAAGACTTGGAAAACAATGTATTTTTGAATGGGTATCTTCAATTTCAGTAATTAACGGGTAAAAATCTTACACTGTCCCTTTAAGGCTGTTATTACAGGGGTTAGACCGGCGTTAAGGAGTTATCACATAATTTTTGTTTCATGTCTTTTGATATTTCTCTAGAGAGTTTTATAATTTTTATTTTGGCTATACAAAAGGTATCATAAATGATTCATGTCTTCCTTTTTTTTAAATCAAGATTACCAATATTATCATATATGGTTCGATTGCTATTAAGAGGCAACAACAGAAGCAACATGTAGTGGTTCTCTATGGTTCTCTTCATATTTGTAGCAGTACCTGACAAAATACAGAAAATACTTTGATATAAATATCAACACAACAACAACACTCAGCAACATAAATGTCCACTAGTTGCCTGGGCTCTAGAATACACACTTCTTCAATACTTTACAAAGACGTGAGTTAGAGCAGAGTTCAGATGTGCATGATTGACAGATGAATTAGCCAATCAAAGACATGCATGGTCCATCAGTATTAAAACAAATATGGCTGCTTATGAGGGAAAAAAAGAAAGGAAAAACATATCACAAAGGACATTTATATTAACAAAATCCAGAGATCATTGCAAATATACCACTAGTCTTCCAACCAGATCGCTTTACTATGGCTCAAAGCTTCAGTCATTATTAGAAAAAACCTCAAGTAACTATTAAGACCCAAGACGTCTCAAAATATCTTCAAAGGATCAGCCAAGTGAAGAAAGCCTGGTGGACTGAACCACAGCACATGAAAGAGGGATATAGAGAGAAGGTCACCCCAGGAGCAGAGGAGGGCTGTGTGGGCTCCTTGGGAAACTTCTGGAGCTGAGGATCAACCGGCAGCTGTCCAACCAACCAGAGATACCACCAAAACAAGTTCAAGCTCACTAAACCATCAAGAAGTGGGAGCATAAGGAGAGAGTGGGGATGACTCAAGAATACTAAAATAAAATAGTCACCATTTAAGGTACCTGTAATGACCATCTTGAAACTTTTTAGCTTTATTATAAACCTGTAATTTGTGGAAAGGTAATCGCTAGTGTTGTCAGGATACAGAAATGTCGATACACATGATACTCAATACCAATTACAATATCAGGATAATAAAAAAACACCATTTATTTAGACAATAGTATGTCATTTTCAACTTTAAATCATAGTACTTTCTTTTATATTATCATATGAATGAAACAAAACACAACTCTGGTATGTTTTTGAGCTCACAAGAGTACATTTTCTGTTAGTTAGTTTAGTTTAGTCTTATTTGAAAAGGGACAATGTACAGAGGCATTAAGCTCACAAAACAAAGATGATCTGCATCAGATTCAGGGATGAAAGTGGCCAATCATGAAAAAAGCGAAAAGTTACAGCGCACCCCCCGCTGGAAATTTTTAAATTTCTGAAATTTGGATTTCTATATGCTATATGTTAGCAATAAAGTAAAACTGTACATAAAAGTACAAACAAACCCACATTTTATTAACAGGTAGGCCTACTAGTAGTATATATATTGGATTTGTTTTTGCTTTGCACTTTGTCTAATCAGAGGCATTGAGGAGGAGCTTATGCTAAAAGGCGCAGGTGAAAAAGCGAGGAGCGACGCGTTAAGTGAGGCACGGGCAGGTAGGATGAGGTATAGGATGTTTTATAAAGTTTAACCTGTGTACACGCAATGGTACAGGCTGTTGCGAGAGCTGCGCTCGCTCGCTCGCTCGCTCGGCGGCTCCAGACACGTGTTTAATACGAATAGTTTAATACGAAGTTTAATACGAGATACATGTACTTTTGTTCTGAATACGGGACGATGCTGTTTTTCAAGGGACGGTTGGCGACCCTAAACACAACTATACATACACCCAAAATCTTTCTCAACAAATTTGCACAGATGTAAAAAAAAATAAAAAATAAAAAAAAAAACGCAGCTGAAAAAAAAGCGGAGATCCGCTAAAAAACGGAACTCTTTCATCCCTGCAGATTATGGCTACATTATTATTATTATTATTATTATTATTATTATAGCTTCTGTAATATAGGACCTTTAAAACCAACCAATCAGAATGAATGAATGGCAAATTTACAGACAGGCAACAGTGGGCCCCTAAGCATCAGTGTGACAATCCAGGCCAATTGTCTGTGAACATAACGCTGCATAAAACCAGCTAATGTCCATGTCAAAGAAAGAGAAGTGAGAAGAGAGAGAGAGGGAGCAGTTGTTCGGAGTAGCCACATACCAGGCGTGCCTCAAAGCCAGCAGTGTTCGTCAATACTTTGGACACAGGCATGGACACAGACCCATGCTTGTTACTGGGAGGAAGTGGAATCTGTTTAAGAGACAGCTGCTGCTCCCCCCGGACCCCCCGTTCAGTCCCCCCTCTAGCCCCTCCCACACAGGACGTCCAGCCGAGACAGCGTTAGCCTCTACATGTGGAGCTGAGACGGGGAGAGCACAAGCAGTTCAGGGGTCAGTGGATCGGACCTCAGGCCTGGGACTGGGACCTGACCGCCGGGTGAAACAGGAGGAAGAGAGGAAGGAAGTATGGGTCTATGGGTGAATACAGTGAGAAGATTTGTGACAGTGTTAGTGTACATGCAAATAGTTTCACCACCATTGTACAATGGAATTACATTTGCAAAGCGATCAATACCTCATGATATCTCTATAAATACCCACAATGGGACAGTATTTATAGGTAAATACTGGATTTGCAGAGGGCACGTAGTTTGGAGTGAAGCCACCTTGATAGGGCTAAACACAATCGCTGTTAGCTATTAGTAAGAAATGCATTGTTGTTGTTGTTATGATAATTGGAGCACTGTAGAAATGCATGTAAAACAGCGCTTCTTATTTTTAAAGATCCCATGACATGGTACTTCTTGATGCTTTTATATGGCTCCTTAATGGTTCCCTAATACTGTAAATGAATCCTTCTTCAAAATCAACACTCAGTGCATGAGAAACAGAGATAAGATGAGAAAGAGTAATTTTTCTCTCTCTGAACACTCCATTATGGGCCTTGTTGCTTGAATGCAAATGAGGAGAAAAGAGATGGCCTATAGTAGAGGGTGGGGGCGTGGCCAAACTCTCCGCTCTCAGCTCTCAGCTCTCAGCTGTACGCTCTGATCCATTTCCGTGTTTTAAGAGCGGAGGAAGAAAGGAGAGCCGTTTTAATGAAAAAAACACATTTCCACAGAAAATAAAATTAAACCACTGCTGTTCAAAGGTCCAGAGGCTCAGATAAAGGACTTCCGAGCCTAGAAACACTCGGACGTGCCTCCAGGCAAATAAAAAAACGCATTTCGCATTGCCTAGCGCATTCGCAGTCCAAACTCTCTGGGCGTGATTTACAGAGACGCTGAGTAGACACAGACGGGGGTGGAACTGCATTTTTCGAGCTGACGTCAATAAGGTGCCTTGTTGAGAATCGCCCGTTTGAGCTGTTTTTTTTTCTAACGCAGAAAAGGACCGCAAATGCTCAGTTTAGACATTTCGCAACTTTTAGCCATGGGGGGGCCCTAAACAGGGTAGGGGAGCTCACATTAACGTTGAAAAACCTCAGAAAGTGAAAATTTCATGCCATGGGACCTTTAACTTCTTTCTCATAGATATTCATACACCTAGAGCAGGGGTGTCAAACTGTTCCACAAATAGGCCGGTGTGGCTGCAGGTTTTCTTTCCAACCAAGCAGCAGCACACCAGACTTGACTCATTTAATCAACTGATCTCAGTCTTCAGACAGTTGAAGGCGTGGCCTTGGTTGGTTGGAAAGAAAACCTGCAGCCACACCGGCCCCTTTGTGGAACAGTTTGACACCCCTGACCTAGAGTCTTGCTCAAAGACACAGTGAAAGTATGTCATATGAGATGGAATCAATCCCGAACATTTCCTTAAAAAAATATGCAGTTCCGTTCACCAAACGACCCTCTAAAGACCCTATATTACGTGAGCTGTTATAATGTTATTACCTAAAAAACATACCTAGATTTGCGTTTTGTTTCATTCACACATGATGGAGTAACCCTGCATTTCTAGTCTGTCTATATCTCCAAAGCTCAAAATGATCTGTTCCACCTTGTGATGTCATGAAATGGTAGCTTTCACATTAACAGCTACCTTTTACCTTGCAAAACTGAATGTATCCTAATAGTGAAGGTGAAGTTTAAAAACACAGTGGAGCTGTTTGAAAGAAGAACCCAGCCTAAATACGCAGGATTTATGTGTTAAATGTAGTAAATGAGACAAAACAAAACTCCAGGTATGTTTTTGATGAGGAAAAACGTTATAACAGAGGTCAGAAGCATAACAAGCGCCCTTTAAAATTACAAATACACTTTGATCCTTGCTCCTTTCCCTAAAACACTGCAGAGTTCGTGACAAAAACATTTTCTTATCCAAACTAAACGCCAGATCCAGATATTCTCCATTTTCCTGCTCAGTGGCTGGATGAGCGTTCCCAGGACCCTGCGGCAGTCGAGTGGAACAGACTGTTTGTATAAGGCCCACATACACACTGAACAGAGGTGGTGTTTTTCATGTGGACATATCAAAGCGGATCAGGAATCACTCCCTGCGCTTCAGTTAGCTCAAGATGGACAAGAAAGGGGACATGTCTCTGAACACGGCTTTTATGCTATGTTATGTTTTAAGTTTAAACGATTTGACCACATCTTGGAGAGGTATTTCCATGTTTTTGGGACAATCCAGGTGGCAGCAAGGATTATCTATGTGATCAGCATAATATTTTGGTTCCATCAAAGAAGAAAAGAGAGACAGGTGCAAAAAATGAACATACATTTGATTAAAAGGCAGGTGTTCTTGGGTATGGGTCTATGTGTTTGCTAACTGTATTATTACCTAACCCAGGGGTGCTCAATGTGTCAATCGTGATCGACCGGTAGCTCAGGGGACAAGTGTCAGTCGATTGTCAGGGCTTAAAGGAAAAGTAACGTTTTTTTTACAATCTGAGCCTTCTTTCGGCAATAAAACAAGTAGTTTTACTCACCCATAGCAGTTTGGTGTCAATTGGAGCAGTTTTGAAGAAGTTATGTTGTAGCCGTTCTGTTCTACCAATGATCCCGTATCCGTTAGCGTGAGTGCTCGGGGCACTGATTTGCGCTCTCCAAATAACACAAACTTTAGCACTTTTCAAATCACAGAAGATCGCTGTGTCAGGGTAGACTTTTAGTAGATTCCAAAACGGCCTGAAACCCGATATCGCAACAGAAAAGTAAAGTTCAGAGCGGTGTTAGCTTCTTTCGGACTAGCGGTGTTTACAAAACAGCTGAGTTCACGCATGCGCACTGTCCTCTCTGATGACGTCATCAAATGAAACTATAGCTGGATATCGGGTTTCAGGGTGTTTTGGAATCCACTAAAAGTCTACCCTGACACAGCGATCTTCTGTGATTTGAAAAGTGCTAAAGTTTGTGTTATTTGGACACCGCAAAGTAATGCCCCGAGCACTCACGCTAACGGATACGGGATCATTGGTAGAACAGAACGGCTCAACATAAGTTCTGCGATACTGCTCCAATTGACACCAAAATGCTATGGGTGAGTAAAACTACTTGTTTTATTGTCGAAAGAAGGCAGAATTGTAAAAAAAATGTTACTTTTCCTTTAATGCTCAATTCCAATTTTTTTGTGAAATCCGATTTTTTGCGCATGCGCCCCAGAGGACACGACGAGGTCACACGCAGCGAGCATGCTCAATGTTTGCGAACGACTAAACCAGGTCTAAACCAGGTCTGAACTGGGGGGGGGTGGGGCACCCCTGACCTAACCACTCAAAATGTTTTAACTGCAAAAACAAGGCCAGAACACGGTACGCGAGTTGTGCAGGTCTCTAGTTTGGATAAATAGAGAGAATTGAGTCAGGGAGGGCATCTGGCACAATAAATATTCAAAGACATTATGATAGTAACTGCAGACATGTTAGTTGTGGCAACCTAGACAAGTAAAATCCAAAAATAAAGACCACAGATAAGCATAAAACACTGTAAACATTGTTGTAAAATAATACAAATGTTGTGAGTAGTTTAATGCTGTCTATAACAATTGAGCTCTGAGGTTCCATTAATTTTTCCCAGACAAAAACAAAATCAAACAAAGACACAGTGAAAGCTAACTAATTTCCATAATGCTGTTTCCAATCTTACAAAATAAAAATAAAATCATGCAAAAATGTTTTAGTGCTTTATAATGTTTTAAATAAAGATCCTATATTACGCAAAATGGACTCCCATGAGCTTTAAGCCATGTTATAACATTGTTACCGCCTCAACAACATAAAAAGAATTTGTGGTTTTTTTTCATTCATAGATGTCTGAGTGACCCATTTATATCATTTGACTACATCTCCAAAGTTGGTTCCACCTTGTAATGTCATGAAGTGGTAGTTTTCAACTTAAGAGCAGTAGAGATGAGACGTTTCAGGGCTGTTTGTGCAATATGGGCCCGTCAACAATAATAACAGGTCTAATAACAGGAAATAACAGGTCTTGTGGTCATTAGTTAGTGTTTTTAATATTATGTTTGTGTGTGTTTTGAAAAGTCTATGAGAAAAATGAATGTGTAAACTCAGTCACTATAGGGCTCTGTTGTATTTGTTTTGTTCAGTGCAGGTGTTCATGTTCTTTATTTACTGTTTAATGCCATGGCCTACTTTTATAGCAGTATACAAACATGAGGCAGGTGGCCGCTGTATGAGTGTGTATGGAAACATGGGACGGCGTGTGTTTTTAATCACAGCTGCACAGGTCTGGAGCGCAGGCGTTCAAAACAACCTCGAGCTTTTATGACTTCTGCTTTGGGCGCCGTGACAACCAAACAGGTGTCATCATGTCCGCGCACGAGACGCAGTTGATTTGAACTAATCTTCAGACTCAGATAAGGCGAAGGGAGGTTAATGATTATGCTAGTAGGGACTGTTTATATGAGCTGCACTCTAAAAACGAATCAGGTTTCAAGATAGCAACCGTCCTCCATGGTCATGGCGATGAAGCAATTCAAATCAACATACAGTATTATATCTTTTGAATGGGAAGGTCCTCACAAGCTGTTTGGGTGAATGAAAAAGTGTTATTAATTTTCTGTAGTCAAATCTGAAGGACAATCTTAATGCATCTAGGACTGCATATTTAGACTGGGCTCTGTTCCACTTTGTGATGTCATGTGGTGATACAGGAAGTGCTCCAATGTGTTTTTAAACTCCATACACCTTCACTACAATCATTTGGATGATTTCAGCCCTAGAATTTCCAATCTCTAATAAACTTAAAGGAAAGTAACGTTTTTTACAATTTGAGCCTTATTTCGGTAATAAAACAAGTTGTTTTACTCACCCATATCACTTTGGTGTCATATGGAGCATTTCCGGAGATGTTTTAGATTAGCGTTAGGCTAATGCCGTTAGCCTAGCGCGACTTATAGCCATAGCTCGGGGCATTCCCCGAGAATGTAATATGCCCCGTGCGGGCTCCAAATAACACAAACTTTAGCACTTTTCAAATCATAGAAGCTCGATATCTTTAGTCTACGATTTTGTTTGGTCAAAAGTGGCCTGTAATCCGAGATTTAGCCATAGTTTCGAGTAGATAAGGACGCCAGTGCGCATGCGCGGAGTGTGCTCTCAGCTCCCGGGACCCAAACATGGAACGCATAGCTGTAAACTATGGATAAATCTCGGATTACAGGCCACTTTTGATTCAAACGAAATCGTAGACTAAAGACATCGAGCTTCTATGATTTGAAAAGTGCTAAAGTTTGTGTTATTTGGAGCCCGCACGGGGCATATTACATGCTCAGGGAATGCCCCGAGCTATGGCTATAAGTCGCGCTAGGCTAACGGCGTTAGCCTAACGCTAATCTAAAACATCTCCGGAAATGCTCCATATGACACCAAAGTGATATGGGTGAGTAAAACAACTTGTTTTATTACCGAAATAAGGCTCAAATTGTAAAAAAAACTTTACTTTTCCTTTAAGGTAAAAAGTAGTGATTAACTTGAAAACTACCCTTTCATGACATCACAAGGTGGAACAGAGCATTTGACCTTTGGAGATGTAGACAGACTAATAATAAAGGGTTACTCTAACAAGTGTGAATGAAACAATAAACCACAACTTCAGGTATGTTTTATGAGGTAACAACATTCTAACATGGCTTATAGCTCACAAGAGTCAATTTTGTGTAATATGGCGTGTCTGGGTGGGTTTCCTCCGGGCACTCCGGTTTCCCCCATCAACCCAAAACATGCACCATAGGTAAAATCCTCCAGCTGTGGTCCTGACCAAACCGAAGCAAGAAGATCATGGAGATGGTCCCCGGGTCATGTGCTGCCCACTGCTCCTAATAACTGGATGTGTTAAATGCAGAGAAGAATTTCTCCTGTGTGACATCAATTAAGTCACTTCTTCTTCTTAAGAACTTTTGAATTAATATTTTGAATATTTTTAACAAAGTAAATGCATTTTTTAAAATTATATACTGCCTTCTGAGGACCTAAAATACCCAGGCTAATTTACTATGCACAAAATAAACATGTAGTAGCCATTCTAGTATTTAGTAGAAGAAGAAAAATAATGAATGTAAAATACTGTATAGAAGATTATACAATCAAATCTACTGTTTTGTTTAGTTGTATCAAACAATTACAATGCTGAATGTTGGTACAGATCTGCAGTTGGTACAGATCGCTATAGCGAGTTATTTTTTACAGTGTAACCCAGCATGCCCCACATGTTTATGTTTGAATTTGACTGGACCAATAGAAAGAGAGCGTGCTGGGCACACATAATGAAAGTGCTGCTTCCTCTGTCTGATGTTCCACAAATGATCATCTTCATTCACTTCACAGGGACTTTTTACTCAAACCTGTCATTTCAGTGTTTCCTCTTCAAATGACAGATTAAGTGTGGAGATGTAATACCAGCCTTTGCGCTTTTTTCACTTGTATGCATAAAGTTAGGGCATAAGCATTAGAAAGTATCAGTGCCTATACGTGAATTTTATACCAGCAAGCAGCATTAAAGGTCGTATATTAGACAGAATTGACTCTTGTGAGTTTTAAGTCATGTTAGTTTGTTGTTTCGTTCACACATGTTTGAGTAATCCTGGTTTATTAGCCAGTCTCCATCTCAAGTGGTCGTTTTCAAGTTAACAGCTACCTTAAATTCAGATTGGCAATTCCAGGGCTGAAATTATCCAGATGATTCTAGTGAAGGTGTTTGGAGTTTAAAAACACAGTGAAGTACTTCCTGTATTATCATATGACATCATAAGGTGGAGCAGTTTTTAGTGTTTTCAGTTTGAGAGAAGAACTCCTGACCACTGCCTGCAGGAAACAAAACACAACTCCATATGTTTTTGAGTGAATGACATTATAACAGAGATCAGAAAATAGTGTTGTATAACCCCTTTAACTAATTATTTAAAGGGCAGTGTGTAAGATTTTTCCCGTTAATTACTGAAATTGAAGATACCCATTCAAAAATACAGTGTTTTCCAAGCCTTTTCACTTCCATCATGAAATCAAAGTATTCTGTTGGACTTAGATATACCTGCATAAAAGGGGGATCTTCCCCATGCAGAGGCAGCCATTTTGAATACGAGAGCCGCAGAAGGACATTTGGGCTCCGCCTTCGGCAAGGCTCGTGGTTTTGGGTAAACAACGACAAGCATGTTGCCGGATCACACGTCGTAATGGATCTAACACGTGTTTTGGACTAAATTGTTTTACTGGATTTTATTCGCTGGATCCTTACGGACAGATTGAGACCAAGTTTATGGTGAAATACAGAGTTTGACCTGTCCAGAGCCTTCAAAGGTAAGCTAAGTAACAAACCTCCTTTTGTGCTTTTCCGTATAAAAGCCCCATGTGTTCGGGGAGTGACTGTTGTGCTGGGAAATGAATTGCATAGTCAAAAAGAGGAGACTGTAAGGTTTCATTTGATGTGTAGATTGTCATGGTACATGATCGGGAATGTGTGTTTTCATGAGAAAAAAAAAAAAAAACAGTGAACGGGACCGCGTTTTATTTATACCGTAGTTGTTGGCGAGGGCTCACACAGCGCCGGGTGCGCGCGGTTCGTGCGCGGGTACGCAATCTGTCCGCGTTACGGCACGCCCGGGTGACCCTCGAGGTCTGCCGTAGCTAAAACAGGAAGTGCAATAGCCACCATCCTTACCTGGCCAGCCAAATGATATCTCTCTGTATTTGCTATACAGCGAGATACCATTTGGACACCCTCCATCCACCCTCGCTCCCCCAGTTAACAACGCACTCCGCGATTCTGATTCGTTCAAAGATGGTGACGTCAGTGCACCCGCCTTTGCCCGCAACGTCACTCTTAGGCAGCGGAAGTTCCTCCTCAGTTTTGAATCAAGATGGCGCATCGGAGAACTGAACGTCCCTTCCATTCAGCTGTAAAATTGGTCTTAAATTACCTAAAACACATCGATTCCTTAAAACCACAGCAGCTGACAGCTCTAGAGGCCTTTCTTTTCTTTCTTTTCTTTTGTTTGATTGGTTCACTTCGCTGTCCATTAACTGTTCTCTGATTGGTTCACTTAGCTGTCTGTCTACGTGCAACGGCAGCGCATTCTGGACCAAGCATTACCAGACTCGCCGCTGGTACAGCGATGAGTCATGGATTCTTCCAGGCAACCACCATCCACCTATGCGCCACGAATCCTACACACTGTACCTTTAACAGAATATCGTAAAAACTGCTGCTGCTACTACTAGTAAATCTACACTCTATTGGAAATATTTTTTGTGTTGAACCAAAATGAACAAAAATGTGTTTCCAAACTTGTTTTTTACACCTCCTTATTAAACCTCCTTATTTAAAAAAAAAGAAAGAATCTGTATACTGTACATTTGTGACTCTATATGGTCCCTAAATCATTGTCATGTTATCGTTGTGATCTAATTTGAATGCACTTCCAGAGATGCAAAGTGACCTGAGCAAAAGTCTGATCTGAGCTGAGCAGAAACGTCGAGTCAAACACACTACCTGTACCTGTTGTTGACTATAGAGGTTCCATTGGTCCACTTTTATTTCTCACCTACGCATTCTGAGCATCCTAATTATTCACCGCAATGCGTTTATAAGCTCAGCGTTCAGATGCCAGAACTGTCATGGTCAGGCTAAATACAACGAGTATGCTAACAGCGCACTTCATGATTATTGGATCATTAAAACACTTAATAATTAGATGCAGCTAGTAAATGGCGTGCTTATTTTGATCTCAAGCTGCTTATATAATATACAATATCTGTACTGGGAAAGACAAATTCTGCTGAAATACTGAAAAAAAATCAAGTAAAGACCTTTTAAACCATAAGTATTTTCCACTGATAAGGATAAGTAACTTCAACTTCCAAAAATTCACAGCAAAAAGTGTTATTTCAAAGTGTTTCAAATAGCCAGCATTCACATTAACAGCAGTCAAACTTGGTCAGTTAAAACCTTTTGTCTAAGTATTTCTGAGCTATAAAACAACCTGTAATTTAATAAATGTAAGGTAGCGCTGTTTAACATCACACTGTGGAACATTTCAGGCAGAGCAATGACATCTCCATGGAGAAAAGCATTTGATGGACCCTCCTCCAGAAGAGTTATATAGTGCACCTTTAAGTACATTTTAAATTTATACATTTACTTCACAACATTTGAGAGCAGGTATCTCTACTTTCTACTCCACTATATTTTTGAGCTGGACTGAAAAGTTAAAGTGTTTTTTATTTTTATTTTCAACATGTTCGTAGTCTGAGCAAACAAAAATATACAAAGAAAAACAAAAAAAGTAGATTCAGTTGTTTGTGATGTACAAAATTCAGCACAAATCTTTATCAAAATCACTACATTTGAATCGTTTACTTTTTACTCTTTAAATCCATTTCTTTATTATTTTAACTTAAAGGAAAAGTAACGTTTTTTACAATTTGAGCCTTATTTCAGTAATAAAACAAGTTGTTTTACTCACCCATAGCACTTTGGTGTGATATGGAGCATTTCCGGAGATGTTTTAGATTAGCGTTAGGCTAACGCTGTTAGCCTAGCGCGACTTATAGCCATAGCTCGGGGCATTCCCCGAGCATGTAATATGCCCCATGCGGGCTCCAAATAACACAAACTTTAGCACTTTTCAAATCATAGAAGCTCGATGTCTTTAGTCTACGATTTCGTTTGAATCAAAAGTGGCCTGTAATCCGAGATTTATCCATAGTTTACAGCTTTGCGTTCCATGTTTGGGTCCCGGGAGCTGAGAGCACACTCCGAGCATGCGCACTGGCGTCCTCATCTACTCGAAACTATGGCTAAATCTCGGATTACAGGCCACTTTTGACCAAACAAAATCGTAGACTAAAGACATCGAGCTTCTATGATTTGAAAAGTGCTAAAGTTTGTGTTATTTGGAGCCCGCACGGGGCATATTACATGCTCAGGGAATGCCCCGAGCTATGGCTATAAGTCACGCTAGGCTAACGGCGTTATCCTAAGGCTAATCTAAAACATCTCTGGAAATGCTCCATATGACACCAAAGTGATATGGGTGAGTAAAACAACTTGTTTTATTACTGAAATAAGGCTCAAATTGTAAAAAAAAAACGTGACTTTTCCTTTAAGTATTCTTTTCATGTGATACTATTGCTTGAGTGTTTTTTTTGCTCTAGTATTTGTAGTTTTACTTACGTAACAAAATCAAATACTTCTTCCACCACATCTAAAAGGTGACTAGATGAATCGTAGCATTTTAGTCTCCCAGTATGAATTAAAAGCTTAATAAGATGGATAACATGGCCAATGTAATAACTGCTTTTGCAAAACCTCAACTCCCAACAGTTAGAGATGCACTTTCTTATGTGAAAGCCAATGCCCCAATCCCTGTATTTTATTACTAATGCAAAGTGCCAGACAAAACAGATTTTTTTATAATTCAAAAAGAGAGAAGAGGATGTGTAATTATTACATTACTACTACTGCTGCTGCTGCTACTACTAATCCTACTACTACTACTACTACTACTACTACTACTAGTACTACTACTACTATTACAACTACAAACTACTTTACTTACCATTGAACACAATATTTTTAAGATCATTTTCAGATCCGAAACCTTGGATTCATCTTTGACCCCACCCTCTCCTTCAGACCCCACTTCCGCCACAAAACCAAGACTGCCTTCTTCCACCTTCGAAACATTGCCCGTGAATGCCCCACCCTTTCTCCCTCTGCTGCCGAAACTCTCATTCACGCCTTCCTCACCTCCAGACTTGATTACTGCAATAGCCTCCTCTACGGACTTCCCTCCACTGACCTTCAAAAACTTCAATATCTCTCTATAATATCTATAAAACTCCGCCGCTCGCCTCCTCACCCACACCCGCTCACGAGATCATATATCATCCCTGTTCTGCAAAAGCTCCACAGGCTCCCCATCTAACAGCGCATCGATTTCAAGGTCCTCCTGATCACCTACAGAGCTCTCCATAACCAGGCTTTACCTCTCAGACCTCGTCCAGCCCCACCGTCCCTCCCGCCGCCTCCGATCAGCCGACTCTAACCTCCTCACTCCCACACTCAAATCAAAGCACCCACCCTCTGGAACTCTCTCCACCTTCACAGAAACTCAGACTCTCTAAACACCTTCAAAAAACTGCTCAAAATGCACCTTTTCCTCACAACCTACAGGCCCTACACATGCCTGCTCCTCATAACCGATTTGTCTGTCCTGTCCTAGTTTTAGTGTTACTTTATTGTGAAGTGTTTTTGCAATACAGAGATAAGCGCTATATAAAACCAATGTATTCTTATTATTTAAAAAAAAAAACTCTATTGTACTGCATTCCCAGACATTAAGCTTTATTTAATTTTAGCCTGAGAGGGACTTGGCATGGCTCCATGAAGCTGATGGGTCCTGGAGTGACCGCAGTGTCCTGAGAACAGCCTGGTGTATTTCCTCACTGTAAATGACGTCTTCTGTTCACAGGCTCTGACCACATCTATATAAACTGTCAGTTCAGTTCAGGCAATGACAGACTACTACAGGCTGCAGAATCTTAAAGGGACAGTATGTAAGATTTTTACCCGTTAATTACTGAAATTGAAGATACCCATTCAAAAATACAGTGTTTTCCAAGCCTTTTCACTTCCATCATGAAATCAAAGTATTCTTTTGGACTTAGATATAGTCACATAAAAGGGGGATCTTCCCCATGCAGAGGCAGCCATTTTGAATAGGAGAGCCGCAGAAGGACATTTGGGCTCCGCCTTCGCCTTCGGCAAGGCTCGTGGTTTTGGGTAAACAACACAAGCATGCTGCCGGATCAGACGTCGTAATGGATCTAACACGTGTTTTGGACTAAATTGTTTTACTGGATTTTATTCGCTGGATCCTTACGGACAAATTGAGAGCAAGTTTATGGTTAAATGCAGAGTTTGACCTGTGCAAAGCATTCTAAGGTAAGCTAACCTTGTTTTGTGCTTTTCCGTATAAAAGCCCCATGTGCTCGGGGAGTGATTGTTTTGCAGGGAAATGAATTGCATATTCAAAAAGAGGAGACCGTAAGGTTTCATTTGATGTGTAGAGTGTCATGGTACATGATCGGGAATGTGTGTTTTCATGAGAAAAAATAAAAAAATAAAAAACGGGACCGCACAGCGCGCGGGTCCCTCGAGGTCTGCCGTAGCTAAAACAGAAAGTGCGACTATCCACCTATGCGCCACGAATCCTACACACTGGGGCTTTAAATATGGTTAAACTTGAAATTAATGCACTGTGTAACTTTTGCAATGGAGGGTGCGTCAAATGCTTTTCTCCATGGGAATGTTATTGGTTGTCTGAAATGTTTAAACCTTTCTATCTTCATGGAGACCAAACTAGACCAGGTTACAGGTCAGATCTGTGGAGAGGCGACCCCGCTCACAGTCAGAACGCCTGTTTTTCTAGGTATTTTCACCTTTAATTGAATAAGGTGGAGCCTTTTATTGTCATACTGTGGAACATTCCAGGTAGAACAATGACATTGTTCTGAAAGAAGCAGGTGACAGACCCCCCACCAGAAAGTTACATAATGCACCTTTAAAGATCCCATGACATGGTACTTCTTGATGCTTTTATATGGCTCCTTAATGGTTCCCTAATACTGTAAATGAATCCTTCTTCAAAATCAACACTCAGTGCATGAGAAACAGAGATAAGATGAGAAAGAGTCATTTTTCTCTCTCTGAACACTCCATAATGGGCGTTGTTGCTTGAATGCAGATGAGGAGAAAAGAGCTGGCCTATAGTAGAGGGTGGGGGCGTGGCCAAACTCTCCGCTCTCGGCTCTGAGCTCTCAGCTGATCCATTTCCGTGTTTTTGCATGGGGGAGAGATTTGAAGCGTTCCATTGAAAAATAAACACATTTCCACAGAAAATAAAATCAAACCACTGCTGTTCAAAGGTCCAGAGGCTCAGATAAAGGACTTCCGAGCCTAGAAACACTCGGACGTGCCTCCAGGCAAATAAAAAAACGCATTTCGCATTGCCTAGCGCATTCGCAGTCCAAACTCTCTGGGCGTGATTTACAGAGACGCTGAGTACAGACAGACGGGGGTGGAACTGTATTTGCATTCCTTTTTTCGATCTGACCTCAATAAGGTGCCTTGTTCAAAATCGCCCGTTTGAGCTCCGATTTTTTGTAACGCAGAAAAGGATCGCAAATGCTCAGTTTAGACATTTCACAACTTTTAACCATGGGGGGGGGGGTCCTAAACAGGGTAGGGGAGCTCACATTAACGTTCAAAAACCTCAGAAAGTGAAAATTTCATGCCATGGGACCTTTAAGGATTATTATTTATCAATACTACTACTCTTATTTTATGAAAAGAGTAAAGTTTCGACCATGTGTCATCAAGGTAACCCCTCAACACCATGTTATGAAAAGGGAGCATCCCTACACGGAGAAATACAAAAAGTCATTCAGATCATTTCACCAATAAAACCTTGAAAAAGTAATGTTAAAGTGGGCACTATGTAACTTTTTGGTTGGGGGTCCATCACCTACTTGTTCCTATGGATATGTCATTGGTCTGCCTGGAATGTTCCACAGTGATGGGTGGTTTTAAAGCTCAAAAAACAGGCATTCTGATTGTGAGCGGGGTTGCCTCTCCACAGTTCTGACCTGTAACTTAGTCTGGTTTGATCTTCATGAAGATTGGAATGTTTCACAGTATGGCATTAAAGCTTCTGACAAAGCAATAACATCTCCATGGAGAAAAGCATTTGATGGAAAGTAACAAAATGCATCTTTAAATGGTAGCTAAAAACTCATATCTGTCAGGGCCTTTAAAAGAAACATTGTCCAATTTTACTGGAACTTTTTATATACTTTAACATGACTTTATTTTTTATATTTCATGCTTGGCTCACAATAATAAGACACCACACTGTACAGAGCAAAAGCCTATCAATAATAGAAGATAATATCCCCTTATTGCTCCTGTTCACTCTCCCAAACTCTTACGTCACGCAGAACACCTGTTAGTGGTGCATTATTGATAAAGTACTAATAAGCAAAAGTCATAGGTCACATCCCAGCATCCTCTCTGGTGTCAGGGGTCGAGCTGACAGTTCACAGCTGCTCATCTGAACATGTCCGAGGTGTGGTGAGTGATCAGGAACTAACACAGAGTCCAATAATGTGAGGAGTGACAGACAGGAGCTGCTCTTAAAGGGGCAGGACATGCAAATACAGCACCAGAGCGTTCAGGAGAATCAAATACATGTAGTCAATGCGTAAAAAGATGGGCGAGTTATGGCATTATTAAACGGGCTGTATACACAATTTTATGAAGTAGAGTAGAATTTTATGTCCCAGTTGTAGGCTTGTCAAAAGTGATGAAAATCAGATTCTAATAGATACTAAACTAGATACTAGGGATGCAAATGATCGATTAATTCATTAATCTATAGTTGATTGACCTTATCGATCGACTTACGATTAACTGATAAGCGGCATTTTTCACCTGAATTTGAGTGTTTCAATAGGGTCTTTAAGAATATAAGCTATAGTAACATAACACTGAGTCATAAATATATCATAGTATTATTATATTGTATATTCCTCAATTAATTATTCCTTAGTAAAAAGCAGACAAATGTATTGATGCTGAATAACAAAATACAGTAATCCCTCGCTCTATCACGGTTCACTGTTCGCGGCCTCGCTGTTTCGCGGATTTTTTTTTTTTTTTTTTTTTTCAAATTTTTTTATAGTGTAACATTGTGTTCTGCGTCCTGATTGGCTAAGAGACTAGACCAGGACTAAACGTGGACTAAACCAGGTCTAGACCAGAACTAAACCAGGTCTAAACCAGGTCTAAACCAGGTCTAAACCTGGACTGGACCTGGACTGGACCAGGTCTAGACCTGGACTAAACCAGGATTAAACCACCACGTGCCGCTCTTTGCTGGTTTCGTGCGGCTGGTTTGTGGCTCGGGCTGAGAGTACGCAGTCCAGGCGCCGCGGATCGATTTCGTGCTCACAGCCCCGGTGTACGCGTGGCCTCGGGCCGGTGGTGCACGTGTCGCGCACTTCTCCAAGGGGTTGGTGTGCTTCGCGTCCCGGGACATGGCAGTGCCGTTGAATAAGGGCGGTGCCCTGCCCAGGACTAGACCAGGTCTAAACCAGAATTGCGGCTCTTTGCCTTGTTTCGTGACCACAGCGCAGCATGTAAGTTACATGCTTTTATCATTTCAAAAATATATGGTTCTAGGTCCAGCTCTACTGTGAGTTGTACGGCAACATCCAGAGAGGAAAGGGTTACATGATGTAACGCTATGGTCTTTCTCGCGAGTGGGTTCACATCTCGTGTTCACATTCCAGAGTAGCGCCCTCTAGCGATTAGTTACAATTAATGCATTTTGTTCGGCCAACGTCTTGATCGACAATTAATTGTAAGTCGATTAATTGTTGACATCCCTAATAGATACTCATTTGAACAATTATCAATACTAAAAGGTCACATTCAGAGGACAGAAATTAAGCTTTCCTGAACAGCTTTAGAATGATGAGCTGTATCAGAACAAGTATAAGAGCACATAGACTAGTATCGACTACCATGGTGATGTTTTTATCATCACCATGGTATCAGAATCGGTAATGTGGTGTTCCCCAAGGCTCGATTCTTGGGCCCAAATTATTTAATTTATATATGAATGATTTTGTTAATGTATCTGAACTTGGGAAAATTTTATTTGCCGATGATACAACATTATTTTACCATGGAAAAGATATGAAAGAGGTCATAATTAGAGTAAACGAAGAGCTAAAAAAAGTAAAATATTGGTTTGATTTAAATGGATTGATTCTTAATATTAAAAAAACGAATTTCATTTTATTTAATGATAAAAATAAAAAAGACGACATATCATTAGAAATAGATGGGATACAGATTAAGAGAGTAAGTGAAACAAAATTTTTAGGAGTCATGATTGATGAAGGACTAAACTGGAGGTCTCATATAAATTACACAAAAAGCAAAATAGCTAAAGCAATTGCGGTGATGCATAAAGTAAAGTTCTCACTAAACAGTGCAGCATTATTAATCTTGTATAACTCCATAATCGCACCATATCTGATGTACTGTGTGGAAATTTGGGGGCCGACATGTAAAACTTACCTACAGCCATTATTTATTTTACAGAAAAAGGCTTTGAGAATTATCACCAACAGTCATTATAGAGAGCCATCCAACCCATTATTTGTTAAACTTAAAGTGTTGAAAATGTGTGATATTGTTGAATTAAGTCTCCTCAAAGTCATGTATAAAGCAAAGTGCAGAGTGTTACCTGTAAATATTCAAAGACTGTTTGAGATGAGAACAAGCCAATACAATTTAAAGGGAACCTACATGTTTAAAAAACCTAAATTCAGAACCAAGGTTATGGAACGAAGCGTCGCTGTGAAAGGAGTTAATTTATGGAATAATCTTGACAAAGAAATCAAAGAATCAAGTACAATAATGGCATTTAAAAAATACATAAAATCCAATGTAATGTGTATGTATGAAAAAGAAAACTAAATTGTTACACTTGAAAATGAAGCTTTATGTTTACAATTGATTAATAATTGTGATTGAAATGGAATGTAATGAGGAAAGGTTTTACAGTCACTATCGGTGTTGGGGTTTGGAAAAGGGAAGAGGGGGCAGATAACATAAGATAACTCTTCTTTCTGCTCCCTTTCATTCAATATTTTGTTATTTGTTATCACAAATGTTGATGTCTTTTTATACTTATGAATGAAATAAATAAATAAAATAAAAAAAAAAAAAAAATAATGAGTATCTGGTCTATTCCTTAATTTTCAATACTAAGTGTCCTGACAACACTACCCTGTATAATATAGTGTTAACAGCTGTAGGGTAGGGGGGGGGGATCAAACTTTTTATCAACCACAACCCATTATAAACACATCCAGGTCAATCCAAACAGAAGGCTCGGAATTCATTTGCTGTTTAAGATTCATTAACTCTGTCTTCCATGGGTTGAAAATGATTTTAAAAATTGGCTACAAAACTTGGTTAGAACTGGATAGGCTACTTGTCCAAAAGTGTGTGCATTGTTTTTCAAGCTTCTCTTAGTTTTTATTAGTTTAAAAATTCATACTTTAGTCTTCTATGCTAGTTTTGCCGAAAAGTAATAATTGGATCTTTTTTCAACCTAAGCCACCAGCCCGGGTTTTCTTTTGTCTTTCTTTCATCCCAACTTCTGAATATTTGGTTTCTGCAAAGTAGTATTTCAGTATTTACTAATGTGAATGTGGAGTGCACAGTAGTATTTGACAAACTCTTTCCCACGCTGCCTGTATCTGCAGTGACAGAACCTCGTCCTCAGCTGTTTAGGGAGAATTATGGGTTGTAGAACTGTGCAGCAGATGGAGGGCGTGTCCTGTGCTCCCCCCCCCCCCCTCTCTCTCTCTCTCTCACACTCAATATCTCTCTCTCCGTCTTTCTGCCCCCACTCTCATTCTCTCTCTCTCCATCTCTTTCTCCATCTTTCTCCGTCTGCCTCACTCTCGTTCCCAGTCTCTCTCTCTCCATCTCTTTCTTTCTCTCTTTGTCTGTCTCTCTCCCTCTCTCTCTCTGCCGCTCATTCTCTGCCTCTCTCTCTCTCTGCCTCTCACCCTTTCTCTCTCTCTCCATCTCCCCATCTCCTTCTCCATCTCTGTCTGCCCCTCTCTCTCCCTGTCCCTCTCTCTCTCCATCTCTCTTTCTTTCTCTGTCTCGCTCTCGGTCTGTCTGTCTCTCTCCCTCTCGCTCTCTGCCTCTCTCTATATTCTATCTCTCTCTCTCTGCCTCTCACCCTTTCTCTCTCTGTCTCTCCCTCTCTGTGTCTCTCTCAATCTCTATCTCAGTCTCCTTCTCTCTCTCTCCCTCTCTCTCAATATCTCTCTCTCTCAGTCTTTCTGCCCCACTCTCATTCTCTCTCTCTCCATCTCTTTCTCCATCTTTCTCCGTCTGCCTCACTCTCGCTCCCTGTCTCTCTCTCTCCATCTCTTTCTTTCTCTCTTTGTCTGTCTCTCTCCCTCTCTCTCTCTGCCGCTCATTCTCTGCCTCTCACCCTTTCTCTCTCTCTCCATCTCCCCATCTCCTTCTCCATCTCTGTCTGCCCCTCTCTCTCCCTGTCCCTCTCGCTCTCCATCTCTCTTTCTTTCTCCGTCTCGCTCTCGGTCTGTCTGTCTCTCTCCCTCTCGCTCTCTGCCTCCCTCTCTATTCTATCTCTCTCTCTCTGCCTCTCACCCTTTCTCTCTCTGTCTCCCCCCTCCCTATCTCTCTCTCTCTCAATCTTTTTCTCTCTGCCTCTCCATCTCTCCTTCCCTCTCTCCATCTCTCTCTCGATTCCTCCCCTCTGTTCACTCCCTTCTCTCGGTTCAGACCCCAGGGGAGCAGACTTGGACGTGGGGACAGTAGGAGGAAGAGGCGCAGCAGTGGAAAGCACACAAACCAACAGTACAGAGGTCCACAGGGGAGGAGCTGTATACATGTGCTGGGGTGTAAATAGTGAAGAATGTCCAACAGCTTTTACGGGCCCTGGCTCAAAAATACTACTTTACAAAGCTTCTATCTAGGGATGTCAACAATTAATCGACTTACAATTAATTGTCGATCAAGACGTTGGCCGAACAAAATGCATTAATTGTAACTAATCGCTAGAGGGCGCTACTCTGGAATGTGAACACGAGATGCGAACCCACTCGCGAGAAAGACCATAGTGTTACATCATGTAACCCTTTCCTCTCTGGATGTTGCCGTACAACTCACAGTAGAGCTGGACCTAGAACCATATATTTTTGAAATTATAAAAGCATGTCACTTACATGCTTTTATAATTTCTTGATTGTTCTGGTTTGAGGCCCTGTAATGTGTTATGCTGTGTCCATGGGCCCTGTGAAATTTATATTTTGTACTGTAACCCTTCACAGATTAAGGGAGAGAAATATTGTTGATGCCTTAGTTCAAAATAAATGTTGAGAATGTCCTAAAAATAGCCTGGATTCACTGGTTTCATCATAATATGTAGACTAAATAACATTCTGTTATTTAATTTCTTCTGTTCCTTTTAATTTCAAGATTTCCATGCTGCAAGTGCAACAACTGAGCCAGTCCAAAGCAGCTGTCAGTGAGATTCCAGTTTAATAAATACTAGATATAAGTTTAATGGCATACTGTGGAACATTCCAGGGAAAGCAATCGCATTTCAATGGAGACAAACAAGTGGCAAACCATCCACAAGAAATGTTACACAGTGAATATTAAAATCGTAATATCGTATAGCTTTTCCTTTTGTGATAATGTATTTCAAAACATACTACTATTTAATTCAATGTACTGAGAAACCTAAATAATGCACCAACAAAAGTGCTTTGTTTTATCATTAAATTTAAGCAGCAATTGAGCTAATTTACAAGAGGAATGCACTGGTTTTATCCAATTACGTGGAGAAGAAGAGCCACAATTCTACACAATGCAAGCAATGTTACACCACAAAAATCCTCTGTTCAGCTTACAATGCAAACTGTTTTTCCATCTTAAAGATCCTATGTTACACAAAATGCTTTAAAGATCCCATGACATGGTACTTCTTGATGCTTTTATATGGCTCCTTAATGGTTCCCTAATACTGTAAATGAATCCTTCTTCAAAATCAACACTCAGTGCATGAGAAACAGAGATAAGATGAGAAAGAGTAATTTTTCTCTCTCTGAACAGGCTATTAGGGGCGTTGTTGCTTGAATGCAAATGAGGAGAAAATAGCTGGCCTATAGTAGAGGGTGTGGGCGTGGCCAAACTCTCCGCTCACGGCTCTGAGCGCTCAGCTGATCCATTTCCGTGTTTTTGCACGGGGGGAGAGATTTGAAGCGTTCCATTGAAAAATAAACACATTTCCACAGAAAATAAAATTAAACCACTGCTGTTCAAAGGTCCAGAGGCTCAGAAAAAGGACTTCCGAGCCTAGAAACACTCGGACGTGCCTCCAGGCAAATAAAAAAACGCATTTCGCATTGCCTAGCGCATTCGCAGTCCAAACTCTCTGGGCGTGATTTACAGAGACGCTGAGTACAGACAGACGGGGGTGGAACTGCATTTGCATTTCTTTTTTCGATCTGACATCAATAAGGTGCCTTGTTCAAAATCGCCCGTTTGAGCTCCAATTTTTTGTAACGCAGAAAAGGATCGCAAATGCTCAGTTTAGACATTTCGCAACTTTTAACCATGGGGGGGGGGGCTAAACAGGGTAGGGGAGCTCACATTAACGTTCAAAAACCTCAGAAAGTGAAAATTTCATGCCATGGGACCTTTAAGACGTGAGAATGTGTTTTGTTTTATTCACACATGCTTGAGTAACCCTTTATTATTAATCTGTCAAACAATGTATTTTTGAATGGGCATCTTCAATTTCAGTAATTAACGGGTCAAAATCTTACACACTGTCCCTTTAAGTTACATTACATTTCCAAAGAAAATATAACTCCTATTTTTTGCTGAGAATTCATAGAGGTTAGACGCATGTTAACATTAGAATTAGCAGATGAATAGTTGTAGTGATGCTAGCTCTAATCTCAGCTTTCCCTTAGCCTGTACTCTGTCATTAACACAAGTCTCATGTTTACTTTCTCATCTGCAGTGGGGCATTCCAACTGGTAACTTTCAAATACTGTCAGCAGTACTCTTTAGTGTTGTTACGATACGCCATTTCAATACTAAGAAATAGACTCTATACTAAATACTGATTCCAAAACAACAATGATAACAAAAAACACTTTTTCTTTAGACAATAGAATGTGATTTTCAACATTAAATAACAATACTTTATATCTGCGTAATCCCTCAGTGGTCCATGGGCGTGGACTAGTCTATGTGCTCGTATACTTGTTCTGATACAGATCATTCTAAAGCTATTGAGAAAAGGTTCATTTTTAGTATTGATACCTGCTCAAATGAGTATCTATTTTCGATACTAGTTTTACAATCAAGTAGTATCTGATTTTCATTCTTATTACTTCATATACTGCATAAAAAGAAGAATAAAACATTCCACTGATACATTCTTAGTAGACCCACTATTTAGCAATAATGGTCTAGTACTATTGCGCAATTTTGGAATGGTGGATGTTTTGGTGTTGATTTAAAGTAGAATCATTTTTCTTGGTAACCGGATGAACTCTTATCACATATTTGAGCATTCTGTATTGTGACATAGACCACCACAGGACAATTCCCAGATGAGTCTGAATATTTTAACCAAATATTCACAATTTCTCTGTCTACAGAAAAAAAGAAAAAAAATGTTGCACAGGTGGTCAATATATCTCATGTTACTAGAAAGCATGTTCTATAGTGTTCTACAGCTCAAAAATGAATGTCTAGTTTTGATACTAGTTTTCATATCAATTAGTATCTGATTTTCGATACTTTTGACAACCCTATCACCCACATACAGACTCACACACTCATTTTGCACTTACACATGTTTAAAGGAAAAGTAACGTTTTTTACAATTTGAGCCTTATTTCGGAAATAAAACAAGTTGTTTTACTCACCCATATCACTTTGGTGTCATATGGAGCATTTCCAGAGATGTTTTAGATTAGCGTTATGCTAACGCCATTAGCCTAGCGCGACTTATAGCCATAGCTCGGGGCATTCCCCAAGTATGTAATATTTGCCCCGTGCGGGCTCCAAATAACACAAACTTTAGCACTTTTCAAATCATAGAAGCTCGATGTCTTTAGTCTACAATTTCGTTTGAGTCAAAAGTGGCCTGTAATCCGAGATTTAGCCATAGTTTCGAGTAGATGAGGACACCAGTGTGCTCTCAGCTCCCGGGACCCAAACATGGAACGCATAGCTGTAAACTATGGATAAATCTCGGATTACAGGCCACTTTTGATTCAAACGAAATCGTAGAATAAGACATCGAGCTTCTATGATTTGAAAAGTGCTAAAGTTTGTGTTATTTGGAGCCCGCACGGGGCATATTACATGCTCGGGGAATGCCCCGAGCTATGGCTATAAGTCGCGCTAGGCTAATGGCGTTAGCCTAAAGCTAATCTAAAACATCTCCGGAAATGCTCCATATGACACCAAAGTGATATGGGTGAGTAAAACAACTTGTTTTATTACCGAAATAAGGCTCACATTGTAAAAAAACGTTACTTTTCCTTTAACTGTGTTAGATTGGCTACTATTGGTTAACTCATTTCACTGTTGTCTGCATGTAGTAAGCTAAGCCTGGTGGTTGGGTGGGTAGCACATACATACATTGAAGATTGGTCCAAAAGCAGAGGACAAATATCTCAACATGGACAATAAAATACATCTTAATGTTAGCAGTTATATTTAATAGCATTTTGCATAAGTGTTTTAGTTATTGGTTAATGGTGAAGTAATACATTGTCTATTCATTGCAGATTCTTGTGTCGGTGCAACATTTGCAGGGATGAAAGTGGCCAATCATGAAAAAAGCGAAAAATTTAAAATTTCTGAAATTTGGATTTCTATATGCTATATGTTAGCAATAAAGTAAAACTGTACAAAAAAAACACATTTTATTAACAGGTAGGCCTACTAGTAGTATATATTGGATTTGTTTTTGCTTTGCACTTCGTCTAATCAGAGGCATTGAGGAGGAGCTTATGCGCGGTAAAAGGCGCAGGTGAAAAAGCGAGGAGCGACGCGTTAAGTGAGGCACGGGCAGGTAGGATGAGGTATAGGATGTTTTATAAAGTTTAACCTGTGTACACGCAATGGTACAGGCTGTTGCGAAAGAGCTGCGAGAGCTCACTCGGTCCGCGGCTCCAGACACGGGCTCGCGCGGCCCCAAGTTTAATACGAGATACAGTACACGTACTTTTGTTCTGAATACGGGACGATTCTGTTTTTCAAGGGACGGTTGGCGACCCTAAACACAACTATACATATATATACACCCAAAATCTTTCTCAACAAATTTGCACAAATAAAAAAAAATTACCCCGCGGCTGAAAAAAAGCGGAGATCTGCCAAAAGACGGAACTCTTTCATCCCTGTAGGGTTTTTCCCATTCAAAAGACATACTACTTTGTTTTAAATTGTTAATCACTATAGTAACAGTCCTATATTTTTATCATTCTGAAATCAATGGATATTCACCAATATGATTAAATGGTAGATAAACATCCAAGTCTTTCACCGGTCCAAACAAACCTGCTCAAATTACTCCCTGGTGACAGCTCACATTTGCCCCCCGACATCCAGCTTTTTCAATTCCCATACCGATATTGATACTTTGATCAGGATATGAGTTGCCAATATCTGCTATTAATTGATACTAGCTGTAGGCAGGGGAGTCGACGGGGGGACAAAGGGGTCTGTTGTTCCAGGCCCCAGGGTCTTAGGAATTGAAGCCTCTTCCTATTAATTTATATTAGAGGGTTGTAAATCTTCTTGCCCTGGGCCCCCAAGGGATCGCGGCGCTTATTTTCTCTAAAAACAGTTTATTATTATTATTATTTATCATTACACAAGAGATCCAATTGTGTTACAACTGTTATTTATCCACCAAATACCTACAGAATTGATTTGTATGAATAAAAGTTCAAACATTATGAGACATTCTAGGCCAAAATCAGCCTGTAAATATAGTCTTGTTACATGTAATATAGTCTTGTTACATGTAATTAAAGGCCCAACCAGGGTATCAGCTTTACCAATATCCCAATTCAGCTCATTTTTCAGTATCAGCTCCGATATTTGGTATCGGTGCATCTCTTAGACTTAGACAAACTTTATTGATGCACAAGGGAAATTATTTGGATGCAGTAGCTCACACATCACAATATATTATGATAACAAAGAGCAAAAATATAAATTGTAATAATGATTCTAAAGTAGCAAAATCTCTGTAATAATGATTCTAAAGTAGCTAAATCTCTCTAAGACTCATCTGTATGTAATTCCCAAATGATTCATGGTGATTTGGATGACCCCAACATGTGACTGATTATCCAGTGATTGGTCGGACAAAGAGACCATTGACGTTGGTAAATACTTCACAGGTTGAGTTTTACTGGCCACCGTTCACATGACCTGCTCTGTACGAAACAATACAATAGCCCATTTCCCGTGGTCCTCCTGGTCAAACGGTGATTCATGACTGTTGAGGGAAAATGCAGATCTTTTTGAATGTTGTCAGATCTTTATTCCTGCTTTATGGTCCATGTTGGAACATGGGCAGTCCTGATAAATGCATTGTACAATCAAGCTACTTTTTATCATCTATTTTAGACAATTCGCCATATATTCAAATTGTTTTTATGAAATATAGTGGCATAATGGTTAGTGCTCCTACCTTATAGCAAAAAGGTCCTGGGTTCTCTTCCTGTAAAGGGTTGGATAGGGGGCTTCCAGTGTGGAGTCTGCATGTTCTCCCTGTGTCTACATGGTTCCCACAAATTTTTTGATGAGGAAACATTATAACATAGATCAGAAAGTACTGTAATATGGGATCTTTAACCAAAACTTAAAGGTCCCATGGCATGAAATTTTCACTTTCTGAGGTTTTTGAACGTTAATGTGAGCTCCCCTACCCTGTTTAGCCCCCCCCCATGGTTAAAAGTTGCGAAATGTCTAAACTGAGCATTTGCGATCCTTTTCTGCGTTACAAAAAATCAGAGCTCAAACGGGCGATTTTGAACAAGGCACCTTATTGACGTCAGATCGAAAAAAGAAATGCAAATGCAGTTCCACCCCCGTCTGTCTGAACTCAGCGTCTCTGTAAATCACACCCAGAGAGTTTGGACTGTGAATGCGCTAGGCAATGCGAAATGTGTTTTTTTATTTGCCTGGAGGCACGTCCGAGTGTTTCTAGGCTCGGAAGTCCTTTATCTGAGCCTCTGGACCTTTGAACAGCAGTGGTTTGATTTTATTTTCTGTGGAAATGTGTTTATTTTTCAATGGAACGCTTCAAATCTCTCCCCCCTTGCAAAAACAAGGAAATGGATCAGCTGAGAGCTCAGAGCCAAGAGCGGAGAGTTTGGCCACGCCCCCACCCTCTACTATAGGCTAGCTCTTTTCTCCTCATTTGCATTCAAGCAACAACGCCCATTATGGAGTGTTCAGAGAAAGAAAAATTACTCTTTCTCATCTTATCTCTGTTTCTCATGCACTGAGTGTTGATTTTGAAGAAGGATTCATTTACAGTATTAGGGAACCATTAAGGAGCCATATAAAAGCATCAAGAAGTACCATGTCATGGGATCTTTAACCATTTAGACAGTGCTGCCCAACTGTCTCTTCTTCTATTCAATCATTAATCTACACCTAGAAAGGTTTTCCTACTATATAGAATCATCAGTATCTACAAAATAGTGGAAATTCCATTCTTTCTTAGCCACTCTAAACACCTGTAACTATGAAGCTTACAACACAAGCCCGTATGTAAACAGATAAACCATGGCACTAGAGCAGGCACCACAACCCATTACCCCAGTGGCATGAAGGAGCTGCTAAAGCGAAACATATGTGACAGACATTTTGAAACAAGGTCCTGTATAGGATGATGGAGAAAACAGGTGTGCTCCTATAGCTTTGACCCCACTCTTTCTAAGGGAGCTTTCAACTTTTCAAAAGGCGGTAAGAGAAAGGGAAAGTATTCATAAAAAAGTTCCAGTCTGGTGTCATTATTATATTAAGTTATTTAGCTGAAATCATATGACACTGATAATCATATGATGCTGTTGCTGTTGATAAATATCTCAGAAATTTTCCCAAGTCTGAGAATTTTAAAGGAATTTGAGGGACACTTTGGGAATGGGGGATGGAGTTTTAACTGGACGATTATGAAGGATATGTATTGGACTGTTAAGGAACACAAGTATGCAACAGTTCGCTAGGACTAGTTAGGATGCTAGTGTGGGAAAAGCTACATGAAATTGCTAATGTACTCTTTCCAGCTGCAGTAATATTACAGTAATGATCCATTTATCTTGGCTAAGTATTTATATTTTGCAGCTGATGCCATCAGCAGTCCCTGGGGGTGTGATGCTAATAGTATGCATGCTCTGTCTGAAGCTTTAATTTGAGTTTTATTTGACCACAATCTGACCACACAGAGCTGACTTAGTTATAACTACAACAGAGGAGCTGATTTTTACTGTTAAAAGTCTCTTACACATAAAATTACAGTTACATGCCAACAGATTTTCACTTACTCCCTCTCACATGTTTTGTTGAAAATCGAAATGTTCAGAACACCCCCAGTGTGATGTTACTGCAAAAATATCATTAGACTACTACTCCAACAGGGCTGGGTACCTTAAAGGAAAATTAACGTTTTTTTTTAACAATCTGAGCCTTCTTTCGGCAATAAAACAAGTAGTTTTACTCACCCATAGCAGTTTGGTGTCAATTGGAGCAGTATCGCAGAACTTATGTTGTAGCCGTTCTGTTCTACTAATGATCCTGTATCCGTTAGCGTGAGTGCTCGGGGCATTACTTTGCGGTGTCCAAATAACACAAACTTTAGCACTTTTCAAATCACAGAAGATCGCTGTGTCAGGGTAGACTTTTAGTGGATTCCAAAACGGCCTGAAACCCGATATCCAGCTATAGTTTCATTTGATGACGTCATCAGAGAGGACAGTGCGCATGCGTGAACTCAGCTGTTTTGTAAACACCGCTAGTCCGAAAGAAGCTAACACCGCTCTGAACTTTACTTTTCTGTTGCGATATCGGGTTTCAGGCCGTTTTGGAATCTACTAAAAGTCTACCCTGACACAGCGATCTTCTGTGATTTGAAAAGTGCTAAAGTTTGTGTTATTTGGACACCGCAAATCAGTGCCCCGAGCACTCACGCTAACGGATACGGGATCATTAGTAGAACAGAACGGCTCAACATAAGTTCTGCGATACTGCTCCAATTGACACCAAACTGCTATGGGTGAGTAAAACTACTTGTTTTATTACCGAAAGAAGGCTCAGATTGTAAAAAAAACCCGTTACTTTTCCTTTAAATTTAACAATATAACCAATCCGTGCCAAAAAAGGAGGCTTTTTAATAAGATTCTTTTTAGATGGGACAGTGCAAGTTAATTAAACTAGAAGTGAAATGTCTTTCCCAAGGACACAACTACAGTATCCATGCACTGACTGGATTACGGAATCCTATGCACCAATTTGAGCTGGAATTGAACTGCCAACCTTTGTAGTGATGGAAGAACAACTTATATTGGCCTAATTACAATTTCATCATTAGACAGTAAAACCAATAAAGTTGAAATAGTTTAAAACATCAACCAATAAGTACATATATTGTATATTAATCTCTTTTTTTTTTTACTTCTACTCTCACAAAAATAGTAAATATGTCACAAATTTCCCATTCATTTCACACTGCATACCAAACAGTGGCCCCTGCATATTGGCATGACAACTGCTCAGCCCAACTTCCTGTTTGAGAATGGAGCCTACGAAGGATCTGAGAGCTTTCTGACCCCCTTTCCTTCATGTATATAAACAGTCTTATCCTGTCTATGCAAAAGACGTGAACAAAAGCACAATCATCAAAACAAACTGCTTTGAACTGTTGAAATTCAAACTTGCTTTTCCTTTCCTGCTTCCCAGACTGGAGTATTTTTGTCCAGCTGTTCATAACAGAGCCTGCAGATCAAGGCAAAAAGAGTCAGATTGAAGTCCGTGCCAATGTTAAGTCCACACATTTATCAGTAAGCATATGTTTACTGTAGACACAAGGTAGTGATTAGCTATTAGCATGATGTAGCTATTGAAAACAAATGCTAGCAGAGTATTGGAAGTGTTTATACAAGGCATGTGCTTAATTTGTGAGATCAGGTAGCAGTTGGCCAATTTAAAGAGACACTTGAGACAGAACATGTGGAAAAAAATGTGAACGCTAATGTGGCCATCTTACTATTTGGACGGCTTCCTTTGTTTCAAGGATCAACCAAATAAACTGTGAACAGATTAGGGCTTCGAGATTAATTATCATCAAATCAAAATTGCAAATTGAATCACGGCTATTAGGAAATCTATAATGAGAATTTATCGGTAGACTTTCAGAGAATTATCTGTCTCCCTGGGCTAATCATCAAACCTGCCAACAATCCTGCTTGATGTCATTGCTCTACCTGGAATGTCCCACAGTTTTACACAAACAGGCACACACACACACACACACACACACACACACACACACACACACACACACACACACACACACACACACACACACAAAAGACACACACAAACAGTTTTACCTTATATTTATTCAATTACAGATGGTTTTATAGCTCAAAAATACCTAGAAAAACAGGCATTCTGACTGTGAGTGGGGTCACCTCTCCACAGATCTGACCTGTAACATGGTCTGGTTTAGTCTCCATGAAGATAAAGAGGTTACTTTGAACCATTCCAGACAAAGCAATAACATCTCCACAAAAGACGTCTGCAACAAAAATCAAGTTGTTTCTAATAATATGTCATGGTTTTTTTTTATTAATTTATTTATTTTTCACTATAATATAATGCAACTCAGTGTAAAAGTATTTGAAGTATTCAGAATACAGTACTCTTGATTGGATTATGTAACGGAATACTTTACAAAATGCATTTTAATGGAGGTATTTAGTATTCTGGAACTAAATACACTCAACAAAAATATAAACGCAACGCTTTTGTTTTTGCTCCCATTTTTCCTGAGATGGACCCAAAGATCCAAAATTCACTCCAGATACACAACACTACCATTTCTCTCAAACATTGTTCACAAATCTGTCCAAATGTGTGACAGCGAGCACCTCTGCCCCGCCGAGACAATCCACCCCACCTCACAGGTGCGCCACATCAAGATGCCGATCCGACATCATGACCAGTGCACAGGTGTGCCCCAGACTGCCCACAATAAAAGGCCACCCCGAAATGTGCATTTTATTTGCTTTATTGGGGGTCTGGGGACTCAGAACCAGTCAGTATCTGGTGTGACCACCATTTGCCTCATGCAGTGCAACACATCTTCTTCACATAGAGTTTATCAGATTGTCAGTTGTGGCCTGTGGAATGTTGGTCCACTCCTCTTCAAAGGCTGTTATGGACGAAGAACACAGGTGCATTTTATTGATGGCATTTTGAATGCACAGAGATACCGTGATGAGATCCTGAGGCCCATTGTTGTGCCATACATCCATGAACATCACCTCATGTTTCAGCAAGATAATGCACGGCCCCATGTTGCAAGGATCTGTACACAATTCTTGGAAGCTGAAAATGTTCCAGTTCTTGCATGGCCAGCATACTCACCGGACATGTCACCCATTGAGCATGTTTGGGATGTGCTTGACCGGCGTACACGACAGCGTGTACCAGCTCCCACTAATATCCAGCAACTTCGCACAGCCATTGAAGAGGAGTGGACCAACATTCCACAGGCCACAACTGACAATCTGATAAACTCTATGCGAAGAAGATGTGTTGCACTGCATGAGGCAAATGGTGGTCACACCAGATACTGACTGGTTCTGAGTCCCCAGACCCCCAATAAAGCAAAAAAAAAAAGCACATTTCGGGGTGGCCTTTTATTGTGGGCAGTCTGGGGCGCACCTGTGCACTGGTCATGATGTCGGATCGGCATCTTGATGTGGCGCACCTGTGAGGTGGGGTGGCGGGGCAGAGGTGCTCGCTGTCACACATTTGGACAGATTTGTGAACAATGTTTGAGAGAAATGGTAGTGTTGTGTATCTGGAGTGAATTTTGGATCTTTGGGTCCATCTCAGGAAAAATGGGAGCAAAAACAAAAGTGTTGCGTTTATATTTTTGTTGAGTATACATATTCAAAGTATCCCTCTCAACCAGTGTTGGGCACGTTACTTTGAAAAAGTAATTAGTTACAGTTACTAGTTACTAACCCAAAAAAGTAACTGAGTTACTACACTATAAAAGTAACTAGTTACCTAGGAAAGTAACTAATGCGTTACTTTTTTTTAAGTTAAAAAATGTCAAATAATTTGGATTTTTTTTTTTACAGTGCATTATACAGCTTTTGCTGTTTGGCTGACGTGGCTCCGTCACCGTGGCCTTCATTGTTAACGGCACCGAGCATACGATTATCATCATGGGGCCTGCTTCTTCTGCCCCTTCCTCTCCTCCTCCTCTCCTCTTCCTCCTCCTTTCCTCTTCCTCCTCCTTTCCTCTTCCTCCTCTCCTCCTACTCCTCTCCTCCTACTCCTCTCTCCTTCATAGCATTGGCCACGCCCCCACCCTCTACTATAGGCCAGCTCTTTTCTCCTCATTTGCATTCAAGCAACAACGCCCAGAATAAAGTGTTTGAGAGAGATATTTATGACTTTCTCATCTTATCTCTGTTTCTCATGCACTGAGTGTTGATTTTGAAGAAGGATTCATTTACAGTATTAGGGAACCATTAAGGAGCCATATAAAAGCATCAAGAAGTACCATGTCATGGGACCTTTAACCTGCCCTGTGATACACGTTGGTACGCAATGGTACACGCTGTTGCGAAAGAGCTGCGCTCACTCGCTCAGTCCGCGGCTCCAGACACGGGCTCGCGCGGCACGAAGTTTAATACGAGACACGTACTTTTGTTCTGAATACGGGACGATTCTGTTTTTCAAGGGACGGTTGGCGACCCTAAACACAACTATACATATATATACACCAAAATCTTTCTCAACGAATTTGCACAGATTAAAAAAAAAAAAAAAAAAGACCCCTCGGCTGAAAAAAAAGTGGAGATCCGTTAAAAGACGGAACTCTTTCATCCCTGGTTAAATATATGTGAATGAAACAAAACTCCAAGTATATTTGTGATGAGGAAACAACATTATAACATGAAGCAGAGAATAGCGTAATATGAGCCCTTTAAAGTCCCGCCATTTTGAACATTACAATTCAGCGTTACATCTGGGCCACCTCCACCTCACCACAATTAGAACTAGTAATTTTGTGATGCCTCAAAAATTTACCAACCCACAATTTGGTGCTGGGAGACATGAAAACTTCAAATCATGACCTAAGCAACTGGCCGAAGTGAAGGCCTATGAAAGCAACAGAAATAACCCGTGCGCTGATTGTTTTGTGCTGGTTTGGGGTTGAACAAAGCAGGGGGTGTACGCCACAAATGCAGGCTGTAATCTCTCGTCTGCTTATGGGGAATCTCACTTGTTCTGCGCATGCAACATCCACAAAAATGACACATGGTTTTGGTTCAGGGTTTTCAAAAAGAGGCCTGTTTGAAAAGAGCTGTTTGTTTTGGCTTAAAGGTCCTATATTACACAAAATTTACTCTTGTGAAATTTGTCAAAAACAAACCTGGAGATGTGTTTTGTTTCATCCACACATATGTTTGAGAAATACTTTATTTCCATCTGCATCTCCAAAGCTCAAAATGTTCTTTTCCACCTTGTGATGTCATGAAGCCGTAGTTTCCAAGCTACAGCTACCGTTTAACTTTTGTTCAGTAGAGATTGGCATTTCCAGGGCTGAAATTATCCAAATAATTCTGGTGAAGCTGTAGGACTGTATAGGGTGATGGTCTGGGATAATATGAAATTATAACTATGTATTTTGTTCTGTATATATCTGGGGCCCCTCTTATAGGTTAAAGGGGAATTCACGTTTTTTACAATCTTGAGCCTTATTTCTGTAATAAAAGACCTATAGCACTTTGGTGTCATATGGAGCACTTCCAGAGATGTTTTAGATTAGCGATAGCGTAGCGCGAGTTCGCAAATATTATATGCCCCAAGCATGTAATATATGCCCCGAGCGGTCTCCAAATAACACAAACTTTTACACTTTTCAAATCATAGAAGCTCGATGTCTTAGTCTACGCTTTCATTTGAGTCAAAAGTGGCCTGTAATCTGAGGCTACGTTTATACGGCGACGATCAAAACAGAAGACGCAAAAGTGGCGTCTCGTCTTCAATTTTTTATCCGCGTTTATACGAAGTCGCAAAAATGGACGCAAAAGCCAGCGAAGGGAGGTGCTGGACTGAAAAAAAAACTAAAAAAAACCCATCACAACAGCGTCAAGTTACATTTCTAACCACGACTGTACCGGAAAAGAGAAAGGTAAAACGTCAAAATAAAATGTTCTAGTTGCGTTTTAAATGAGTTGTTAAGTTCCGCTCCAAACATTTCAGTGACTTGTACTTTTGTTTACATGTTTTTGAATATTGTACTGAAAATAGTGACATTACAGGAGGATTACAGTGAATTAGAAAATATAAAATCACATCGGGTTTTACATTTGAAGTGCCTCATGCGGAAGTCGCTTGTCTTGGCGTCTGTGTGGCTGTGATACTTGTACGGGAAGAAGAGAAAAGACCGTAGACGTGTGTGGGTGCCATTTATACAATTGTTGAAATGACTCTTGTATGTTGACTAGTATGTTGAACATCCGTGGTATCAAGGTATGCCGCATCTATGTGACGTAAACGCATACGCGACGTGAGGATCTGACCAGTTTTGCGTCTTGGCCAGTTTACACGGAGACGCTACAGCGGAGCGTATTTAACTTTTCCACTCTGGAGGGTGGTTTCAGATTTTTGCGTTTTTAGGCCCCAAAAACGCCGTCACTGTGTAAAGGAAAGGCACTTCCGATAAAATATTTTGTCGTTTTTACCCGTAAGCGTTAAAACGCGTGTAAACGGGCCCTAAGATAACTGCTACATTCATTAGAAACAACTTTAAAGCATTCTAACTTTCCACTCCTATTAATCGAACTATTACCAATGAAAGAGCTTGGAGGGATAAAACAGACTAAATGACAGTAAAAGTTCTTGTTTTGCCTCTTGCACACTACCCTTTCATTATCTTTTATAAGGGCATCACAAATCAACGTCTCCAAGTGCAAACCCACAGCTAGAATGGTTAGTGGCTGGCATGAGAAACCTAAGAGCTGGCCGTGGTTTGGGTTTGCTAAACCTGGGTGCGGTAATGCGACTTTTATGGAGCCTGTTGGGGGTTGTAGTGGAGGTCAAAGCAGCAGGAGACGGAGCGTTTATCGTGGACACAGGTCACAATAGTGTAATTCAGAAGATCTAAAGTTTCACCTATTTCACACTGCAGGAAAACAGGAGCTACACGGTAAAAAACAAAGGAAAAAAACAAAGGTGACTTAAATTCAGAAAATGTCTTGATTTGAGTAGTGACATTGCAAACAAATACACAATAGGCAGCTAACAATTATTAACAAAAAAGTACTACAATATTATTATATTTCTCTACACTGCAAAATATTACTTGAAATTACTTAAAGCCCCAGTGTGTAGGATTCGTGGCGCATAGGTGGATGGTGCTATTGCACTTTCTGTTTTAGCTACGGCAGACCTCAAGGGTCACCCGGGCGCGCGCACGAGCCGCGTGCCGCTACTGTATAAATAAAACGCGGTCCCGTTTTTTGTTTTTTTCTTCTCTCATGAAAACACACATTCCCGATCATGTACCATGACACTCTACACATCAAATGAAACCTTACAGTCTCCTCTTTTTGACTATGCAATTCATTTCCCTGCACAACAATCACTCCCCGAGCACATGGGGCTTTTATACGGAAAAGCACAAAACGAGGTTAGCTTACCTTAGAATGCTTTGCACAGGTCAAACTCTGTATTTCACCATAAACTTGCTCTCAATTTGTCCATAAGGATCCAGCAAATAAAATCCAGTAAAACAATTTAGTCCAAAACACGTGTTAGATCCATTACGACGTCTGATCCGGCAGCATGCTTGTGTTGTTTACCCAAAACCACGAGCCTTGCCGAAGGCGAAGGCGGAGCCCAAATGTCCTTCTGCGGCTCTCGTATTCAAAATGGCTGCCTCTGCATGGGGAAGATCCCCCTTTTATGTGACTATATCTAAGTCTAAAAGAATACTTTGATTTCATGATGGAAGTGAAAAGGCTTGGAAAACAATGTATTTTTGAATGGGTATCTTCAATTTCAGTAATTAACGGGTAAAAATCTTACACACTGTCCCTTTAAGTAGTTTATTTGATACCTTAGATTTACCAGTTTTAAAGCCCCACCATGTAAGATTTAAGCCAAAATGTAGCCAGATATAGATTTTTTCATTTTGGATGTTATTATTGCACTGAAAAACACAGAAAAACATGTATTCAATGTGAGCAAGCTTGCATCTGCACAAACCTGGCTCATATTTGGTGTGGAGAAGGGCCTCCACCTGCTTGTTGTCTCCATGGAAATTTTATGGTTATTCAATTCCACAGTATGGCATAAAGCAGAACATATGTACATATCTCAACAGAGAATGTTCTGAAGTACAGTTTTGACATTCTGTTTCTATGAAATCGTGTAGTAGGTAATGTGACATCTCCATAAAGTTACACAGTGTTGCTTTATGGCAAAATTATGTATTGTTGACTTAAAAACAACTAATACTCCCTACAACTGTATACAGCTGGTACTGAACATCATATTTGATACTGTATTTTGTATTTGACTATTACTTTTCTATTTAAATCTGATTGTACATATATATTTATTATATATTATCTTATGTATATAATTGTGTCTCATCTGACACATTTCTATTGCTCTTTGGTTGCTATTCCATCTATTTTTCTTTTTGTTCTTTTACCCTCTGTTTTATATTGTATATTATATTTGATGAGTGAGCTACCGTACCCAAAACAATTTCCCTTGTGGATCAATAAAGTTTGTCTAAGTGAGCACTACCTGGAGGAGGGCACCACTTTGTGACCTCAGCTGGTAAAACACAGTGTTTTTAAAGAAGATGGACTGAATATAATGATTTATTCAAGCATGTTTACGAGCTAAAATCACAATTGTAGAAATGAGTATATATTTTGCAACTCCAGATCCCAGGAAATAGTAGTTATGATTAAATAAGGGAGCATTGAGTTCTGTCTCAAAGCAGTGGCCTGGACAACGTCACCAAAATGTGTTCTCCTGTTTTATTAAACCAGGTCTGCTTTGATTTTATTAGCTTTCACATTGGTTCAGTATATTTTTCATTGAGCTCAAAGGAAGGCAGTAAAACTCAGCTTACATACAGGCCTATATATGAGGAACAGCATGCAGTATCAGATCCTGAAATCCAGCAAAGTATAATGGGTAGGTATTTCAAATGAGGAAAACATATGGAGGTGTATCTTAAGAGACCGATGCATATCCCAAAGGAAATTATATATATATAATGAATGTACCTAATGGCATATATGCCCCGAGCATGTAATATATGCCCCGAGCGGTCTCCAAATAACACAAACTTTAGCACTTTTCAAATCATAGAAGCTCAATGTCTTAGTCTACGCCTTCGTTTGTGTCAAAAGTGGCCTGTAATCCGAGATTTATCCATAGTTTCGAGTAGATGAGGACGCCAGTGCGCATGTGCGGAGTCACAGTTTATTTCGCTCTCAGCTCTCGGGACCCAAACATGAAATGCAAAGCTGTAAATTATGGATAAATCTCGCTTCACACTTCCTATTTAGAACATGGTGACTAGCGGGTTAGCTATGTCCATTTAAATATACAGTCTATGATTTGTACTGTAAGTGATGCAGGACAAGTTCTGATGTCATTTTTATTGTAATTTGGAGATAGATTTTGGAATAAAGAAATAAAGAAGATAAGATACAGACAAAATCCAAGCCGTTTAAAAATAGGCCACTTTGAACTCATCTTATTAAAGGTCCCATGGCAAGAAATTTTCACTTTCTGAGGTTTTTGAACGTTAATGTGAGCTCCCCTTCCCTGTTTAGCCCCCCCCCCCCACATGGTTAAAAGTTGTGAAATGTCTAAACTGAGCATTTGCGATCCTTTGATCCTTTGGGCGATTTTGAACAAGGCACCTTATTGACGTCAGATCGAAAAAAGAAATGCAAATGCAGTTCCACCCCCGTCTGTCTGTACTCAGCGTCTCTGTAAATCACGCCCAGAGAGTTTGGACTGCGAATGCGCTAGGCAATGCGAAATGCGTTTTTATTTGCCTGGAGGCACGTCCGAGTGTTTCTAGGCTCGGAAGTCCTTTATCTGAGCCTCTGGACCTTTGAACAGCAGTGGTTTAATTTTATTTTCTGTGGAAATGTGTTTATTTTTCAATGGAACGCTTCAAATCTCTCCCCCGTGCAAAAACAAGGAAATGGATCAGCTGTGGGCTCTGAGCTCTGAGCGGAGAGTTTGGCCACGCCCCCACCCTCTACTATTGGCCATCTCTTTTCTCCTCATTTGCATTCAAGCAACAACGCCCAGAATAAAGAGTTTGAGAGAGAGATTTATGACTCTTTCTCATCTTATCTCTGTTTCTCATGCACTGAGTGTTGATTTTGAAGAAGGATTCATTTACAGTATTAGGGAACCATTAAGGAGCCATATAAAAGCATCAAGAAGTACCATGTCATGGGATCTTTAATATAAACAATGGCTTAAAGGTCCTATGTTACGTAAAATTGACTCTTGTGAGCTTTAGGCCAAATTATAATACTAAAAACATAGCTGGAGTTGTGTTTTGTTTCATTCACACATGTTTGAGTAATCCTTTATTATTAGTCTGTCTGCATCTCCAAAGCTTAAATGCTCTGCTCCACCTTATGATGTCATGGAGTGATACAGTAGTTTTCACGTTAACAGCTACCTTCGAAGTTTTGTTCAGTAGAGATTGGCAATTCCAGTGGTGAAATCATCCAACTGATTCTAGTGAAGGTGTATGGAGTTTAAAAACATAGTGGAGCACTTCCTGTATTACCACATGACATCACGAGGTGGAACAGAGTGTGAATGAAACAAAACTCAACCCCGGGCATGTCTGTGATGAGGAAATAGCATTACAACATAGATCAGAAATAAGCATAACATGGGTTCTTTAAATACATTTCTTCATACCAAAAGGGTTGTATCTATGAAACAGCATTTTTGTTTTAGTCATAGTCGTGCATTCCACCATTTTCTGTACCTCCTGTTCCTCGTGCCATTTTTAGACTTCGCATCAGATTCCTTCATATTAAATCGCAAGAGGACCTCTGTGGTTTTTTCTTGGCTCACACTGATCTTTTCTCTGCCTGGGACTGAAGCACATTTCAAAGTAAATCGATCTCACATGAGCAGACTGAACTCAGCTTTTGACTCCAAACAACTGCCTATTTACACACTTCAGATGTCCCACTTTGCTATTTGCACTGAACACTTAAAGGAAAAGTAACGTTTTTTTACAATCTGAGCCTTCTTTCGCTAATAAAACAAGTCGTTTGACTCACCCATATCACGTTCGTGTCATTTGGAGCTGTTTGAAGAAAGTTATGTTGTAGCGTATCCGTTAGCATTTGTATTCGGGGCATTACTTTGCGGTCTCCAAATAACACAAACTTTAGCACTTTTCAAATCATAGAAGCCTGATGTCTTAATGTAAGATTTCGTTTGAAGCAAAAGTGGCCTGTAATCCGAGATTTATCCATAGTTTTCAGCTTTGCGTTTCATGTTTGGGTCCCGGGAGCTGAGAGCACAGTCCGCGCATGCGCACTGGCGTCCTCATCTACTCGAAACTATGGCTAAATCTCGGATTACAGGCCACTTTTGCTTCAAACGAAATCTTACATTAAGACATCGGGCTTCTATGATTTGAAAAGTGCTAAAGTTTGTGTTATTTGGACACCGCAAAGTAATGCCCCGAGCATATGATACGAGCCCCATGTTAACGGATACGGGATCATTAGTAGAACAGAACGGCTCAACATAAGTTCTGCGATACTGCTCCAATTGACAGAAAAATGCTATGGGTGAGTAAAACTACTTGTTTTATTGCCGAAAGAAGGCTCAGATTGTAAAAAAACATTAATTTGCCTTTAAGGGAAGAACACTTTGAAAATGTATTCAGTTACAGAATATTGAATACCTGCGTTAAATGTGCACTAGGGATGTCAACAATTAATCGACTTACAATTAATTGTCGATCAAGACGTTGGCCGAACAAAATGCATTAATTGTAACTAATCGCTAACACACACCCTCACACAGTAACACTATTAGAATGCAGTTACTTAAAGGTGCATCGTGTAACCTTTCTGGTGGAGGGTCCATCACCTGCTTGTTTCTTTGGATACGTTCCATAGTATGACATTAAACAGCTCTACCTTACATGTATTCAATTACAGAGCAATTACAAAGCAATGACATCTCCAATTGACAAGCCCTCCACCAGAAAAGTTACACAATGCACCTTTAAAATTAGTATCCTGAATAAGTATTCTTTGTACATGTATTCAGTTATTTCCCAACACTGCCTATTAGTACTTCCTGCAGTTCAAAATCTCATCCAAATGTTAAAAAGTAGGGTACGGGGTCTTTGTTTGAGGCGCCTGACCTAGTTTCGTTGGAGAATGTGAGCGCACGTTTTTGGCTGTTGTTTATACAAGTGTGAGAAAGGGAGAGCGGAGCAGTTAGCATTAGCGTTAGCAGGATATGTGGGTGCATATTGGTGCCATGTGTTGTCCAGCTGTGGGAAAGGGTACAGTGTGAATAAAGACATCCTTCTTACGGCATTTCATTGAGATCGAACCAGAGGCGCTCGGGTTTTCAAGAAGGAAAGGTCAGAATCGGCCTGAGAAAGTGAGCTAATTAAAACCATAAGTCAATGCTGGCTTCAGGGAATAAAACATGGAAAAAAGTTAAAGGGCACGGTGCGGCGTTGGTAACGTGAGGGAGTTTTACCAAGCTGGATTACGCAGCACTAACTTGGAATTTTAGCAGTGATGGAAAGGGAAATTTTGTTTTTGAGTTTTTTGTTGTTGTTTTTTTTTAGATTATGCTTGCACACACACACACACACACACACACACACACACAGTAGATTAGAAAAATATGGGCCCTTTAATTCTGTCTTACTTCAGTACAGATATATTGTAAACGTAGTTCCTAGGGTCAAAATGTCAAAACTAATCATTTTTTGTGTCGCAAATAGAAGTTGGCTATAACAGAGGTTGACATCTTTTCCGTTACATAGTAGCCTACTGTGGGTGTTATAGTAAAACATGACATTAAAGGAAAAATTAACGTTTTTTTACAATCTGAGCCTTCTTTCAGCAATAAAACAAGTAGTTTTACTCACCCATAGCAGTTTGGTGTCAATTGGAGCAGTATCGCAGAACTTATGTTGAGCCGTTCTGTTCTTCTAATGCTCCCGTATCCGTTAGCGTGAGTGCTCGGGGCATTACTTTGCGGTGTCCAAATAACACAAACTTTAGCACTTTTCAAATCACAGAAGACCGCTGTGTCAGGGTAGACTTTTAGTGGATTCCAAAACGGCCTGAAGCCCGATATCCAGCTATAGTTTCATTTGATGACGTCATCAGAGAGGACAGTGCGCATGCGTGAACTCAGCTGTTTTGTAAACACCGCTAGTCCGAAAGAAGCTAACACCGCTCTGAACTTTACTTTTCTGTTGCGATATCGGGTTTCAGGCCGTTTTGGAATCCACTAAAAGTCTACCCTGACACAGCGATCTTCTGTGATTTGAAAAGTGCTAAAGTTTGTGTTATTTGGACAACGCAAATCAGTGCCCCGAGCACTCACGCTAACGGATACGGGATCATTAGTAGAACAGAACGGCTCAACATAAGTTCTGCGATACTGCTCCAATTGACACCAAACTGCTATGGGTGAGTAAAACTACTTGTTTTATTGCCGAAAGAAGGCTCAGATTGTAAAAAAAACGTTACTTTTCCTTTAAAAGTAAGCTTAGACATTCTCAAAAGAGGCTCAACTCTCCATGACCCCAGCTACCATATGTCCAGTCATTGTTATAGCAGTAATTCAATAATAATATATGACATCAGGTACATCAGTCTACAGCCAGCTTTTGCAGAATTATTTTGTCTGCAAAGTGAATTAAACCATAGAATCAATGTTTGGGTTACAGCCTCATCTCTGTGTTTGGACTAGACCTGATGTCAAATTCTACAATGTTATTAATATCAGAGGAGAGAGGGACCAGTCAAGGACACCACACAGAGACAGATAACACAAACGTATATTGGGTATCTGTTGAAGGTCTTGTGAAACTGTAGAAAACACTGGACTCATTCTTAGTGAATTTAATTTCATAACTCGAAAGGTCACAATTATCAAATCGCAAAAAATCATTATAGATCAACAAAATATCCTGTCTTATTATTTATAAAACCTGCAAACCCTGTACAGTGGTTTAGTGGCTTGGTGGTGTCAGCTGCTTGTCTCCATAGTGATATAGTCAGTATATATAATGCCATACTGTGGAACATTCCAGGCAACGTTCATAGAGGCAAGCCGGTGGCCACCCTCCACCAGAAAAGTTCCACAGTGCACCTAAGGATTTACTTAAGCCCATGAATCTATACGCATTCAATTAACATAGAAGTTTGAGATGGACAAAGGTGACATTCTGCTCTATAGCTTGTAGATTAATTTTATGAAAGAAATTTTGCAAATAATTTCAATTTCATGTTTTTAAAAGGTCCCATGGCATGAAATTTTCACTTTCTGAGGTTTTTGAACGTTAATGTGAGCTCCCCTACCCTGTTTAGCGCCCCCCCCCCCCCCCCCCGTTAAAAGTTGCGAAATGTCTAAACTGAGCATTTGCGATTCTTTTCTGCGTTACAAAAGATCAGAGCTCAAACGGGCGATTTTGAACAAGGCACCTTATTGACGTCAGATCAAAAAAGAAATGCAAATGCAGTTCCACCCCCGTCTGTCTGTACTCAGCGTCTCTGTAAATCACGCCCAGAGAGTTTGGACTGCGAATGCGCTAGGCAATGCGAAATGCGTTTTTTTATTTGCCTGGAGGCACGTCCGAGTGTTTCTAGGCTCGGAAGTCCTTTATCTGAGCCTCTGGACCTTTGAACAGCAGTGGTTTAATTTTATTTTCTGTGGAAATGTGTTTATTTTTCAATGCAACGCTTCAAATTTCTCCCCCCGTGCAAAAACACAGAAATGGATCAGCTGAGAGCTGACAGCGGAGAGTTTGGCCACGCCCCCACCCTCTACTATAGGCCAGCTCTTTTCTCCTCATTTGCATTCAAGCAACAACACCCAGAATAAAGTGTTTGAGAGAGATATTTATGACTCTTTCTCATCTTATCTCTGTTTCTCATCCACTGAGTGTTGATTTTGAAGAAGGATTCATTTGCAGTATTAGGGAACCATTAAGGAGCCATATAAAAGCATCAAGAAGTACCATGTCATGGGATCTTTAACAGGTTTTAAATTTTGGGAAGGGCATAATACAGTAGACTCTATATTTAAATTAGCAAACTCTCCATGATCTTTACTGTAAATGGAAATGGACACACAATAAATAAGCAAACATGTCTGTTCTTTTAATCCTTTGAACAACGTTGTGTTCTTTCCACCTTAGCTAAATGTAAAGAGATTATAAGTCTGACCACAAACACACTGTCACTGCCGGTAAAGGTTTAACCCACTAATCCTGACCCAGACCTGGATACGAGCAGTCCACACACGAGACCCTTCCTACAAAGAACCAGGAGTCAGGAACCCGTTAAGAGCAGCCATCCCAGAACAAGCTCATTCAGACCTGTAATTCTCACACAGAGATAAGAAACAAGAAGACGGGGTTAGCACCTGAACACAATGTTGGTTGCCATGGAGACGACCAGCATCAGTTACAACGGGTTATAACCTGATGCTGTGATTCAGTGGTTTTGTTTCAGGAAGTATTAGTTGTTGAGTCGGAAAGTAGTATCATAATAAAAACTGGGTAAATGTTCAAATCTTCAGTGAATTTATACATTTTAAACATATAACCTATGAATACAAGCAAAGTTTACTAACCCATCTGATTGTCTCCATGGAGATGTTATTGCTTTGCCTGGAATGTTCCACAACTAAACCCATCTTGTTTTAACTCCATTACAGTTACGTGCTAAAGCTGAAATGCCTTGAAAAACATGCATTTTTTCCTCTCCACAGATCTGACCTCTAACTTGGCCTGGTGTTGCCATATGCTAGTTTTCATGAAGATAGATTGTTTTAAAGGTCCCATGGCATGAAATTTTCACTTTCTGAGGTTTTTGAACGTTAATGTGAGCTCCCCTACCCTGTTTAGCCCCCCCCCCCCCATGGTTAAAAGTTGCGAAATGTCTAAACTGAGCATTTGCGATCCTTTTCTGCGTTACAAAAAATCGGAGCTCAAACGGGCGATTTTGAACAAGGCACCTTATTGACGTCAGATCGAAAAAGAAATGCAAATGCAGTTCCACCCCCGTCTGTCTGTACTCAGCGTCTCTGTAAATCACGCCCAGAGAGTTTGGACTGCGAATGCGCTAGGCAATGCGAAATGCGTTTTTTATTTGCCTGGAGGCACGTCCGAGTGTTTCTAGGCTCGGAAGTCCTTTATCTGAGCCTCTGGACCTTTGAACAGCAGTGGTTTAATTTTATTTTCTGTGGAAATGTGTTTATTTTTCAATGGAACGCTTCAAATCTCTCCCCCCGTGCAAAAACACGGAAATGGATCAGCTGAGAGCTACAGCGGAGAGCGGAGAGTTTGGCCACGCCCCCACCCTCTACTATTGGCCATCTCTTTTCTCCTCATTTGCATTCAAGCAACAACGCCCATTATGGCCTGTTCAGAGAAAAAAAAAATACTCTTCTCATCTTATCTCTGTTTCTCATGCACTGAGTGTTGATTTTGAAGAAGGATTCATTTACAGCATTAGGGAACCATTAAGGAGCCATATAAAAGCATCAAGAAGTACCATGTCATGGGATCTTTAATGCTACACTATGGGACATTCCACTATAACATCTCCAAGAGACGAGTAAAATCTTTCCAAGTCAAGAGTGGCCTAAATAAAATCTTAAATATGCATTGTGTAACTTTTCTAGTGGAGGGTCCATCAAATGCTTTTCTCCATGAAGATGTTAGTGCTTTGTCTGGAATGTTTCACAGTATGGCATTAAACATTTCAATCTTCATGGAGACCAAACCAGACCAAATTACAGGTCAGATCTGTGGAGAGTCAACCCTGCTCAGTCAGAATGCCTGTTTTTCTTGGCATTTTTGAGCTATAAAACCACCTGCAATTGAATACATGTAAGTTAGAGCTGTTTAATGTCATACTGTGGAACATTTCAGGGCAATGACATATCCATAGAAACATAGAAACAAGCAGGTGATGGACCCTCCGCCACATTTAATTCTTGCAAAAAAAAAAAAAAAAATTTTTTTTTAAAAATCAGCTGTACTAATATCCAGAGTCTTAATCCGAATCAGAATATGTTTTATTTTTATTGTTAGTGACCAAAATTCACAAACTATAACAAGACAAGTTTTGTAACAGCTCCATTTTTACATGAATCTACAAACAAAACAAGATGAGTCTAGCTAACTGTGTAGTCCCCTCCAATTCTCACATGTTTCAGATCTTTGACGCCTGATCCATGTGACTAAACTTCTGTGAAAATGCATTCTCTCTAGCCTCCTCAGCAGAATCCAAATGGAGCCAAAAGTTGTCTCCTCTGCTGGCACAAGCTAGTTAGCTTGGTTCCATAGACAGCCCACATGGTGTGACATATCGGTTGAGAATTTGAGGTGGGCTGCAGGGGGAATGGCATTAGAGAGATGTTTAAAACTGTCAGTTGTCGTGGGGTTTAATGTCTGGAAAGGGGGCTGGCTGATCGTTGGAAATCCTGTCCAGGCATGGTCTCAGGCATGGTCTCAACCCTTGGATATAAACTAAAAATTAAGATCTTGCTTCTTGGATTTCCAGTAGGAGATAGACTAAATTATATACTATTTCTGACAAACAAGTGAATTAAACAAAACACAAATCCAGGTATGTTTATGACGAGAGAACAGCATTAAAACATGTACTCAAAAATGTCTGTACTGTAATATTGCTTGCCTGGAAGAATCCATGACTCATCGCTGTACCAGCGGCGAGTCTGGTAACGCTTGGTCCAGAATGTGCTGCCGTTGCCCGTAGACAGACAGCTAAGTGAACCAATCAGAGAACAGTTAACGGACAGCGACGTGAACCAATCAAACAAAAGAAAAGAAAGAAAAGAAAGGCCTCTAGAGCTGTCAGCTGCTGTGGTTTTAAGGAATCGATGTGTTTTAGGTCATTTAAGACCAATTTTACAGCTGAATGGAAGGGACGTTCAGTTCTCCGATGCGCCATCTTGATTAAAACTGAGGAGGAACTTCCGCTGCCTAAGAGTGACGTTGCGGGCAAAGGCGGGTGCACTGACGTCACCATCTTTGAACGAATCAGAATCGCGGAGTCCGTTGTTAACCGGAGGAGCGAGGGTGGATGGAGGGTGTCCAAATGGTATCTCACTGTATAGGAAATACAGAGAGATATCATTTGGCTGGCCAGGAAATAATATTGCTATTTTAAGGTTGTAAAATTCCAACACATTCTATATGTTTATTTCTGACAATAACAATGACACCTGGCTCACAAAACCATTACAGTTATACAGACACCTGCAGGAAGGAGGCCATTACTGCGCCCAGTTTACCTCCAGGCCAAAACAGGACAAGTCTAGTCTGAAAACATTCACGTAAACTGTACTAAAGTATGTGGCCATTACTTTTTAGGGGCAGACAGTGACATAAGTACTTTTACTACGCTTTGACTGAGTTTGAGTTATGTAATGAGGGGGATAATAAAAGAAAGAGAAGTATGGAAAGTGTCTGAACAGGCTTTTGCGAGGTATACAGGGTAAGGGTTTAATGAACTACACTTAACATAGTTTTGGCTTTCAATGGAATTTATTGGCTTCCTTTGGTATTTTTTAAAAGTCCTGTATTTTTTGTTGTTGAATATTAAAGGGCCCATATTATTCTGATCTATGTTTTAATGTTGTTTCCTCATTAGAGACATACCTGGAGTTGTGTTTTGTTTCATTCACACATGTTCAATACTCAAACCATGCATATTTAGGCTGAGTTCCTCTCGAATGGAAAATACTCTGTTCCACCTTGAGATGTCATGTGGTAATACAGGAAGTGCTCCACTCCATACACCTTCACTAGAATCATTTGAATAATTTCAGCCCTGGAATTTCAAATCTCTACTGAACAAAAGGTAAAAGGAGCTGATAACTTGAAAACTTAATGATGTAATTTTCAGGTAGCCGACCCCTTCAGGGTGAAAAATCCTGAAAATCTTCTTACTGTACTTGTCTCCATAGAGTGAAGTTTACTGTCATATTGTGGAACATTCCTGGCAAAGCAATATCCATAGAGATAAGAAGATGTCAAACTCTTCATCAGAAAAGTTACATGGTGCATTTTTAACCACATTGTAGGACAAATTATTCCCTCATCAAAATCATATAGCTGGAGTTGTGTTTTCTTTTATTTTGTGCATCTTTGGATAAAATACTTAGTCAAAATCCTTCAGATGTGCTCCTCTTTGTTTGTCAAATATTCAGTTAATTGCTATGACAACAGCCTGTATCACTCTGAACCCCAAGGAGTGTGCAATCCTATGCAACTGTTGAGAACTGTTTTTCAGCTGTTTTTGGCTGCACCTTTTCATTCTATTTCTATTGTATTATAATATTTACATTATGTTGTTATTGTGTTTATGCTGCTAAATAAACACACATTTTATTATCTCTTTTTATTTTATGTTTCAGCTTCCTGTCTCTTGCCTCTCAACATTCTTAGACATTTCCAGTGGATCAGTTTTTATAACACACTTTGAAACGGTAATAAAAGCCAGCCATTTTGTTTGTTTGCCAAATTCCCAAATTATTGGCTAGTTCTGCTCTAGACTCTCCAGACTCGACTCTGGGTTCACTGGAGGTCTTGACAGATTTCCAAAACAAGCTAACAGGGGCTAATCTATGAGTTTATCTGCATTTACCTCTTCAAAGAAACTCCGGTAAAATGTGATAAGAGACAAAAGCAAAAAGCAAGGACTTATGGGTCATTAGGCCAGAGAGATCAGATGAGGGCAACTGGGAACGATTACAAATGACCACACATGAAACATTAACCAACAAGTGAAGATTGGACAAGCTCTACTTCAATCATTTTGTATGGATCCTTTGAGAAAACTAACATGCACTCTGTAGATCTTATTGTTTATGTAAGGAAATATGTTCTCTACATTTGACCCATATTTCTTGTTTCTAATGGGACAACATTTAAGGGGCAATGGGCGACCCTTGTGGAGTACCCGGCAATCTTGGACAGTAAATATCCAACCACACACAGAAATTCAACTTGTTGCTATGATACCACTAAAGATAGTTCATTGTAACATCACTGTGTGTGTGTGTGTGTGTATATATATATATATACACTCAACAAAAATATAAACGCAACACTTTTGTTTTTGCTCCCATTTTTCCTGAGATGGACCCAAAGATCCAAAATTCACTCCAGATACACAACACTACCATTTCTCTCAAACATTGTTCACAAATAATAATAATAATAATAATAATTCATTGGATTTATATAGCGCCTTTCATGCCACTCAAAGCGCTCAAATCTGTCCAAATGTGTGACAGCGAGCACCTCTGCCCCGCCGAGACAATCCACCCCACCTCACAGGTGCGCCACATCAAGATGCCGATCCGACATCATGACCAGTGCACAGGTGCACCCCAGACTGCCCACAATAAAAGGCCACCCCGAAATGTGCATTTTTTTTTTTTTTTGCTTTATTGGGGGTCTGGGGACTCAGAACCAGTCAGTATCTGGTGTGACCACCATTTGCCTCATGCAGTGCAACACATCTTCTTCGCATAGAGTTTATCAGATTGTCAGTTGTGGCCTGTGGAATGTTGGTCCACTCCTCTTCAAAGGCTGTTATGGACGAAGAACACAGGTGCATTTTATTGATGGCATTTTGAATGCACAGAGATACCGTGATGAGATCCTGAGGCCCATTGTTGTGCCATACATCCATGAACATCACCTCATGTTTCAGCAAGATAATGCACGGCCCCATGTTGCAAGGATCTGTACACAATTCTTGGAAGCTGAAAATGTCCCAGTTCTTGCATGGCCAGCATACTCACCGGACATGTCACTCAATGGGTGACATGTTTGGGATGTGCTTGACCGGCGTATACGACAGCGTGTACCAGCTCCCACTAATATCCAGCAACTTCGCACATCCATTGGAGGGGAGTGGATCAACATTCAGTTTGCTTTTATCAAAATAATCTTAGTAAACTTTGCTATGGAACATGGAATACACTTGAGCTCAGTGGTGGAGCCGGGTGGATTAGCCTGGGTTTGGAAATGCCTAGCAACAAAGATCTTATCCACAACATGTTGCAAACAGTTTCCTATTGCGTATTGAAGGTTAGCCTAGCTTGACTAATAAATTCCCAAGTTGCACCTTAGATTTGTTCTGTAAGAATTAGAGCTGGACTTTAACTAATTACACAATTACTCAAAGTAAATGTACTTAGGTCCAGCTGACAGAATACGTGAATATGTTTCATTCACACATGTTTAACACACAGCCCTGGAATTGCCCATCTCTACTGAATTAAAAGTAAATGGTGCCTGTTGATTCTAAAACTAACACTTCATGACATCACAAGCTGGAACAGAGCATTTTGAGCTTTGGAGATGTAGACAGACTAATAATAAAGGATTACTCAAACACATGTGAATGAAGCAAAACACAACTCCAAGTTTCTTTTTGAGGATGTAACAACATTATAATATCACTTAAACCTCACAGGAGTCAATTTTGAATAACATTAACTTTATTACATGAAAAAAATCATGTATAGTCCCTTTAAAAAAGATACTCTCATAGTAAACCAGGATTTGAGAGAAATAGTAAAACGTAGTAATACTGTAGCATGTGTACACAGTCTGATATATGGTGATGCACTGAGCATGTGCGAACTCAGTGTCACGGCAAAATAAACATGACCTTTCCCACATTTACACTGTGTATTCAAACTTGTCTCTACTCCAGTAGACCTGCTGTTTTGTATGGTGTATCATATCTTTTATTCCTCTAATTCTACGTACAGACAGAAAACGGCGCACCTTTAAATATTGTAAATATTTATGTAATTATATGCTTACAATTCAATGGCGTTGATCTCTTGTAAACACGGCGTTATGGCTGCTACTGTGGGAGGTTTTTAAACTCTACCCACCCACCCACCTTTGTTTAATTTAAAGGTCCTACTTTATGCAAAATTGACTCTTGTAAGCTTTAAGACATGTTATAATGTTGTTTTCTCATCAAAAATGTACCTGGAGTTGTGTTTTGTTTCATTCTGAAGATGCTTCATTGTCAAGATGGCGCTGGAGAGGCCAGCTGCCTGTTACAGAGCTCCGACCCTACTGACTATGGGAGGAAGATGGGGGAGCAGCTGGCCCAGAACGTGTGGAGAGGACTGAGAAACATGTCGGGATTTGGACAGAGTGGCAGAGGGACAGCTGATGGTGATCAGCGCTGGGCGGATGATTTAAACTGTTACTTCAACAGGTTTGACTCGCCCCCACCCCCTCTGCCGACTCCCCCCTCCTCTTCACACCTCCCCGGGCCAGTAGCCACATCCCTCTCCCCCTTCACACGGACCCAACCCAGCACCAGCCCCCCTCCACCCCCCACTACCACCCCCTGCAGTCCACCCCAGTCCCCCCCTCACCCCCCCCTCTCCATCACACCGGACGAGGTGAGGAGGGAGCTTAGGCAACTCAAGCAGAGGAAATTCGCAGGACCCGATGGTATCTGCCCCAGGCTGCTGAGAACCTGTGCAGACCAGCTCTGTGAGGTTCTCTGAGCCTCAGCCTAGAGAAGGTCCCTGTCCTGTGGAAGACCTCCTGTGTGGTTCCGGTTCCCAAAACAACAAACGCCAGGGAACCGGCCCACTACAGACCAGTCGCCTTGACCTCCCACCTTATGAAGACCACGGAGAGGGTGATCCTCAGTTACCTCCGCTCTGTGGTGAGCCCCACCCTGGACCCGCTGCAGTTTGCCTACAAGCCAAACGTAGGAGTAGAGGACGCAGTCATCTACTTTCTGCAGCGGGCGCTCACCCACCTTGAGACCGTCGGGAGTGCTGTGAGAGTCATGTTCTTTGACTTCTCCAGCGCCTTCAACACCATCAGGCCGGCGCTGCTGCGGGGGAAGCTGGAGGATGCGGGAGTTGATGGACATCTCGCTGCCTGGACCATTAACTACCTCACTGACCGTCCACAGTACGTGCGGCTGCGCGGCTGTGAGTCAGAGGTGGTAGTCTGCAGCACTGGGGCCCCCCAGGGAACTGTCCTCTCACCCTTCCTCTTCACCATTTACACCTCGGACTTCACATATAACACAGGCAGCTGCCATCTCCAGAAGTTCTCTGACGACTCGGCCATTGTGGGCTGTGTGTCTGAGGGGAACGAGCTGGAGTGCCGCTCGGTCATCAGTGACTTTGTGGACTGGTGCGGGCGCAACCACCTGAGCCTTAACACCAGTAAGACAAAGGAGCTGGTGATCGACTTCAGGAGGAGACCACTACCTCACTCACCGGTGAACATCCAGGGGCAGGACATAGAGACTGTGGACAGTTTCAAGTACCTGGGTGTTCACCTCAACAATAAACTGGACTGGTCCCACAACACCGACGCCCTGTACAAGAAGGGCCAGAGCCGCCTCCACCTCCTGAGGAGACTCGAGGTCCTTTGGAGTGTGCAGGCCTCTGCTCAAGACTTTTTATGACTCTGTGGTGGCCTCTGCTCTCCTCTACGCTGTCGTCTGCTGGGCCCCGAGCAGCACAGAACAGGACAGAAAAAGACTCAACAAGCTGGTCAGGAGGGCCAGCTCTGTCCTGGGCTGTCCTCTGGCCCCTGTGGAGGATCGGTGAGAGGAGGGTTCTGCTGGCCAAATTCACGTCCATCATGGACGACACTTCTCACCCTCTGCATGAGCAGCTCCTTCAGCAGCCGACTGAGGCACCCCCAGTGCAATAAGGATCGCTACCGCAGATCCTTCATCCCCACCGCCATCAGACTGTACTCCACTGTATAGTCCAGACGTGCAATATTGTTTTTCAATACTCTCCTTGTTACTGTTTTATTATTATTACTTATTCGATTATTACTTATTTTATTATTATTACTTATCTTTATGCCATTCTTGCCTGCATGCACTTTTCTTTCTTGTTCAAACTTTCCTGCGTGAGATCAATAAAGTCTTAAATCTTAGTCAAAAATCTTATCTTATCTCTTATTCTCACATGTTGGAGTGATCCTATTAATCTGTCTACAACATTATTACAGATATGAAAATATGGTAATATGAGCCCTTTAAGTATTTCTATGTTTCAAAGAATGCTTGGATTACACGTATGTTAAAGAGTTTTTAGTGAATGAATGTTAAAAAGCACAATAGCAGTAGGATTAGTGTTTAATGCCTAGGCAGCTTTACACTTATTTATTAGTTATTAGTTATTTCATGTTTTACATGTTAAAATGAACATATATGCACGGACCACTATCAAATATAATAGATATCTGGTTTAGGAACAAATTAAGCTAATGATAATAACTGCTAGCATCAAAGTGGAGCTTAGTGAAAAGCCGTATTGATTGGAAAAAGATCACCATTGAAAACAGTCGAACACTTGACTTTGCATTGCTTTGCATTAATTCTTACTGTGACTGGGGTCGCCTGTAATTTGGCTTGCAAGTCTCCATAAAGTTAATGGCCATAGTATGGAACATTCTATGCACACCTCTCTGGAGACAAGCAGGTGATGGACCTTCCACAAGACAAGTTACATTGTGCACCTTAAAATGTGCTTTTTGGACTTACACATCCGCGTTATAGATAATCACACAGCTGATTGGTTTCCATGATGTCTTGAACCCTTAATATTTGAATTTTTTTCAAAAAGTCTATGGGAAAAATGAAAGGAATATTTACGTCCGGGACCAGAGCAGTCACTGTTGAGCTCCGTTCCTCCAAAGACTGAACTGGCCTGAACTATGCTCCAAACCACAGACTTTTACTGAGAGAGAATTGGCTGTAGACTTCTCCATTAAAAAGCCCCAAGCTGATCTTCGACAATTTGAAACAGCAATTAGCCCCTATTTTCATAGTCGTATTCACTTCTTTTTCTTTTCAGTTCCAAGCCTTCTTTTGTACAAACCAACCCAAACGTATATACCTCACAGACAAACACAGACCAGCCACCACCCCCGTCCCTTCTAAACCCACATAGATCCTTAGCATATCCGTTTGCCGTTAGCCTACATCGTGACGACAACAGCTCAAAACTACCAGTCTCTGAGCTTTAGAATTCCTCTTGGTTCTGTGTGCTGGCTTCATCGGTGTCCAATTACACCAAGAACTCTCCAAACCACCACATTATAGAGGGAAAACAGGCCCGCCACGGTGGAAGAGCTGAAGGCTCATGAGGCGTTCAATGGAGTCGGCCTTTTGGATTGTTTTGTTGCGGTGAAGGTATTAAAGTCCCTAATGGAGCTGTTACTGTTTAATGATTGCAACGGGGGAGCCCGAGTAAAGTTAAGGGAGCCGTTAAATGGTTATAAAAGCAAACATTTTTTGGATGAACTGCAACTGTGCAGTGAGTATCAAAGTATCAAAAATCTGAAATCGAAAACTAGTATAGAAACTACATACATTTGAGCAGGTATCAATACTAAAAAAGACACATTCACAGGACAAAAATGAACCTGAACAGAAGTATAAGAGCACATAGACTAGTATACGCCCATGGACCACTATGACCACATCCAATCCAACCAATCCAACTTTATTTCTATAGCACATTTTATAAACAGAAACAGTTTCCAAAGTGCTGCACATAAAAATCAATAGAACTTAATAATAACATTACTAAAATAGCAATAAATTAAGTGATAATAATAAAATTACTAAAAACAAAAGCAATTTATAAAAAACACAGAGGAGCACACAACTCACGCGGTATTAAAAGCCAGAGAATAAAAGTGGGCCTTAAGACGAGACTTAAAACTCTCCAGTGTGGGGGCTGTTTTGACATGAGGGGGCAGAGCGTTCCATAACTTGGGGCCAACCACAGAGAAAGCCCTGGGCCCCCGAGTTTTAAGTCTAGTCTTAGGGCCCACGAGCTGGAGCTGGCCCTCTGACCTCAGAGCACCGGTCTGTAGATTTGGATGAGGTCAGAGATGTATTTTGGGGCCAGTCCATTCAAAGCTTTAAAAACAAACAATAAAATCTTAAAAATCAATCCTAAAACGAACAGGAAGCCAGTGCAAAGACGCAAGAATAGGGGAGATGTGCTCATATTTCTTCCGTCCTGTTAAAAGGCGCGCAGCAGCATTCTGGACTAACTGCAGTCGATAAAGTGCGTTTTGATTCATTCCGGAATAAAGTGCGTTGCAGTAGTCCAGACGAGGAGAAATAAAAGCATGCATGACGCGCTCAAAATCTGAAAAGGATAAAAAAGATTTAATTTTGGCTAAAAGACGAAGGTGATAAAAACTAGATTTCACGACCGCATTAACTTGTTTATCAAGTTTAAAATCAGAGTCCATAATGACGCCAAGGTTGGTGGCTGTTGATTTTGTGTGCTGTCTGAGAGGACCCAAGCCGGACAAAGAGCTGGCACTGCCACCGGGCACTGCCACCGGGCCCGCACACTATCACCTCAGTCTTGGTCTCATTGAGGTTCAAAAAATTTTGAGCCAACCAAACCTTGACGTCATTAAAGGCAAATTAACGTTTTTTTTACAATCTGAGCCTTCTTTCGGCAATAAAACAAGTAGTTTTACTCACCCATAGCATTTTTCTGTCAATTGGAGCAGTATCGCAGAACTTATGTTGAGCCATTCTGTTCTAGTAATGATCCCGTATCCGTTAACATGGGGCTCGTATCATATGCTCGGGGCATTACTTTGCGGTGTCCAAATAACACAAACTTTAGCACTTTTCAAATCATAGAAGCCCGATGTCTTAATGAAAGATTTCGTTTGAAGCAAAAGTGGCCTGTAATCCGAGATTTAGCCATAGTTTGAGTAGATGAGGACACCAGCGCGCATGCGCGGAGTGTGCTCTGAGCTCCCGGGACCCAAACATGAAACGCAAAGCTGAAAACTATGGATAAATCTCGGATTACAGGCCACTTTTGCTTCAAACGAAATCTTACATTAAGACATCGGGCTTCTATGATTTGAAAAGTGCTAAAGTTTGTGTTATTTGGAGACCGCAAAGTAATGCCCCGAATACAAATGCTAACGGATACGCTACAACATAACTTTCTTCAAACAGCTCCAAATGACACAAACGTGATATGGGTGAGTCAAACGACTTGTTTTATTACCGAAAGAAGGCTCAGATTGTAAAATAACGTTACTTTTCCTTTAAGGCACTCAAGCAGGGGTGTCAGGGGGGAATATAAAGGAAAGTACTATGATTTAATCTTGGAAATTACATCCTATTGAGTGTTTTTTGTTATCATTGTTGTATCAGAATCGATATTGAGTATCACATCTATTCTTATACATCATATCAAAATCAAGTTTGAAATTTTACTATCGTGACAATACTGCTCTGAACAGATTGAAAAATGTTTCGTTATGGCAGTCTAGCAAAATGAATTGAATGGCCATTTAATATTTTTTAAGACAGATGCCATCCCTGGTGTTATCACTGTACAATGAGTGGTGTATACAAGGAGGTACACAAGGTATACAAGGTGGAGTCAGTGTTTTGTTAACTACTTTTGCTACTGTACACAAATAACTACAACGTATATTTGCTTTGTAACTGCTAAAATTATGAAAAAAAAAGTTTTTGTTCATCTTCAAAGCTCAAAATTCTCTGTTCCACCTTGTTTTCAAGTTTACAGCTACCTTTGACCTTTTCTTCAGTTGAGACAGAATTAACATTATAACAAACTGTAGATAGTGCAATATAGGCCCTTTAAATAATGACACACTTGCTACTTTCAGTTACTTTCAGTTAAATTAACCTCACAGTCAGTCCTAGGTCAAAGTCACACTGGTGCACCCTGGTGTGACCCCAGATCTATATTTAGCAAAGCTGGGCCCAGACTGCTGTGACTCTGCTGTGTCATTACAACGCTGTAACTTCAGCGCTAAAGGACATGCTCTCATCGCCCCAGCCTGGACTACTGTTTGAAACATCTGCTCCATCTGTCAGTGCGCTTTCAAGCCTCACCCCACGTCTTCCTGAGGCTGGCTGAGGAGACAGAACCATCAACCATCACAATCAAACTACCAGGAAACACGCTCAGCCAAGAGGAATTTCAGTTCAATTTGGTTAAAGATAAGATCTGTGTACTAACAACAGCTAGAGAGGGGTAATCTCCACCACAAACATCCTGCAGCCAGTTGTTTTTACAGATGCAAGCACTTTTGTAGCTTCTTGCTCCATGATGGGGTTAAATAGTTGAAAATATGAACTTTTAGATACTTTCATGAAAATGGGCTGCATGATTTAGGAAAGAAAAAAATACTATTGCTATTCTTGACTGTGATTGTATATACAATATATGTTAATAAAGAAAGAAAGAAAGAAAGAAAGAAAGAAAGAAAAAAAGTATTCCTGTGTTTGACGTTATACCAATAAATAAATAAATATCAAAGCTGTAGCATTTATTTTCAGTTTTTCTCCATGGTAGGTCTGCCAGTTGCCTGTCTTCATGGAGATGTTCTTGCCTAGAATGTTCCACAGTAAAGCATTCAGTCTATCTTTCAAGCATTAAAGGTCCCATGGCATGAAATTTTCACTTTCTGAGGTTTTTGAACGTTAATGTGAGCTCCCCTACCCTGTTTAGCCCCCCCCATGGTTAAAAGTTGCGAAATGTCTAAACTGAGCATTTGCGATCCTTTTCTGCATTACAAAAAATCGGAGCTCAAACGGGCGATTTTGAACAAGGCACCTTATTGACGTCAGATCGAAAAAAGAAATGCAAATGCAGTTCCACCCCCGTCTGTCTGTACTCAGCGTCTCTGTAAATCACGCCCAGAGAGTTTGGACTGCGAATGCGCTAGGCAATGCGAAATGCGTTTTTTTATTTGCCTGGAGGCACGTCCGAGTGTTTCTAGGCTCGGAAGTCCTTTATCTGAGCCTCTGGACCTTTGAACAGCAGTGGTTTAATTTTATTTTCTGTGGAAATGTGTTTATTTTTCAATGGAACGCTTCAAATCTCTCCCCCCGTGCAAAAACACGGAAATGGATCAGCTCAGAGCTGAGAGTGGAGAGTTCGGCCACGCCCCCACCCTCTACTATAGGCCAGCTCTTTTCTCCTCATTTGCATTCAAGCAACAACGCCCAGAATAAAGTGTTTGAGAGAGATATTTATGACTCTTTCTCATCTTATCTCTGTGTCTCATGCACTGAGTGTTGATTTTGAAGAAGGATTCATTTACAGTATTAGGGAACCATTAAGGAGCCATATAAAAGCATCAAGAAGTACCATGTCATGGGATCTTTAATTTAATTACATGTGTTTTTATTTCTCAAAAATAATTCTCTCAAAAAAGGTGCGCTCCTACTGTGACCTGGCTCACCTGCTTTTCCACAGATCTGACCAGTAAGAATTTGTCCTGCTGAAGCTACTTGTTGGTCTCCATGGAGATAGAAAAAGTGTGAAGTAGGTCTGAATGATTAGGAGAAAATATCTAAGTGTAATTTTTATGACATGTATTGCAACAGATTTGAGATTTATTAGGGGCTGTATACTATTACATTCAAAGTTAATTTTATAATTTCCTTTATAATTTCTCAAGTTTAATTTTTGAAACACGTCCAGAAGATTTGACAAAAACATAGAAATATGAACTGACAAATGAATACAAGAATCACATTTCAGAACATCTTTGTACAGATCTAAACTATAGGGCTAGCAATTTTATGTAGAATAAGACAGAATATTGTGTTGTTTGCGGAGGAAATTTGTACTTTAAAGGTCCCATGGCATGAAATTTTCACTTTCTGAGGTTTTTGAACGTTAATGTGAGCTCCCCTACCCTGTTTAGCAGGGTAGGGGAGCTGATTTACAGCGTCTCTGTAAATCACGCCCAGAGAGTTTGGACTGCGAATGCGCTAGGCAATGCGAAATGTGTTTTTTTATTTGCCTGGAGGCACGTCCGAGTGTTTCTAGGCTCGGAAGTCCTTTATCTGAGCCTCTGGACCTTTGAACAGCAGTGGTTTAATTTTATTTTCTGTGGAAATGTGTTTATTTTTCAATGGAACGCTTCAAATCTCTCCCCCCGTGCAAAAACAAGGAAATGGATCAGCTGTGAGCTACAGCGGAGAGCGGAGCGTTTGGCCAAGCCCCCACCCTCTACTATTGGCCAGCTCTTTTCTCCTCATTTGCATTCAAGCAACAACGCCCATTATAGAGTGTTCAGAGTGAGAAAAATTACTCTTTCTCACCTTATCTCTGTTTCTCATGTGTTGATTTTGAAGAAGGATTCATTTACAGTATTAGGGAACCATTAAGGAGCCATAAAAAAGCATCAAGAAGTACCATGTCATGGGATCTTTAAAAACTGCAGTCTTTGTAATAAGCAGATTGAGTGCATTCAATTTCCAATTACATTTACATTACGATTAATTTCACAGCTCTATAGTGAGTATAGTAGGAGAACTCCTCAATAACTCCTGCTAAACATCTAATTTTCTTATTTCCAAATTTTCACTCATCTGTTACATCTTGGTTTATTTTGGCACGTCTGTCTGTGCTGATCTTTTCAACATAAACTTCACCATAACCGAGCTGCCTCATGTTGTAAACCATACCGCAGCTATTGTAACTCTAACACTGACTAATAGGGGCCCTAACCTGTACAAGACACACCTTTGTTGTCATGACGCCCAAGCCAGGTAACGGCTATGAAAATCTCACGCAGAAAATCGCTCAGAGCTGATAGGGCGAGGGAATGGTGCCAACAGAAATCCCCGCTGGCTCTCTCTGCAAGGGCTGACTCGTGAAAATGACAGAAGTAGTTGTAGATGCAGTTGTGGTTGGGCAGGTCATGTTTATGGTATGTTCATTAAGAAATCACTCTTGTCTCAAAGTAAGAAGGTGAATGATTATAACTCTAAAATACGTGTGTGTGTTTTTATAACAAAGACAGCAGCATTATTAATAGATACATGTGTGGAAGGATGGGTCAAATACAGAGGAAAAACGTATGGAAGGCTGCGTCAAATCCAGAGGACAAACACATTGGAAAGCTCGGTCAAATGCAGAGGACAATTTCATGAAAGAAGGGTTGAATTCAGAGGGCAAATGTGTGGAATGATGGGTCAAATGCAGGAGACAGATACACGAAAGTATGGGTCAGATGCAGAATACAAATGCATGGAAAGATTGATAATATGCACAGGACAATTTCATGGAGGGACTGGTCAAATTCAGAGGGCAAATGTGTGGAAGGATGGGTCAAATGTAAAGGAACAATACAGAGGACAAATGCAAAGAATGATAGATCAGATGCAAAGGAGAGATGCATGGAAGGATGGGTCAAATGCAGAGGACAAGTGCATAGAGGGATGGGTCAAATGAAGTGGACAGACCATAAAAGGGTGGGTAAGATACATGGAAGAATGGGTCAAATGAAGTGGACAGACCATAAAAGGGTGGGTAAGATACATGGAAGAATGGGTCAAATGAAGTGGACAGACCATAAAAGGGTGGGTAAGATACATGGAAGGATGGGTCAAATGAAGTGGACAGACCATAAAAGGGTGGGTAAGATACATGGAAGGATGGGTCAAATGAAGTGGACAGACCATAAAAGGGTGGGTAAGATACATGGAAGAATGGGTCAAATGAAGTGGACAGACCATAAAAGGGTGGGTAAGATACATGGAAGAATGGGTCAAATGAAGTGGACAGACCATAAAAGGGTGGGTAAGATACATGGAAGAATGGGTCAAATGATGTGGACAGACCATAAAAGGGTGGGTAAGATACATGGAAGAATGGGTCAAATGAAGTGGACAGACCATAAAAGGGTGGGTAAGATACATGGAAGAATGGGTCAAATGAAGTGGACAGACCATAAAAGGGTGGGTAAGATACATGGAAGAATGGGTCAAATGAAGTGGACAGACCATAAAAGGGTGGGTAAGATACATGGAAGAATGGGTCAAATGCAGAAAAGCAAATGCATGGAAAAATGTATGGAATAATGGGTCAAATGCAGAGAATAAATGTAGAGGACAAATGCAAATATTTGGAAGTAGAAGTCAAATGCAGAGGACAAATGTGTGGTAAGATCAGATCAGTCAAATGAAATGGACACATGCATGGGAAGATGGGTCAAATGCAGAGCACAAATGCATGTCACAATATAGATAAATATAGAGGACAATGCAAAGAGCGATGGGTCAAATGAAGAGGACACATTTCTTTTGGGAATACCTTGAATGAGGAGTATCAACCTGGAGAATTCGCCTGTTTTACATATTTTCCCTACTGCAGTAAATTACACAAACTACAGTATTTATCAGATTAAGATTAAGTTTAAGCTTAAGCCTTTATTGGTCTCACACACAATGACACACAGTGACACACGGGAGAAATTTGACTTCTGCATTTGACCCATCCTTTTTTCAGGAGCAGTGAGCAGCCATCTTTTTTGGCGCCCGGGGGGCAGTACCGTGAAGGGTCTTGCCCAAGGACCCACACTGGTTAGCTCATTGCCCGGGGGGGATTTGAACCCACAACCCCCAGGGGGAAAGTCCCCCTGGGGGTTGTGGGTTCATATGTACAATGTAAATCATGAAGTAGAGAATATACGAGAGGATATATTGTGTTGTTATTTGTGCCCCTTAGAGAAAGTTCCTGACATTCCCAAAAGTACAGCTCCAGATCTACTTCCCGGTCCAGTGGCCTTTTCCTTTAAGACTGAGCTCTTTGTTCCAAACCGTGATCAGCGGGAACATGCTCCACTGATATCTGATCCCACTGTGCCACTCTCTCCATCCAGTGCCTCTCTCTCTCTCCCTCTCCTTTTCTCTTTATTCCCTCTCTCTATCACTCACTCGGTCTTGGTTTTTCTCTCTCTTTCCCTAATTTTCGCTTTCTCTCATTGTGTATCCTCTATTCAGTGTTCTTTGTTTTAGCCTTTTTCTTTCCCTCCTTTTCTCTATCTCTTTGTCCCCTCTCTCTATGCTTCTCTTTCTCCTTTTTATTTGCTCGTTTGCTCTCTTTCTCTTTGTCACTTTCTCTATATCCCTTCTTCCCTCTCTTCTCTCTTTCTTTCTAACCCCCTCTTCGCTCTCTCAGTCTCTCACTGGCTCTCTCTTTGCCTCCTCTCTCTTTCCCTCCTTCTTTCTCCCCCCACTCTCTCTCGCTAACCCTTCTCTCTCTCTCTCTCTCTCTCTTTCTTTCTTTCTTTCTTTCTAACCCCTCTCCTCTCTCTCAGTCTCTCACTGGCTCTCTCTTTGCCTCTTCTCTCTTTCCCTCCTTCTTTCTCTCCCCCCACTCTCTCTCTCTTTCTTTCTTTCTTTCTTTCTAACCCCTTCTTTCTCTCTCTCAGTCTCTCACTGGCTCTCTCTTTGCCTCTTCTCTCTTTCCCTCCTTCTGTCTCTCTCTTTCTTTCCCTCCTTCCCCTCTCTCTCTAACCCTTCTCTCTCTCTCTTTCTTTCTAACCCCCTCTTTCTCTCTCTCAGTCTCTCACTGGCTCTCTCTTTGCCTCCTCTCTCCCCCCCCCCCCCCCTCTCTCTCTCGCTAACCCTTCTCTCTCTCTCTCTCTCTCTCTCTTTCTTTCTTTCTTTCTAACCCCCTCTCCTCTCTCTCAGTCTCTCACTGGCTCTCTCTTTGCCTCTTCTCTCTTTCCCTCCTTCTGTCTCTCTCTTTCTTTCCCTCCTTCCCTCTCTCTCTCTCTCTCTCTAACCCTTCTCTCTCTCTTTCTTTCTAACCCCCTCTTCTCTCTCTCAGGCTCTCACTGGCTCTCTCTTTGCCTCCTCTCTCTTTCTCTCCATGCCTTCTGCTCTTTGTCTCTCTCACTCGCTATTACCTTTTCTCTTGCTGTTTAGGTCTCTTCACCTCTAATTCTCACTCTCTGCCCCCAGCTCTATCCTTCATACTCTCTCTATCCCCCCTTTTTTTTCCCTAGCTTTTCTTTGTTTTGTTCTTGTTTTTCTTGTTCTCTCTATCGCTCTTCCCTCTATTTTTAGCTCTCTCCCTTGATTTGTCTCTGCTCTCTCTCTACCTAGCTATCCTTCCGCCTCAGTTACTCTCGTCTCGTCTCTCTCCAGATGTATTCGTCATGAGACCGACTCAGCTAAAGACAAAGAGTTCAACAAGCTCCTCCATGTTGAACTTTGACCTCTTCCTGGATTTTTGAGTCGGCCAATCAGGACGCAGGAAGCCTTTTTTTTTTTTTTTCAAACAGAAAGTCATAAACCCGGCGACCGTTAGAGAAGAGAGGAAAAACCAGTTTAGAATGATTTTAAAATGTGGTTTGAGCTACTGGTCTGTTGGCGCTTTCTCAATAATGAAATGATCAAACAGAAGATAATAAAACATAGATTAGATAGAGATCTGTTCCACCTTGTGATGTCATGAAGTGGGAGTTGTCAAGTTAGCAGCTAACTTTTACCTTTAGTTCAGAAGGGACTGGCAATTCCAGGTCTGAAATCATCCAAATTATTCTACTGAAAGTGTAATTGAGATTAAAAACACAGTGGAGCCCTTCCTGTATTACCACATGACCGAATAAGGTGGCGCAGACCGTTTTCCCTTTAAGAGACGAGCTCAGCCTAAATCTGCAGGGTTTGTGTGTGAAACATGTGTGAATGAAACAAAACACGACTACAGAACAACATTAGAACAGAAAATAGTGTAATATGGGCCGTTTAAGGTGGACTGAGGGCTCCAGGACATTTAAAGGAGAATTAACGTTTTTTACCATCTGAGCCTTATTTCGGTAATAAAACAAGTTGTTTTACTCACCCATAGCACTTTGGTGTCATGTGGAGCACTTCCAGAGATGTTTTAGATTTGCGTTAGCCTAGCGCGAGTTCTAGCCGTGGCTCGGGTCATATAATATATGCCCCAAGCATGTAATATATGCCCCGTGCGGTCTCCAAATAACACAAACTTTAGCACTTTTCAAATTATAGAAGCTCGATGTCTTTAGTCTACGATTTCGTTTGAGTCAAAAGTGGCCTGTAATCCGAGATTTAGCCATAGTTTCGAGTAGATGAGGACGCCAGTGCGCATGTGCGGAGTCACAGTTTATTTCGCTCTCAGCTCCCGGGACCCAAACATGAAACGCAAAGCTGTAAATTATGGATAAATCTCGGATTACAGGCCACTTTTGACTCAAACGAAATCGTAGACTAAAGACATCGAGCTTCTATGATTTGAAAAGTGCTAAAGTTTGTGTTATTTGGAGCCCGCACGAGGCATATTACATGCTCGGGGAATGCCCCAAGCTATGGCTATATACCGCGAGCTACGGCTAGAACGGCGTTAGCCTATCGCAAATCTAAAACATCTCTGGAAGTGCTCCATATGACACCAAAGTGCTATGGGTGAGTAAAACAACTTGTTTTATTACCGAAATAAGGCTCAGATTGTAAAAAAACGTTAATTCTCCTTTAAGGGGGCATTGTAACTTTAGATCTTAAAAGTCAGCAGAGTATTAATTGCATATGTTGTAACAGAAGCTCTTGCGATACTGAGAATAAGGCTAGTAATGCAATACAAGGGCTATTTTAAAGGGCCCATATTTCTCTATTTCTTGATCAATGATATGTTCTCATCACAAACAAACCTGGAGTTGTGTTTTGTTTCATTCACACATGTTTAAACACACAAACCTTGGATATTTAGGCTGAGTTCTTCTCTCAAACAGAAAACACCATGAGTCACTTTTGATGTCCTGTGGTAATAAAAGTGCTCCACTGTGTTTTTAAATTCCATACACCTTCACTAGAATCATTTGGATAACTTCAGCTCTGGATCTGCCAGTCTCTACAGAACTAAAGGTAAAAGGAGCTGTTAAAACTATACCACTTCATGACATCACAAGGTGGAATAGAGCATTTTGAGCTTTGGAGATGGATTAGTCAAACACGTGAATGAAACAAAACACAACTCCAGGTATGTTTTGATGAGGTAACGGCATTCTAACATGGTTTAAAGGCTCACAAGAATCCATTTAGTGTAATAAAAAGAGCTTTAAAAACTAAACTAGACTTTGGAATAGCCTACCCTATTATAAATAGACAAAAGGTGGGCTAACAAAGAAATGGGCAATATTTCCCAAAACAGATGAAAAATCGCCAAGATAGATATCTGTCAAACAAACAAATTTAACCAGAGACCATCTCCTTAACCCCATATGACCCCAAAGCGGCCCAGGGGCTGTACTTTGGTCATGTCTGGTTTAACTTTAAAGGGAAAGTAACATTTTTTTTACAATCTGAGCCTTATTTCGTTAATAAAACATGTTGTTTTACTCACCCATATCACTTTGGTGTCATATGGAGCATTTCCAGAGATGTTTTAGATTAGCGTTAGGCTAACGCCGTTAGCCTAGCGCGACTTATAGCCATAGCTCGGGGCATTCCCCGAGCATGTAATATGCCCCGTGCGGGCTCCAAATAACACAAACTTTAGCACTTTTCAAATCATAGAAGCTCGATGTCTTTAGTCTATGATTTTGTTTGGTCAAAAGTGGCCTGTAATCCGAGATTTAGCCATAGTTTCGAGTAGATGAGGACGCCAGTGCGCATGCGCGGAGTGTGCTCTCAGCTCCCGGGACCCAAACATGGAACGCAAAGCTGTAAACTATGGATAAATCTCGGATTACAGGCCACTTTTGATTCAATATAACAATGTAATATAACAATGTAATATAACCCCAGTATCATTAGGTATAAACAACAACAGAACTTGACCTTGAGGCTTTTAAGTCTGCAAACAGAAAACTATGCACTGTAGACAATAATAGTTTAAAGCCACAGTATGTAACTTTTTGCATGTTATTTTCATTTTTATTGTTTTATAGCACAGAAAAACATGCGTCCTTACGGTGAGTTTGAGCTGGCTTGCATTTCCACAAACCTGACTTCTACTTTCCCATGGAAATGTTCTTCCTCTGGCTATAATATCCCACAGTGTTGCACAAACTATCCATCTCTAAAGAGAATGTTATGAAGTATGGTTTTAATGTCCCATTTCCACGAAAACGTGCAGGTGACTCTGGAAAGTTACATACTGTATATTTATCCAAAGTTTTTGTATTCACCCAAATTCAAAAATAATTCATATATAAATCATAGTTTGTTTATATATGGTGAATCTTAAACCTATAAACATTCAAAGCCAAAAGGGCTAACAAAACCAGGATTATCAGGAGGACTAAACCAGAACAAAACCAGGACTAATCCATAACTAAATCAGTACAAAACCAGGACTAAACCAGGACCAAATGAGGACTAAACCAGGACTAATCCAGGACCAAACATGTGACTGCAGCCTCTGCATCTTCTTAAAATTATAAATTAGTGAGAACAGGAAGTGCACTGAACTCCACTTTATCTTTGACCATTCATCAAGTTCCAGGAGGACTAAACCAGGACAATTTGGAGGACTAAACCAGGACAATTTGGAGGACTAAACCAGGACTAACAGGAGGACTAAACCAGGATCAAACGTCCACAAACGACCACAGCATATCTTCTTACACATTATACATCAGTGAGAACCGGAAGGGCACCAAACTCCACTTTATTTTTGACCATTCAACAAGTTTCAGAGCTGACAGGGTCCAGACTCAGAGCCGGGCTAAGAATAGTTTTACATTACAACACCACAGGGCTGAGTTTTCTTCAGTGGAGCAGAGGAGAGGTGCGGAAATACTTCAAATCCATGGGGACTAGCTCTTATAGCGCTGTTAAAGCTGCTTACAATGTGTCAGGTGAGGAGATATATGGTGCCGATATAAGAAAATAGCTATAAAAATAATGAAGAGTTTGTATTTTGATAATGTAATATGCAAAATGAGCTATATTTGATCAAATGTATTAATTTCACACATTTTAAACATTCAATTTTGCCATATTAAAGGTGCACTGTGTAACATTTCCAGCGGCGGGTCCGTCAAATGCCTTTATCCATGGAGATGTTATTGCTTTGTCTGAAATGTTTCACACGATGTTATTAAACCGGAGGCCAAACCGGAATAAGTTACAGGTCAGATCTGTGGAGAGGCAACACCGCTTACAGTCAGAAAGCCTGTTTTTCTAGACATTTTTGAGCTATAAAAACACATGTAATTCAATAAATGTAAGGTAGAGCTGTTTAATGTCATACTGTGGAACATTCCAGGCAGAGCAGCAGGTGACAGACCCCCAACCAAAAAGTGCACATTTAAAGAAAAAGTAACATTTTTTTTACAATCTGAGCCTTCTTTCGGCAATAAAACAAGTAGTTTTACTCACCCATAGCAGTTTGGTGTCAATTGGAGCAGTATCCCAGAACTTATGTTGAGCCGTTCTGTTCTACTAATGATCCCGTATCCGTTAGCGTGAGTGCTCGGGGCATTACTTTGCGGTGTCCAAATAACACAAACTTTAGCACTTTTCAAATCACAGAAGATCGCTGTGTCAGGGTAGACTATTAGTGGATTCCAAAACGGCCTGAAACCCGATATCCAGCTATAGTTTCATTTGATGACGTCATCAGAGAGGACAGTGCGCATGCGTGAACTCAGCTGTTTTGTAAACACCGCTAGTCCGAAAGAAGCTAACACCGCTCTCTGAACTTTACTTTTCTGTTGCGATATCGGGTTTCAGGCCATTTTGGAATCTACTAAAAGTCTACCCTGACACAGCGATCTTCTGTGATTTGAAAAGTGCTAAAGTTTGTGTTATTTGGAGACGGCAAATCAGTGCCCCGAGCACTCACGCTAACGGATACGGGATCATTAGTAGAACAGAACGGCTCCAACATAACTTCTTCAAAACTGCTCCAATTGACACCAAACTGCTATGGATGAGTAAAACTACTTGTTTTATTGCCGAAAGAAGGCTCAGATTGTAAAAAAACGTTACTTTTCCTTTAAGTCAATCGTAATACAAAAATGTTTATTTTTTGTAGGGCTATGAATAAAATGTGCAGTCATTGAGGGTCCATTGGAGGATAGGGTCACAATACCAAACCCAGGTATTCTAATAGATATTAAGTCATTATTTTCTTTAATTTATAACTATACGTATTATTACTTATATATTTATTCATTTTTTATTTATTATTATTTCATTTTTTGTGTATGTAAGGGTTGCTTTGGAGTTTTATTTTACGAAAAACAAAATAAATAGATTGAAATTAACTTAGTCATTGTCAATATAAAAAAAGCAGCCCTATTGGTAATCTGAGCGTTCATTCCTACAAAAAAGGTGATAATATATTGCAACAAGACATATGCAACATCCTGGACATCTGTATATAGGTATTTATTTATTATGTTGCACTGCTTTCAGATTTTAGATCTTAGACTTTAGTTTAGATTTAGATTTCTGTCTTAGATAGTTTTTGTTGTGTTTTGTCTTTATATTGTATTTTGTACACTGTCTTTTTGGCCAGAGAGAAACGAAATTTCGATTCACTGTATGTTGAACACATATGGCAGAATTGACAATAAAGCTGACTTTGATCTTTGATCCTAAGTTTTAAAATGTACATATTTTTACAGCAATAATGAGATTATCACGACATGGCACCAATGAAACGTATTGCCTGTAGTTCAGAATAAATAATCCCCTAATTATACTGTACTAACCAAACCCAAGTGACTATTTGCCAACGCTTGTATCCACCCACCCCCTAATTTGAGCCTAATAATAAACAGACTGAATACAAGTTAAAGGGCCTGTATTACACTACATTCACATCTATGTTCTAATGTTGTTTTCTCATCACACACACACACCTGGAGTTGTGTTTTGTTTCATTCACACATGTTCAACACACAAACCCTGCATATTTAGCCTGAGTCCTTCTCTCAAAGTTCCAAGCTGTGAGTGATGTCATTGGGGAATACAAGAAGTGCTCCACTGTGTTTTTAAACTCCATCCACCTTCACTAGAATCATATGGATCATTTCAGACCTGGAATTGCCAATCTCAACTAAACCAAAGTTTAAAGGTAGAAAACTACATGAAGCAAAACACAACTACAGATTCTGAGGAGGTAACAACATTATAACATGATTTAAAGTTCAAAAGAGTCCATTTTGTATATTATAGGAGCTTTAAAAGTTTCAATGAACCATCTTACAACTGTCCCAAGCAGCGCGTATTGTGTTGTGAATGGAGTAGCGCCTTACCTCCGTGAAGAAATTATCCATCGCCTCGTTATTGTAATCCCAGGGGATCCAGTGTCCACTCAGTGCCGCTCATGTGTTTGGTGTCAGTCCACAAAAATACGACAGTTCGGTAAAGAGCGTGCAGATATACAGTAGTTGACGCACGGCCAGCGGTCAATGCAACTACAGTAAGCGCTTATATGCCTTTTGTTTCATCGGCGTTTTCGCTCCCGCACTGAAAAAAAGTTCAAAATCCAATGAAAGGTTCTCCAAGATGCATCCAAAAAGTGCGTCGCGTCCTCGCCGTGTCCTCCTCGACCTCCCGTTGCGCGCTCAGCTGTACTTTGTTTTGTTTTCGGACACTTTTGGAGTTGTTTTGGGGGGAGAAACGTGCCAGTCTGGAGTGTGGAGAGCGGTCGGTGCGGAGCCCTGACTGAGTCTGTCCCAGTCACTCAGAGCGAGGCGCGCACACGTCCTACACACACACACACACACACATACACACACACACACACGTGTGCGCGCTGACGCAGAAACCCACACACAGCGTAAAGCCAAGCCCCGCCCCTCTAATCAACTGGCCCCTCCCACTTAAGCGGTACCAGTTGTGGAAAAGTCTCACGCGCTCCTCCTGCTGTCAGTTTGCGTTAAGTTGTCACGCTGAAAAACAAATCGAGTTTGAATGGTTTTTTTTTGTCTTTTTAGAGCATTAATCAATCATCCAATAGAAAAATTTAACTGTTTCAAAGATCAATAATGAGATAATAATAATAATAATAATAATAATAATAATAATAATAATAATAATAACAATAATAATAATCACAACAACAACAACAACAATAAATATAGCTGCAAGCAGCAATGTGGGGCTAAGCACCGAAGGTGCATGTAGGCCTCAGCATGTAGGCCGCATGCAGAGTCTAACAGGGTTTAACAGGGTCTGACAGGGTCTAACAAGGTCTGACAGGGTCTAACAGAGTCTAACAGGGTTTAATAGGGTCTGACAGGGTCTAACAGAGTCTAACAGAGTCTGACAGGGTCTAACAAGGTCTGACAGGGTCTAACAGAGTCTAACAGGGTTTAACAGGGTCTGACAGGGTCTAACAGAGTCTAACAGAGTCTGACAGGGTCTAACAGGGTCTGACTGTCTAACAGAATCTGACAGGGTCTAACAGGGTCTAACAGAGTCTGACAGTTTTCATAAACTATAATAACCTTGTTGCAGGTGCTGGGGTTTAGATAGACAGAGTCTGACAGGGTTTAACAGGGTCTAACAGGGTTTAACAGGGTCTGACAGGGTCTGACAGGGTCTAACAGAGTCTGACAGGGTCTAACAGGGTCTGACAGGGTCTAACAGGGTAGTTAGACCCTGTCAGACTCAGAAACAGGGTTTAACAGGGTCTAACAAGGTTTGACAGGGTCTGACAGGGTCTAACAGAGTCTAACAGAGTCTGACAGGGTCTAACAAGGTCTGACAGGGTCTAACAGAGTCTAACAGGGTTTAACAGGGTCTAACAAGGTTTAACAGGGTCTGACAGGGTCTGACAGGGTCTAACAGAGTCTAACAGAGTCTGACAGGGTCTAACAAGGTCTGACAAGGTCTAACAGGGTCTGACTGTCTAACAGAGTCTGACAGGGTCTAACAGGGTCTGACAGGGTCTAACAGAATCTGACAGGGTCTAACAGGGTCTAACAGGGTCTAACAGAGTCTGACAGTTTTCATAAACTATAATAACCTTGTTGCAGGTGCTGGGGTTTAGATAGACAGAGTCTGACAGGGTTTAACAGGGTCTAACAGGGTTTAACAGGGTCTGACAGGGTTTAACAGGGTCTGACAGGGTCTAACAGAGTCTGACAGGGTCTAACAGGGTAGTTAGACCCTGTCAGACTCAGAAACAGGGTTTAGCAGGGTCTAACAAGGTTTGACAGGGTCTGACAGGGTCTAACACAGTCTAACAGAGTCTGACAGGGTCTAACAAGGTCTGACAGGGTCTAACAGAGTCTAACAGGGTTTAACAGGGTCTAACAAGGTTTAACATATCAAAGACACATCAAAGACAGATCGGTTGCTAGGTGTGTTGCTAGGCAATTCCTGAAAATTCCTGCAACTTTGACCTGCTGGTGGCACTAGACAGTTGGGGCTGGGGGCCTATAAATTAAATGAGGAGACTGGCTGGAATGTGCATGCAAAATTTCACAACTTTTTACCAGACGGTTCTAGGGGTTGCCATAGACTCCCATGGTCAGAATAATGTACAGAATAATGTATAAGAATCAGTGCTTGGCTCCAATAATAAAACAAAATGAATAAAAATAGCAAATATTTAAACATTAAAAGCAGCTCTAAACAGATGGGTTTTGAGGTTGTTTTTTTTAAAGATGGTGAGGTCTGTGCAGTCTCAGAGGTGTTGAGGTAGAGTGTTCCAGAGGGTGGGGGCAGCAATAGAAAAGGCTCTGTCTCCCCAGGTTCGGAGCTTGGTCCTGCAGGGGAGGGACCAGAGGTTTGTATCGGAGAAGCAGAGAGAGCGATGGGGTGTGGCGGTGGAGCAGGTCCGCGAGGTAGGCTGGGGCCAGTTTATGGAGGGCTTAGAAGGTGATGAGGAGAACTTTGAGCTGTATGCGCTGAGGGATGGGGAGCCAGTGGAGGTTCTGGAGGTCAGGGGTGATATGTTCACAGGAGCGGGTGTGTGTGAGGAGATGGGCAGCAGAGTTTTGAATAAGTGACCCACAACAGTGAAATTTCAGCAGGAGAATAGAAATATGCAGTCAAATGTAAATAACTGAAAAAATCACAATCTATTACAATACTGGGCATGTAAGATAAAATATAAGGCTGCACCAGTGGTATTCACTTGTATAACCATTAATTAGTTATACAAGTGAATACAGATACCCATCAGTACATTTAAAGTAGCCTAAATCTATACAATATTTTGTGGAAAAAATGAATTCATGAACATGTTTTTGTAAGTCTTAATTAAATAGGAGCACTGTGTAACTTTTCTGGAAGGGAGTCTGCTAATTGCATTTCTTCATGGAGATGTTATCTATCTCTATTTCATTTTTATGCATGGAAAAATACCTTTAAAAACATGCATTCTTCCTGTGAGTGGGGTCATCTCTCCAAATATCAGACCTGTAACTTGGACTGGTGGGCTCATTTGCTTGGCGATAGATACTTTCAGTGCCATATTGTGGAATATCTCAGCCGATAGCTATGACATCACCCTTGAGACAGACCCTTCACCTGAAACATTACCTAGTGCACCTTTAAAGGCATTCAGTTTCTTGTCTGTTCAATTTTAATAGTGTTTTTAATAGTTTACGGTACTACTGGTAGTCAAGTAGTTTTAGAGTCACAGCTGCCCCAGTGCCAGAATGATGGATGATGGAATGATGGTCATTTTGTTTTGACCACAAATCTACAGCAACGTTTATTTATGTGTTTATGTTCCTTTAACAGTAGGGCTGCAAGATTAATCACAACTGAATCAAGACTGCATTTATTTAAAGGAAAAGTAATGTTTTTTACAATCTGAGCCTTATTTCGGTAATAAAACAAGTTGTTTTACTCACCCATATCACTTTGGTGTCATATGGAGCATTTCCGGATATGTTTTAGATTAGCGTTAGGCTAACGCCTTTAGCCTAGCGCGACTTATAGCCATAGCTCGGGGCATTCCCCGAGCATGTAATATGCCCCGTGCGGGCTCCAAATAACACAAACTTTAGCACTTTTCAAATCATAGAAGCTCGATGTCTTTAGTCTACGATTTCGTTTGAATCAAAAGTGGCCTGTAATCCGAGATTTATCCATAGTTTACAGCTTTGCATTCCATGTTTGGGTCCCGGGAGCTGAGAGCACACTCCGCGCATGCGCACTGGCGTCCTCATCTACTCGAAACTATGGCTAAATCTTGGATTACAGGCCACTTTTGACCAAACGAAATCGTAGACTAAAGACATCGAGCTTCTATGATTTGAAAAGTGCTAAAGTTTGTGTTATTTGGAGCCCGCACGGGGCATATTACATGCTCGGGGAATGCCCCGAGCTATGGCTATAAGTCGCGCTAGGCTAACGGCGTTAGCCTAACACTAATCTAAAACATCTCTGGAAATGCTCCATATGACACCAAAGTGCTATGGGTGAGTAAAACAACTTGTTTTATTACCGAAATAAGGCTCAAATTGTAAAAAATGTTACTTTTCCTTTAAGTGACATTTCTATTGCAAAGACATGTGAAAAACGGTTAATTCTGTAGTTTAGACCTCTCTTCAAACATGTTCTGAAATGATAAAAGGAGAAGTTCTGAAATGCGTATGATTCTTGTATTAGTGTCTGGATTCATATTTCAGTCTTATCCAAAATTTTAATTGCTTCTGGAAGTCTTCAGAAAGTACATTTTGAACTGAACCCAGCTATCTAAAGATGAATCAAATACTGAATTGTAATTTTACAGGTAACACAATACTTTTCTCTATGACGCATTCCATGGTACAACAGTGACTAATATCAGTATTTCAAAAGCACACATGTCAGGGCAGTTCACATGTGACTAAATTGGTCTCAGATCCATATTTTTACACTGTACTTGTTTTGCAGGCTCTGACATGTACCTGACTCCACCGCTGCTATGGTTTCCCATCAGCCCCTGGGAGCAGCCCTCACTCATTCTCATGTACAGTATAATACTGCTGCTGGTGCGGGTCCAGAGCACCCCAAAGAAATGAAAGATGAGAGGTCAAAGGTCACACAGGTGAAACAGGTCAAAAAAAAGCTATACAGCCACTCTGTAACATTGATTATTATTGAATACAAACTTTTGACATAAAAACACACATGCACACATTAGGTTTCCCTGCAGGTTGAGGACATCACATTGTCTTACTTTCATTTCGACTACCACTTGCTTCTGCTTCTACTACCTTAACCTAATACCGAATCTTAACTCATTTAAACCTAAATGTTAAAGGAAAAGTAACGTTTTTTACAATTTGAGCCTTATTTCGGTAATAAAACAAGTTGTTTTACTCACCCATATCACTTTGGTGTCATATGGAGCATTTCCGGAGATGTTTTAGATTAGCGTTAGGCTAACGCCGTTAGCCTAGCGCGACTTATAGCCATAGCTCGGGGCATTCCCCGAGCATGTAATATGCCCCGTGCAGGCTCCAAATAACACAAACTTTAGCACTTTTCAAATCATAGAAGCTCGATGTCTTTAGTCTACGATTTCGTTTGAATCAAAAGTGGCCTGTAATCCGAGATTTATCCATAGTTTACAGCTTTGCGTTCCATGTTTGGGTCCCGGGAGCTGAGAGCACACTCCGCGCATGCGCACTGGCGTCCTCATCTACTCGAAACTATGGCTAAATCTCGGATTACAGGCCACTTTTGACCACACGAAATCATAGACTAAAGACATCGAGCTTCTATGATTTGAAAAGTGCTAAAGTTTGTGTTATTTGGAGCCCGCACGGGGCATATTACATGCTCGGGGAATGCCCCGAGCTATAGCTATAAGTCGCGCTAGGCTAACGGCGTTAGCCTAACGCTAATCTAAAACATCTCCGGAAATGCTCCATATGACACCAAAGTGATATGGGTGAGTAAAACAACTTGTTTTATTACCGAAATAAGGCTCAAATTGTAAAAAACGTTACTTTTCCTTTAACTTTAAATGATGTTGTTGCTGTAATAATAAAGGACATCATTTCAAGAAGGCGGGTTTGTGTATATGGATTTTCATATAGATTTTAGTTCGTACAATGTGATAAATATTGCCTGTGATCCAGAATACACTCTTCTTCAACACTTTACAAAGATGTGAGTCTGTCACTGGTGAATCTTGAGTTAAGATGGGCATGATTGACAGGTGGATTAGCCAATCAGAGACGCAATTGGCCCGTCCGTATCAACACAAAGATTACTGCTCACGAGGGAAAAGGATAGAAAAAAATGACACAGGATAGGAAAAACACTGCATATTTCTGCAGATTCAGTGAGAGAAGCACTAAAGTCTGTCCATCTGACATGAGAGAAAGGTCATTTTGTTCGTTAATAATAGATGACCAATGAGCTCCTTCGTTTCACATGAGTCACTGAAAAAACTAATGCGAGACTAGACTGATATCTGTGTATTTGCATGAGAAGCACAAAGAGATAATATTCCAGATTTGCCAAGCAGTGATACTTCCCAACCCACATTCTTAACCTCAAAATACTGTCAAATCATCAGTTAGTTAAATAGACTATAATTTTAACCTTACTTAAAAATAAAAATAGTTCAGGTAATTACAAGTGTGATACCAAATCAAAATTATCTTCATCATGTTTTCAATAATTAACCATTTTAATTGACTGAACCATTAAAGGAGAATTAACGTTTTTTACAATCTGAGCCTTATTTCGGTAATAAAACAAGTTGTTTTACTCACCCATAGCACTTTGGTGTCATATGGAGCACTTCCGGAGATGTTTTAGATTAGCGATCTCCGTAATGTGAGTTCTCGGGGCACATGTTTGCGGTCTCCAAATAACACAAACTTTAGCACTTTTCAAATCATAGAAGCTCGATGTCTTTAGTCTACGCTTTCGTTTGAGTCAAAAGTGGCCTGTAATCCGAGATTTAGCCATAGTTTCGAGTAGATGAGGAGGCCAGTGCGCATGTGCGGAGTCACAGCTTATTTCACTCTCAGCTCCCGGGACCCAAACATGAAACGCAAAGCTGTAAATTATGGATAAATCTCGGTTTACAGGCCACTTTTGACTCAAACGAAAGTGTAGACTAAGACTTTGAGCTTCTATGATTTGAAAAGTGCTAAAGTTTGTGTTATTTGGAGACCGCTTGGGGCATATATTATATGCGATACGGCTATCGCTAATCTAAAACATCTCCGGAAGTGCTCCATATGACACCAAAGTGCTATGGGTGAGTAAAACAACTTGTTTTGTTACCGAAATAAGGCTCAAATTGTAAAAAACACTTAATTCTCCTTTAACAAATGGAGGCTGAATGCTTCACAGCAAGAAGGATCCGGGTTTCTGTGTGTGTTCTGTGTGGAGTTTGCATGCATGGTCTGGGTTCGATCCCCAGGTCGCCCGAGCCTTTCTGTGTGGAGTTTGCATGTTCTCCCTGTGTCTGGGTGGGTTTCCTCCGGGCACTCTGGTTTCCCCCATCAACCCAAAACATGCACCATAAAATCCTCCAGCTTAGGTCCTGACCAACCGAAGCAAGAAGATCATGGAGATGGTCCCCGGGCGCAGTAATGTGCTGCCCACTGCTCCTAATAACAGGGACAAATCAAGGTTTCTTATTTCATTATTGTACTTCAAATGTGCAGTGACTGTCCACAGCTTTTCCACACAACACTATCACCTTCTTCTTAAAGTGGTCTGGGTTCTGCACTGTTGACATTCTCCAGAGTGTAGTAATAAACATGCAGCTATTCAATTACAGTGTCAAAAAACACTTTGAAAAACATGCATTCTCACTGTCAGTGGGGTCAGTGGGGATAGTGCTACCTGCTTGTCTGCTTGTCCCTTTGCGCCATGCAGTGAATTGTAAAAGCAGCTATTTGCAAATAAATTACAAATACAGTGGTACCTCACCTTACGAATGACCCAACAAACGAAAATTTCAAGTTACGAAACGCCTTCACGTCAATATTTGGTCTTTAGTTACGAAACGCGAAATCTCCAATCCAATCCAACTTTATTTATAAAGCACTTTAAAAACAACAAATCTCAAAAATTCAATTAATGCGCGCTCAGATGCACGCCCCGAAACGTAAATACACTTTATCAACACACACGGGGTTAGGTTCCAGAGGTGGCCCGCGCTGGGAGAGGTCCACGAGGTAGGACAACTTTGTATTTGGCAATTGTTCTACATGTTTTAGGGCTGTAAATGCCTCACCACACACATTCTACACTCGAACTTTCATGCGTGGGGGGGGGGGCACGGCTCAATATAGGGGAGCGGAGACACAACACATCATCAGTAGGGTAAAACTCACCTGTCTCACGACGGTCTAAACCCCGCTCACGTTCCCTTAGTGAGTGAACAATCCAACGCTTGGTGAATTCTGCTTCACAATGATAGGAAGAGCCGACATCGAAAGATCAGAAAGCGACACGGCGCGGGATGGAGCCGCGGGCCCGCGCGGGTCACAGCTCACAGTGTCAGCCTCCCCGCTCTGGAAGTCACATAGAAGCAGAGCCCGCCCGCCCCGCTCTTATTCCCACTGAAAGAGCGTCTGTCTTTAGGTAAATCTTCCAGCTGAGGTCCTGACCAAACCGAAGCAAGAAGATCATGGAGATGGTCCCCGGGCGCAGTAATGTGCTGCTCACTGCTCCTAATAACAGGATGGGTTAAATGCAGAGAAGAATTTCCCCACTGTGGGACTAATAAAGGCATAGCTTTCTTTCTTTCTTTCTTTCTCGGCCTCTTGGCTCTAGCGCGGAATGTGCAAGGAGACAGGAGCACCGCGCTCCTCCAACGGCACTGCCATGTCCCGGGATAATCCTGGTTTAGTCCAGGTCCAGTCCAGGTTTAGACTTGGTTTAGTTCTGGTCTAGACCTGGTTTATTCCAATCAGGACGCAGAACACAAATGTTACACTATAAAAAAAACAACCTTGGAACGGATCAGGCTTTTTCCATTGAAATAGCTACTCAACTTACGAATTTTTCACGTTACGAAACCACTTCTGGAACGAATTAATTTCGTAAGGTGAGGTACCATTGTACCATCAGTATAATTACAATTTTATCTTTACTTGAAAATAGTTCAGGTAATTGCAAATGTGATACCAAATGGCTGGTAATTTAGACTTTTCAAAATCAATAATCAAACATCTTAATTTATGGAACCATGAACCAATAATACTGAACCCAGACTCCTTGAATAAAGCTCAGATGGAGGCTTGATACAGGTTCATGGCGTTCATTTGTCTTGGCGTTTGATAACTGGACACATTCTCCCATCTTTTCCCAAACAGGAAGAGGAAGACGAGGACTTCCTGTGTTTTGACGCTCTGATGTTTGATAAGTCAGATCAGTTTCAGGGAAATGCTCCTGTAGAGTCCAAACAGCACGTCCCCCACAGGCATCTCAGCTCAAAATAGACACAAAATCAACAAATTCATAAACCTGGAACTTGCTTTGGTGTTATGGTGCAACATTAAAGAAGAAAAATATAAACCATGATCAAATAAAAATAAAGGCAAACATTAAAGGTGCATTGTGTAACTTTTCTGGTGGAGGGTCTGCCAAACGCTTTTCTCTATGGAGATGTTTGTCTGGAATGTTTCACAGTATGGCATTAAACCTTTCTATCTTCATGGAGACCAAACCAGACCAAGTCACAGGTCAGATCTGTGGAGAAGCAACTCCACTCAGAGTCAGAATGCCTGTTTTTCTAGGTATTTCTCTAAAACCACCAGGGACTTTTACATTTAAAGCCCCAGTGTGTAGGATTCGTGGCGCATAGGTGGATGGTGCTATTGCACTTTCTGTTTTAGCTACGGCAGACCTCGAGGGTCACCTGCGCACGAGCCGCGCGCCGCTACTGTATAAATAAAACGCGGTCCCGTTTTTTTTTTTTTTTTCTCATGAAAACACACATTTCTGATCATGTACCATGACACTCTACACATCAAATGAAACCTTACAGTCTCCTCTTTTTGACTATGCAATTCATTTCCCTGCACAACAATCACTCCCCGAGCACATGGGGCTTTTATACGGAAAAGCACAAAACGAGGTTAGCTTACCTTAGAATGCTTTGCACAGGTCAAACTCTGTATTTCACCATAAACTTGCTCTCAATTTGTCCGTAAGGATCCAGCAAATAAAATCCAGTAAAACAATTTAGTCCAAAACACGTGTTAGATCCATTACGACGTCTGATCCGGCAGCATGCTTGTGCTGTTTACCCAAAACCACGAGCCTTGCCGAAGGCGAAGGCGGAGCCCAAATGTCCTTCTGCGGCTCTCGTATTCAAAATGGCTGCCTCTGCATGGGGAAGATCCCCCTTTTATGTGACTATATCTAAGTCCAAAAGAATACTTTGATTTCATGATGGAAGTGAAAAGTCTTGGAAAACAATGTATTTTTGAATGGGTATCTTCAATTTCAGTAATTAACGGGTAAAAATCTTACACACTGTCCCTTTAATGTAAAAGTTAGAGGTGTTTAATGTAATACTGTGGAACATTCCAGACAGAGCTATGACGTCTCCATAAAAACAAGCAGGTGATGGACCCTTCTTTAAAATAAGGAAAATAAAAATTTAAATAAAAAAATTTCAGTTTCAATCAGATCGAGATCTAATAGTAGATCTTATAGTTTATCTGATATACAAATACAAAATCTCAATTATGAACAGAACAACAGTGCAAAACTGTTATACTACTAGTGCGGGGAGATTATGATTATAGTTCAAGGACAGTCTTTAAAGGTCCCATTATGCTCTTCTCTGATCTCGGTTATTGTTAATGTTGGGAAACTGGCCCGATGGCTGTAATAGGAGACAGACTTCAAACAAAAAAAGTGTCTTACCAGGAAAAATACAAAATAAAGCAGACTTCAGTTGGAACACAAAATAACTTAGCGGTAATTACAAAATAAACTGTTCACAAAATTAAACAGAAAATAATTTTATAGTGTAACTTTTTTTTATAGTGTAACACTGTGTTCTGCGTCCTGATTGGCTAAGAGACTGTAGACCCAGGACTAAACGTGGACCAAACCAGGTCTAAACAAGGTCTATACCTGGACTGGACCAGGACTAAACCTGGACCAAACCAGGACTGGACACGAGGATTAAACCACCGCGTGCGGGTCTATTTCCTGGTTTTGTGCTAGCTCTGCCGGTGTACCTCACGAGTCACGGCTGAGGCGAGCAGCGAAGAGGGGAGGGGGATGTGCCTCCCCTCGGGACCGCACGCAGTCCGAGCGCATGAACGAACGCAGGCAAGAGCCGCGGTGGTTTAATCCTGGTTTAATCCTGGTTTAGACCTGCTTGTAGCTTTGTGCTACAATTTTGTATGAAAAGCGCTTTATAAATATTGTTTGATTTGATTTGATTTGGTCTAGAGGAGGCACGGTTTGAGCACGGGTCTTGTGAGTACACCGGGTCATGCTGCGCTATCACACACATGTCAGAGCGCAGTCTTCTCCCCCCTCCCCCTTCCCCCCACACTTCACTATTAATAATTTTGTTGAAAATCTATGAAAGTTTGAGTGTTTAAACGAGAGACAAACGTGAGAAAAGTTTAAATTCAGTCTGAGAAAAGCGTATAATGTGTGTGGCTGAGCGCGCATTATTTGAATTTTTGAGATTTCGCGTTTCGTAACTTGAATTTTCTTTCGTATCTAGAGACCAAAATTTAACGTGAAGGCGCTTCGTAACTTGGAATTTTCATTTGTTGGGTCTTTCGTAAGGTGAGGTACCACTGTACCTTTTATTCTCGCAGCAGGACGTCCCCCAGGTAAGTACCACATGTCCTTTACAGGTCACAGGTCACTTTAATGGCTAAAGCTAGCCATTTCCTTTGCATGGGCCTAAGTCCCCTTTTAATCAAAGTGTTTAGAGATACGTGTGAGTTTGTGAATGTGTAACTGAAATGAATTAACAAAGTATTTTTAATGAATAACGTGTGTGTGATAATTTAACAAAACAAGAAACTAGGGTTGTTCTGTCAAAGGGTTAAATAGGGTATGGTAAATGAACAAATGTGTGAAATTAAATTCATTTAAATCGGACAAAGGCCCACTTGGTCAGTTGTATGTTTCCTAACCCTTACCTGGAGTTTTGTTTTGTTTCATTCACACACATCTTGCGTTGAGTTCTTCTCTCCAACAGAATCACTCTGTTCCACCTTGTGATGTCATGTGGTAATACAGGAAGTGCTTCACTGTGTTTTTAAACTCCAATACACCTTCACTAGAATTATTTACATGATTTCAGCCCTGGACTTTCTAATCTTTACTGAACAAAAGGTAAAAGGTTGCCATCAACATGAAAACTACCACTAAATGACATCACAAGGTGGAAGAGCGCATTTGGAGATAGGTTTGAGTAACCTTTTATTCTATGTCTACCCTTTATTCTTTAGTCTATGTGAATGAAACAAAACACAACTCCAGGTATTTTTTGAGAAGGGACAACATTCTAACTTGACTTAAAGCTTAAAAGAATCAGCTTTGTGTAATATAAGAGCTTTAAAGTGGCAATTGTTATACAGTGGTACCTCACCTTACGAAATTAATTTGTTCCAGAAGTGGTTTCGTAACGTGAAAAATTCGTAAGTTGAGTAGCTATTTCAATGGAAAAAGCCTGATTCGTTCCAAGGCCCCGATCCAAGTTTTTTTTTTTTTATAGTGTAACTTTTTTTTATAGTGTAACATTGTGTTCTGTGTTTTTCTCACATTTGTCTCTCGTTTAAACACTCAAACTTTCATAGATTTTCAACAAAATTATTAATAGTGAAGTGTGGGGGGAAGGGGGAGGGGGGAGAAGACTGCACTCTGACATGTGTGATACGCGCAGCATGACCCGGCGCGGAGCTGACAGCAGGTCTAGACCAAGGTCTAAACCTGGACTGGACCAGGACTAAACCTGGACTAAACCAAGACTAAACCTGGACTAAACCAGGACTAAACCAGGACTAGACCAGGTGGATTAAAGCAGCGAGGAGGGGACTGCACGCAGTCTGAGCGCATGAACGAGACCCATGCAAGAGCCGCGGGCTCCTCCTGGTTTAGTCCAGGTTTAGTCCTGGCTTAGTCCAGACCACCGCGGCTCCTCCTGGTTTAGTCCAGGTTTAGTCCTGGTTTAGTCCAGGCCACCGCGGCTCCTCTAGACCTCCTCTAGACATGGTCAGGTCTAGAGGAGGTCTAGACCACCGCGGCTCTTGCATGGGTCTCGTTCATGCGCTCAGACTGCGTGCAGTCCCCTCCTCGCTGCTTTAATCCACCTGGTCTAGTCCTGGTTTAGTCCTGGTTTAGTCCTGGTTTAGTCCTGGTCCAGTCCAGGTTTAGACCTTGGTCTAGACCTGCTGTCAGCTCCGCGCCGGGTCATGTGCGCTATCACACACGTGTCAGAGCGCAGTCTTCTCCCCCCTCCCCCCACACTTCACTATTAATAATTTTGTTGAAAATCTATGAAAGTTTGAGTGTTTAAACGAGAGACAAATGTGAGAAAAGTTTAAATCCAGTCTGAGAAAAGCGTATAATGTGTGTGGCTGAGCGCGAATTATTTGAATTTTTGAGATTTCGTGTTTCGTAACTTGAAATTTTCGTTTGTTGGGTCATTCGTAAGGTGAGGTACCACTGTAGAAAGTTGATGAGTCCAACAGCGGAGGGGAAGAAACTGTTCTTGTGGCGAGAGGTTCTGGTTTGAATGGACTATAGTCTCCTGCCTGAGGGGAGGGGATAAAATAGCCGTGTGCAGAGTTAGTCAGCTGTGATCCGACCTTCTCCCCCTGAGATGTCCTGGAGAGATGGGAGAGATTTTTATAGTGCATTAGACACTTCTGTAGCCACTGCTGGGGCAAGCTGATAGAAGCAAGGCTGCTATTCTGTGCCATCAGCCCCTCTGGAAATCAGTGGTGGATGAAGTTCTCAGTTTTGTTTCTTACTGATACTACAGTACAGATATTGAAACAAAGAAATGCTCAAGTAAAAGTATCACATGCAAAAATCTACTTGAGTAAAAGTATTAAATTTCCTGTTTAAAAATGTAAAAAGTAGAAGTGCGTGAAAAGTCCCTCAGTCGTCCAGGTAGAATCCATGATAAAAGGAGAAGTTCAATTTGTCAACTGGACAAAGTTTGTTTGGTTGAAGACGTTTCGTCGCTCATCCGAGAGACTTCTTCAGTTCTGGTTCTAATGCTGGTTAGTCCCTGTTTATATCTAGCTGCAGGGAGGAGCTCACTACACTGAAATCCTTCTGAAACTATCTCAGCTAATTTGTATCTTTTGTTTCCCTGGCGTCTCGTTTAGCATCTCTATTTAGCCCTATGAGGAGCTCACTGCTCTGAAATAGCTCTGAAACTATCCCCTCATTTGTTCCTTTTGTTATTCGAATATTTAGCATCTCTATTCAGACTACAGACCGTCTCCACCCTTCTGTCCCTGACTCGTCTGCCCTAATGTTTTTTTCTCCATCTGTTATGACTTGGTTTAAGAATCGAATTATAAATGGGAGACAAGTTATGTCTAACTCCCCCATTTCTGTCTTTTTTGACAAAAATTGCTTCTTTCACTCCCCTCTCAAACCAGTTCTTTTCCCTGCCTAAGATCTGAACTTCACTGTCCTCAAATGAATGGCCCGTGGCTTCTAGGTGAAGATGTACGACTAAATAGAGATGCTAAACGGAAACAAAAGATACAAATTAGCTGAGATAGTTTCAGAAGGATTTCAGTGTAGTGAGCTCCGCCCTGCAGCTAGATATAAACAGGGACTAACCAGCACGAGAACCAGAACTGAAGAAGTCTCTCGGATGAGCGACGAAACGTCTTCAACCAAACAAACTTTGTCCAGTTGACAAATTGAACTTCTCCTTTTATCACAAAAAGTAGAAGTGTTACACACACACACACACATTTTCAGATCTAATAAAGCTTCAAATACACTGATTTTGATACAAATTTTGAATTTTTGCTGAATTTTGTTCAATAAAAACAACCAAAATGATTTTTTTCACAATGTTTTATTTATTTATTTTTTTAATTTCACATTTGTTTGCTCAAACCATGAACATGTTAAAAAAATAAACCCCTCAACCTTCTCAGCAGATCTCAAACTATAATAATAAAAAAACTTTTAGTTTTCAGTCCAGTTCAAAATATAGTGTATATAGTGGAGTAGAAAGTACAGATATCTGCTCTCGACTAAAAATGTATATTTAAGTACAGTACTTCGCTACTTTTACGTTCCACCACTGCTGACAATCACCAATTACTCTAAAATAAAATGTCTTTATGTTTAAGATAAGAGATAAGATAAAACTTTATTGATCTCACACTGGAGAAATTGACTTGCCACAGTAGCTCCAGGACAGTTTGAACAAGAAAGAAAGTGCATGCAGGCAATGATGGGATAAAGTAAGTAATACCGTATTGGCCCGAATATAAGACGATGTTTTTTGCATTGAAATAAGACTGAAAAAATGGAAGTCGTCTTACATTCAGGGTCTAGACATTATACCCATTCACAACACTAGATGGCGCCAGATATCTTTAAAGCGAATGCTGAATTGAACTCCCCAGGCCAAAGCGAAGAAGAAAAATAAAAAATAGCGGTAAGAAAGAAAAGAGAAGAAAATAAGAGAAGAGATAACTAGCGACAATCTGGAGAAAAGTGGGTCGAAGATCGGCCAGGTTAACCGGCAGCTGACTTCACTTAGACTTCACTTTGATGGTTAATGCAGTTATTGCAATTTTGTTGTTTTATCACAGTAGATTGGTTTATTTACATTTCAAAAACCAGAAGCCATTCATTTACAAATGTGATTGCACTTTAGTTTACATATTTAAATGTTCAGATATTAAGATGTGATAGACAGTTTTTGCATGATTTGAATGAGGCAAAATAACATGCTTTTTCCTCTCGAATATATTGTTATAATCATTTGTTTCAGATGTACTGTAATTATTTTCTGTATAAAAATTAAATTTGGTGTTCAAAAAGTCTTTTTTCAAACTTGAGTCTTGAAAAAGAGGGGGTCGTCTTATAATCAGGGTCGTCTTATATTCGAGCCAATACGGTAATAAAAATAGTACTAATAATAATAATAATAATAATAATAATAATAATAAATATAGCCGCAAGCGGCGATGATCGGCCCTCGCTTGCACTCGCAGGGGGGGTGGCGCTAACGCGCCATTTTCCTCCCCTTTTTTCTAGCTGGATGCATGTGTGAGTTTGTGCGTTATCTGGATGCATTTGTGTTGAATGCCTGGGGTTGAGGTGGGAAGGGGTTGTTTGTTTTGCCTTTTAATTTCAATTATTTTAAGAGGAGGGTCAATCATAAGCCTTTCCTGCACTGTTCTGTTATTTTCTTTTTCTTTTGTGTGTATTTTTGTTGTTTTAAATGCTGGGTGCAAACATTAATAAATCAATTGAATAAATAAAAATATGAGGACAGAAAATGGTGCCTTTGACACCAGGTCACATGGCCTATCCAATATGGCTGGTTAGTTGCCTAGCAACGACGTAATATTCTTTTTTTATTCCTATGCCCATGATGCATCTATGTACCGAATTTGGTGTGGCTATACCAAACTTTGTCGAGCATCCTATTGGCGGGGACAGACGTTTTGCCTGTTACCATGGCAACACGATGTGAGATGGTATGGGGGTGTCACTATGTTTTTTGATCAAGACCGTGTCAGGAACGTGTGGTCCAAATTTGGTGTGTCTACGGCAAAGTAAAATGTTTCCCTAGGGGGCGCTATTACGGCCATTTCAGATTTTATTATGTCAATCTGTTCAGGGCCAGGGTGTACACCAACGAGTAAAGTTTGAGTGAAATCAGCCAAACTATTAGCACATTATCACTCGTCCAAGTTTGATAGGAAGTAGCGCCGTCACCACCAGGTCACATGGTCTGTCCTATAAGGCTGGTTGGTTGCCTAGCAATGGCGTAATGTACTTTTTTGTTCCTCTTCCCATGATGCATCTGTGTACCAAATTTGGTTTGACTATGACAAAGTTTTTGCCTGGCGTCCCATTGGCGAGGACAGATGTTTTGCCTGTTGCCATGGCAACACGATGGGAGATGGTGTGGGGGCGTCTTTGAGTTTTTTGATTGAGACCCTGTCATGAATGTGTGTACCAAATTTGGTATGTCTACGACAAAGTAAAATTTTTCTGTTCCACACAATCTCTCTAGGTGGCGCTATTATGGCCATTTTAGATTTTCTTATATCAATCTGTGTAGGGCCGGGGTGTCCACCAACGATTAAAGTTTGAGTGAAATCGGCCAAAGTATGAGTGCATTATCATTCGTCGAAGTTTGACAGGAAATGACGCCTTTGCCACCAGATCACATGGTCTATCCAATATGGCTGGTTGGTTGTCTAGCAACGACGTAATATACTTTTTTGTTTCTCTTCCCATGATGCATCTGTGTACCAAATTTGGTTTGACTATGACAAAGTTTTTGCAGAGGATCCTAATGGCGAGAACAGATGTTTGGCCTGTTGCCATGGCAACACGATGGGAGATGGCGTGGGGGCATCATTGAGATTTTTTATCGAGACCCTATCACAAATGTGTGTACCAAATTTGGTATGTCTACGACAAAGTAAAATTTTACACTTCCATGCAATCTCCCTAGGGGGCGCTATAGTGTCCATTTCCGATTTTCTTATATCAATCTGGTCAGGGCCGCGGTGTCCACCAACGATTAAAGTTTGAGTGAAATCAGCCAAAGTATGCGTGAATTAACACTTGTCGAAGTTTGACAAGAAATGACGCATTTGCCACCAGGTCACATGGTCTATCCAATATGGCTGGTTGGTCGCCTAGCAACCGCTTAATATACTTTTTTGTTCCTATTCCCATGATGCATCTGTGTACCAAATTTGGTTTGGCTACGACAAAGTTTTTGCCTGGCGTCCCATTGGTGACTACAGATGTTTGGCCTGTTGCCATGGCAACACGATGGGACATGGTGCGTTGGCGTCATTGAGTTTTGTGATCAAGACCCCGTCACGAATGTGTGTACCAACTTTGGCATGTCTAAGACAAAGTAAAATTTTGCACTTCCATGCAATCTCCCTAGGGGGCGCTATAGCGTCCATTTCCGATTTTCTTATATCAATCTGTTCAGGGCCGGGGTGTCCACCAACGATTAAAATTTGAGGTAAATCGGCCAAAGTATGCGCGAATTATCGCTCGTCGAAGTTTGATGGCGAGCCGCAAAAACGAACCCGAAATTTGTGGCGTTGTCACGGAAACACCGTTCACTCTTTTAGAACGCTTTTAACAACTTTTAATGTCCCACTTGTCTAGATGATACAGCACGATTCTGGTGAGTCTGGGTCAAAAACCCTAGGAGGAGTTCGTTAAAATACGAGGACAGGAAAATGCGCCCTCGGTGCCGGGTCGCGTGCTCGGTCCAAAATGGCCGACTTCCTGTTGGTCGCCTAGCAACCGCATAATATACTTTTTTGTTCCTATTCCCATGATGCATCTGTGTACCAAATTTGGTTTGGCTACGACAAAGTTTTTGCTTGACATCCCATTGGCAAGGAGAGAAGTTTGGCCTGTTGCCATGGCAACACGATGGGACATGGCATGTTGGCGTCATTGAGTTTTTTGATCGATACCCCGTCACAAATATGTGTACCAAATTTGGTATGTCTACGACAAAGTAAAATTTTGCGCTTCCATGCAATCTCCCTAGGTGGCGCTATAGCACCCATTTCAGATTTTCTTATATCAATCTGTTCAGGGCCGGGGTGTCCACCAACGATTAAAGTTTGAGTGAAATCGGCCAAAGTATGCGAGAATTATCGCTCGTCGAAGTTTGATGGCGAGCCGCAAAAACGAACACGAAATTTGTGGCGTTGTCACGGAAACACAGTTCACTCTTTTAGAACGCTTTTAACAACTTTTAATGTCCCACTTGTCTAGATGATACAGCACGATTCTGGTGAGTCTGGGTCAAAAACCCTAGGAGGAGTTCGTTAAAATACGAAGACAGGAAACTCCGCCTTCGGCGCCGGGTCACGTGCTCGGGCCAATATGGCCGACTTCCTGTTGGTCGCCTAGCAACGGCGTAATATATTTTTTGGTTTGTAATGACATGACCTATCCACCACCCGAATTTCGTTTGTCTACGACAAAGTTCATTTTTCGGGTATAGCCATTGGCGCAATGTATTTTGATTTTCCAGGTGGCGCTGTCGAGCCATTTTTTAAGATTTTTTAATACAGATTATTTGTAAATTCCTTTTTTGGCGTTCTTGAATTTTGTGCAAAATTTCGTGAGTTTTCGTCGGTGGGAAGTACCCGAAACCTGCAAAAATGGGGGGAGAAAAATAATAATAATAAGAATAAATAATAATAATAATAAGAAAAACCAGAACAATAACAATATGGTGCCACCTATGGTGGCAATATATATATCAATGGAAAGGGCTCGCGTCCAGTAACGCACCCGTGGGGTCCATTGTCAATGACGAGCGCGTTGCGCTCGTCATTGACCTCATCGATTACTCACTTGCCCAATACATATTTTTGACGTTTACGATGGTTAACGATTACAATTATGCCGCTTTCGCGGCAATGGGCAGTGCCAGTCTGTGCTATTGGATCCTATGAGTGTCACTATAGTGTGGCATTGAGTGTTTGGAAAAGGGAGAGCGCTTCGCGCTCTGGATTTGTGGGCACACATGACATCGTGCACTGCGTGCACGATGTCATGTGTGCCCACAAAACAATTACAATTTTGCCGCCACGGGCGGTGCCACCGTGCCAGGTCAGCGGGCACCAGTCGTTGACATGAGTGCTAGGTGCTTAAAAAGGGGAGAGCGCTTCGCGCTCTGCTGCGTGCTTTGTTTTGCGCACGCTGGTGGGCCGAGAATGTTTTGGGGTGAACAATTACAATTTGGCCGCTATCGCGGCCACGGGCGATGCCACCGTGCCAAGTCAGCGGGCACCAGTCGTTGACATGAGTGCTAGGTGTTTAAAAAGGGGAGAGCGCTTCGCGCTCTGCTGCGTGCACAAAACAAAGCGCTTCGCGCTTTGTTTTGTGCACGCTGGTTCTGCAGTGCTTCGCACTGCAGAACAGTAACAAAAGGCCCTACGCTTTAGCGCTCGGGCCTAATAATAATAATAACAATACAAGCATCAACAAGGAGAGCATGGAAAAGAAGATATTGCACGTCTGGCCTATATATAAGATAAGATAAGATATGCCTTTATTAGTCCCACAGTGGGGAAATTCCAGTGTTGCAACGCACAGATCAAGAACAGCACGAAAAAGTAACATGCAACAGAACAATATAATAAATAAATAAATAATGGCCTAGGATAATTTAAAACTAGACCTAAAAATAGACTCTGGATTATAGTTGAATATTTGTAAGTGCAGATACGTTGAATATTAGTGCAAGAAGGAGCGCTACCGCAGATCCTTCATCCCCACCGCCATCAGACTGTATAATTCTATTATATAGGCCAGACGTGCAATATCCTCCTTTTTCATGTTGACGCTTGTTGTTACTATTATCATTATTACTATTTTCCATTATGATTATTGTTACGTATTACTTATTACTTACTTTATCCCCTCCCTGCCTGCATGCACTTTTTCCCTCTTGTCCAATTGTCCTGGAGCTACTGTGGCGAGTAAATTTCTCCTGTGTGAGATCAATAAAGGCTTATCTTATCTTATCTTATCTTATCTTATCTTATCTTATATACATCAGTCATGGATCATGAATGTTGTGGTGTGGTTTTCTGAATACATTTTCATTCATGAGTCTGAGGAAATTGCAACGTCAAAGATAATTTTTCAAAATGCGTTTTCACACTATGACGTAGATATCCACTTTTCCCCCTTTTTTTCTGGATAGGCAAATTCTGGCTCTTCCTGTTCACGTGCTCACAGGGAACAGCAGAGGGCGCGCCGAGGCAACAGACCGGAGAAACACACGCGGAAACAGGAGGGATGGCTGTGCGTAAAACAAAGCAAATACACAAAATACACTAACATGAACACCACAAAATGACAACAAATGACATTATAGTACTAAAACATGACGTGACACGAGCTCTGCTGCCACAAATACCCTTTTAGTCAATCATAAAGTCCAATCATTTCCATAATGTCACGTTTACGCACGCACACACCAACAGCCCACACACTTGTCACGTATAAAATGTACTCTTGATATGACAGCATCCTTTTTTTTTTCCAACTCACCACGTGCTCGAGCAGGGGGCGAGCGTGCCAGCGTGCGTGCGTGTGCGTTGGTGTGGGTGCGCGCGCAGAGGCAGGCAGACGCGGAGAGACGGAGAGACGGAGAGACGGGCGCGCATCAGCAGCAGCAGCAGCAGCAGCAGCGGAGGAACCACAAACCGCGGAAGAAAGCCACTCGAAGCCGGGGGGAAAGTGCAGGAAGCAGCGGACAGCCACACGCTAGACGGTAAGAGATGCCCGTCTGTGCGTAATGCGCGTAAACGGTTTGGAGACGGCTTGGCTCATTGGCTATGCGCGTTTCTTTTGTCTTTTTGGATGCCACAGCCAGACAAAGCGTGCTGTAGAATGATTTATGGTCGGTACTTCTATTTCGCCCAATTGCGTGATAAAACTATAATGGCCATTTTATTGTTATGAATTATATAGATAACTGTATTGTTTAAAAACTGACAAGGCCATAACATTATTTTATCTACAATAAAATAATCTAATGGGTTGGTTATTGGAAATTTAACCAAAGAGGAAAGCACATTTGGGATTGAAACTGACCATAACATTTTCAAATAAGACTTGTGGACTACGGTTTGGATTGTGATAGCGGTAAAGAAACCGTTTAATCGAATGATTTGATTGAAAAAATGGGTGTCCCGTGCACGTCGCTCGCCCGTAGACGGTCCTGACGTGCACGCGCCTGAAAAAGGGGTGTGTTCGGCCTCAGCATCCCGCGCTCGTGCTCCCTCTCCTTGCATTATTATTGATCACAGGGTTGGGAAAACGCGCATCATTATTATATCAGTATATGTGCAGTTCATCTGAGCACAGTTTCTGAGCCGTTACGAGGTTCCTAGGAGAGTTACCTTCTGTATTTGGGGATAAAAAATGAGACTTGGTGGTGGTTCTAATATGGTGGATACCTGCAGTTTGGATACAGGGTTTTTAGTGCTGGAAAAATGGAGGATGTGAAAGTGAGGATGGTGCTGGTTTGAGTCCACATACAAAGATGGCTGACCAGATTTAGAATGGAAATTTTTACATTCATTTGTGAGATACAGTATTTTGTTCATTTTTCTGATCTTTTTTGTTCTGTGCAATAGGGCTTGTGCATTATCCATTGTGGATTAGGGCTGGTGCAATATTTTTGGCACTATACATGTATCCTGGGATGAGTTCTGACTGTTATCTGTCTGTACTGTATGTGTGTGTATAACTATGTTTTTAAGCTGCGGGCAGTGAGCCCAAGACAAATTTCCCCTCGGGGACAATAAAGTTTATCTTATCTTATCTTATCTTATCTTTCATTATTTGGAGTTGTTGCATAGGCTACTCAAATGGCACGCAAATTCTTAAAGGAGAATTAACGTTGTTTTTTTTTTACAATCTGAGCCTTATTTTGGTAATAAAACAAGTACTCACCCATAGCACTTTGGTGTCATATGGAGCACTTCCGGAGATGCTTATATCCGTAACGCGAGTTACGATCATATATTATATGCCCCGAGCGGTCTCCAAATAACACAAACTTAAGCACTTTTCAAATCATAGAAGCCCAATGTCTTAGTCTACACTTTGGTTTGAGTCAAAAGTGGCCTGTAATCCGAGATTTATCCATAATTTACAGCTTTGTGTTTCATGTTTGCGTCCCGGGAGCTGAGAGCAAAATCAGCTGTGACTCTGCACATGCGCACTGGCGTCCTCATCTACTCGAAACTATGGCTAAATCTCGGATTACAGGCCACTTTTGACTCAAACGAAAGCGTCGACTAAGACAATCAGCTTCTATGATTTGAAAAGTGCTAAAGTTTGTGTTATTTGGAGACCGCAAACATGTGCCCCGAGAACTCACATTGCGGAGATCGCAAATCTAAAACATCTCCGGAAATGCTCCATATGACACCAAAGTGCTATGGGTGAGTAAAACAACTTGTTTTATTATGGAAATAAGGCTAAGATTGTTAAAAAAAACAACGTTAATTCTCCTTTAAAAAGGTATGTGACAAGTTGCTCTCAGCTTTCAGTTCCCTGATGTAAAGCCAAAAACCAAACTGCTATACAACCTGGTGATTTTATTTTTTATTATAATTATTTTATTTTCATTACACCCATTACTGCAGTCACTTTTATACAGCACATTTGGTCAGCTTCCAAATTCTTACATTCATTTATTCATAAGTTTGCCAGAAAGGCTCCGCTCAAGAGCACAAATGGTTTTATGGCTATGTACAGTGGCTTGCGAAACTATTTGGCTCCCTTGAACTTTGTGACCTTTTGCCACATTTCAGGCTTCAAACATAAAGATATAAAACTGTAATTTTTTGTGAAGAATCAACAACAAGTGGGACACAGTCATGAAGTGGAACACACTTTATTGGATATTTTTAACTTTTTTAACAAATAAAAAATGAAAAATTGGGTGTGCAAAATCATTCAGCCCCATTGAGTTAATACTTTGTAGCGCCACCTTTTGCTGCGATTACAGCTGCAAGTCGCTTGGGGTATGTCTCTATCAGTTTTGCACATCGAGAAACTGATATTTTTGCCCATTCCTCCTTGCAAAACAGCTCGAGCTCAGTGAGGTTGGATGGAGAGCGTTTGTGAACAGCAGTTTTCAGTTCTTTCCACAGATTCTCAATTGGATTGAGGTCTGGACTTTGACTTGGTCATTCTAACACCTTGATATGTTTTTTGGTGAACCATTCCATTGTAGCTTTTGCTTTATGTTTTGGATCATTGTCTTGTTGGAAGACAAATCTCCGTCCCAGTCTCAGGTCTTTTGCGGACTCCATCAGGTTTCCTTCCAGAATGGTCCTGTATTTGGCTCCATCCATCTTCCCATCAATTTTAACCATCTTCCCTGTCCCTGCTGAAGAAAAGCAGGCCCAAACCATGATGCTGCCACCACCATGTTTGACAGTGGGGATGGTGTGTTGAGGGTGATGAGCTGTGCTGCTTTTACGCCAAACATAACGTCTTGCATTGTTGCCAAAAAGTTCGATTTTGGTCTCATCTGACCAGAGCACCTTCTTCCACATGTTTGGTGTGTCTCCCAGGTGGCTTGTGGCAAACTTTAAACAACACTTTTTATGGATATCTTTAAGAAATGGCTTCCTTCTTGCCACTCTTCCATAAAGGCCAGATTTGTGCAGTATACGACTGATTGTTGTCCTATGGATAGACCTCTGCAGTTCATCCAGAGTGATCATGGGCCTCTTGGCTGCATCTCTGATCAGTCTTCTCCTTATATGAGCTGAAAGTTTAGGGGGACGGCCAGATCTTGGTAGATTTGCAGTGGTCTGATACTCCTTCCATTTCAATATTATTGCTTGCACAGTGCTCCTTGGGATGTTTAAAGCTTGGGAAATCTTTTTGTATCCAAATCCAGCTTTAAACTTCTCCACAACAGTATCTCGGACCTGCCTGGTGTGTTCCTTGTTCTTCATGATGCTCTCTGCGCTTTAAACAGACCTCTGAGACTATCACAGTGCAGGTGCATTTATACAGAGACTTGATTACACACAGGTGGATTCCATTTATCATCGTTAGTCATTTAGGTCAACATTGAATCATTCAGAGATCCTCACTGAACTTCTGGACAGAGTTTGCTGCACTGAAAGTAAAGGGGCTGAATGATTTTGCACGCCCAATTTTTCGTTTTTTATTTGTTAAAAAAGTTTAAAATATCCAATAAAGTGTGTTCCACTTCATGATTGTGTCCCACTTGTTGTTGATTCTTCACAAGAAATTACAGTTTTATATCTTTATGTTTGAAGCCTGAAATGTGGCAAAAGGTCACAAAGTTCAAGGGAGCCAAATAGTTTCGCAAGCCACTGTATTTTGGTTAATGGGGACTGAACCTAGGTGTTTGTAGGATGTCTCAGTTAATAGTGACATTATTTATTTATTTATTATTTATTTATTTATTTATAACGGACAGTGCATATTGACCAACAATTACTGTATAACATGCCAGAATTAGCCAAAAGGCTAGCTTTCATCTGTTGTCCGATGCCTGGTGGACACATGGCTCCCTGGAAAAAGTGCAATAATTGTTATACATCAATAAAATATATATTAATTAACACATAATCACAAATTTTACAGTGTAGTAAAAATTGCAGGCAAGGATTAAAGGGATATGCCACCCCCAGGCCAAACTTGGGCATCTCCCCACAGTCCAGAGACTAAAATAAGTGGTGGAAAGCGTTTTCCTGCTCACCCAGCCATTGTCCGAGTCTGTCGCCACTGACCGCCGCGGTATCTGGTGCTCCTCCGCCTTAGACTGGAGTCTAACGTCGCCAGAGAAAGATTTCGGCCAAAAGGAATTAATTTGCTCGATGCTTTTCCCAATTACTTTCTGTGTAGTGCGCATTCATATCGAGTGCAAATAAATGTGCAAATCAACACGGAGAGCTTGACTTGGTCATTTTGGGTGGGAACTATTTTCCAGTGCGGAAAAAGACAGACCAAGCACACACCACACTGACAGGGGAATCCCTGTTACGCACCAGGAAGGCAGTTCCCCTGTTACGCAGCGTGGTGTGTGCTTCGTCTGTAATTGGGAAACGCATCGAGCAAATTAATTCCTTTTGGCCGAAATCTTTCTCTGGCGACGTTAGACTCCAGTCTAACGCGGAGTAGCTGCAGATACCGCGGCGGTCAGTGCTGACAGACCTGGACAATGGCTGGGTGAGCAGGAAAACGCTTTCCACCACTTATTTTAGTCTCTGGACTGTGGGGAGATGCCCAAGTTTGACCTGGGGGTGGCATATCCCTTTAAAAGAACATTAATACAAAAAAAAAAGAAGGAAAAAAAAGAGTAAAATATTAAACAATAAAAAACATGCAAGGGTGAACACAAGATGGCAGCGGCAGTAGTTTAGTGGTCATCATGGTTTTTCTGCAAAGTTTTGTGTATGCATAATTTTACATCAACAGTACAGTTTATTTAACATGATTTGAGTTGCATTTGTGGTGTATTAAGAAAGAAATACTTAAAAGACGTTTTATGTAACATTCCTGGTGGAGGGTTTACCACCGTCTTGTCACCATGGAGACTGAGATGTTGCTTGAAATAGTCCTTGGCATTAAATTCTCTTGCGGTTACCATACCAAGTTATAGGTCAGTTTTGTGGACAGGCAACCAGAAAAAATATATGTTTTTCTTTTTCAATACAAGTACAAATTCCACACCATGGAACATACCATGGAGTCAAACATGTGCATTAAAAAGTTACATAGTGCACTTGAGCCATCTATTTGTCACTTTTGATGTCAGGAAAAATAGTTTTTAACATTTTTAATAATAATAAAAAAGCTTTAAATTAGTATATTTTGCATCTCCATGGACACTCAATGCTTTACTTTATTCATTGGTGTTATGATACTTCTTTAGCCACTTGTGATGTCAGAAATGGGAACTACTGCTTGTATTTCCCACCAAATGTCCCACTTTCATCGGTTTACTGAGTCCATGTAGAGATAAGACAGTCAAACAGAGGGGCTGGTTCCCACTGGTATGGCTCTATATGTAAAGTGAACACAAAGCTGCCATTTACGTCGGCTTGAATGAGGAAAATGACTAACTGTCTTATAAAGGCTGTACAACGCGAAGAACAGCATTGCACAATGAACTAAACCCACTGTTCTCAATGTTGTTGTGTCCTTAAGCAAGACATTTCACCCACACGCAGGCAAATGGGGAGTGCCAGATCAGTGTTTGGTTTTGGAATCAAGGTGCAAATGAGAGAAACATTGTGGTTACATGGGAAAAGTCTTTAAAGGTCCCATGACATGGTACTTCTTGATGCTTTTATATGGCTCCTTAATGGTTCCCTAATACTGTAAATGAATCCTTCTTCAAAATCAACACTCAGTGCATGAGAAACAGAGATAAGATGAGAAAGAGTAATTTTTCTCTCTCTGAACACTCCATTATGGGAGTTTTGCTTGAATGCAAATGAGGAGAAAAGAGATGCCCTATAGTAGAGGGTGGGGGCGTGGCCAAACTCTCCGTTCTCAGCTCTCAGCTGTCCGCTCTGATCCATTCCCGCGTTTTTGTGCGGAGAAGAGATTTGAAGCGTTCCATTGAAAAATAAACACATTTCCACAGAAAATAAAATTAAACCACTGCTGTTCAAAGGTCCAGAGGCTCAGATAAAGGACTTCCGAGCCTAGAAACACTCGGACGTGCCTCCAGGCAAATAAAAAAACGCATTTCGCATTGCCTAGCGCATTCGCAGTCCAAACTCTCTGGGCGTGATTTACAGAGACGCTGAGTAGACACAGACGGGGGTGGAACTGCATTTTTCGATCTGACGTCAATAAGGTGCCTTGTTGAGAATCGCCCGTTTGAGCTGTGTTTTTTTCTAACGCAGAAAAGAATCGCAAATGCTCAGTTTAGACATTTCACAACTTTTAGCCATGGGGGGGGGGGCTAAACAGGGTAGGGGAGCTCACATTAACGTTCAAAAACCTCAGAAAGTGAAAATTTCATACCATGGGACCTTTAAAAGTCATATTAGTAAATTAAGTTTTTATGAGCTGAACTGGGGCAAGACTAAAGTGATGTTATCTTCCGAGCACTAACATTTAAATTTGATAGATTTTTACAGAGAAATTGCTGGCACATTTTTTGTTAGAATTTCCTGTGGGGCTGCAGTGGTTAGGTTTCTCCTCGGACCAGGTTCTGTTGTTGTGTCTTTAAGCAAGACGCTTCACTCACCTTGCCTAGTATGAATGGAATGTGCTAATGGTTTGAGGGGCAGACGGTTCAGATTGGCAACCTCATTCTCATCATTCTGCCCCAGGTAGGGTTGCCAACCGTCCCTTGAAAAACGGAATCGTCCCGTATTCAGAAACAAAAGTACACGTCCTGTATTGAGCTGAAAAGGAACCCACTTTGTCCCGTATTACTGTGTGAATCAAACTTTTACCGTGTTTTTCGCACTGCAGCCCGTGCGCTCGTCTGGAGCATGCGGAAACCACGTCAGTGCGCTGCTCCTCGACTTTTCACGCTCTCTCTCTCTCCTCCCTGCTCATAGCGCACACAAGCTCCCTCCTCAATGCACTCTGATTAGAAGTGCACAACTAAATGCAAAGCAAAAACTAATCTAAATTTATGTTACAGCGTGCGCACAGAGCAGGTCTACAGCACAGAGCAGGTCTACAGCGATATGTGGTTGAATTTTGCCTAAAAGTGCACAAATGCATCTGTTTGTCACAACATCCATTTGGTAAATGTGCAGAGGCTGGTAAATACCACTACAAAACCAGTACGAGAATGTAACTGCAGTTAGAAAAACAGGTTTCATCAGATAAAATGGAGATAGATTTATGAAAACTTATTTATGTGAGTCAGCCTTTTCCCACATGAAGATCATTAAGTATGTTCCACCATGACTGATGATCATTTAGAAATGTGCTTGAGTCTGGCTGTCAGCAGCTACTGTCCCGACTACGCATCCCGAGCTGATTCCATCCAGAGCAAGTCAAATTTTGTGAGAAGGCAAAGTGGAATCATCAAAATGGGTGGTTGACATCTTAGTTTTTATTGGCTGGAATGACCCCAGATTGCATCTCAGAGCATCTACAGTTCAAAAAGCCCCCTAGCTTTTCGGTGACTTTCAGCTTTTTTCATTACAGCTCACTTTCATCCCTGTTTATATTAATTTATACAGTTTTAAGTTAAAGGAAAATTTACGTTTTTTTAACAATCTGAGCCTTCTTTCGGCAATAAAACAAGTAGTTTTACTCACCCATAGCAGTTTGGTGTCAATTGGAGCAGTATCGCAGAACTTATGTTGAGCCGTTCTGTTCTACCAATGATCCCGTATCCGTTAACATGGTGCTCGTATCATATGCTCGGGGCATTACTTTGCGGTCTCCAAATAACACAAACTTTAGCACTTTTCAAATCACAGAAGATCGCTGTGTCAGGGTAGACTTTTAGTGGATTCCAAAACGGCCTGAAACCCGATATCCAGCTATAGTTTCATTTGATGACGTCATCAGAGAGGACAGTGCGCATGCGTGAACTCAGCTGTTTTGTAAACACCGCTAGTCCGAAAGAAGCTAACACTGCTCTGAACTTTACTTTTCTGTTGCGATATCGGGTTTCAGGCCGTTTTGGAATCTACTAAAAGTCTACCCTGACACAGCGATCTTCTGTGATTTGAAAAGTGCTAAAGTTTGTGTTATTTGGACACCGCAAAGTAATGCCCCGAGCACTCACGCTAACGGATACGGGATCATTAGTAGAACAGAACGGCTCAACATAAGTTCTTCAAAACTGCTCCAATTGACACCAAACTGCTATGGGTGAGTAAAACTACTTGTTTTATTGCCGAAAGAAGGCTCAGATTGTAAAAAAACGTTACTTTTCCTTTAAGCAGGACAGATATTTATTTTATTCTATTAATTTTGTTATTAAGTATTAAAAATAAATTGCTGATAATTATTTATTTTCCCTGTGTTCATACCACTCAGATAAGCATCTAATTCAATTCCGGTTTGAGTCAAATAGTTAAAAAATCGCTTCACACATACAAAAAAGGGCTAAAAAGATTCACTACACCACGAAGGGTGAAGGCACCGGTCCTGCCAACGAGGTGACCCTTATTTATTTTTCAGGGAGTTGGCAACCCTAGTGCCAGGACAGCAGTGGCTATTCACCGGTTTCATTTTTCCGTTATATGCAACATTTTTAGGACTTTTAACCATTCAAAAGATAAAATACTTTGTTTTAAAATGAGAATCGCTATGGTAATAGAATAGAATAGAATAGAATGCCTTTTATTGTCACTATTCGTATGTACAATTTACATTATACATACTCACAATGGGATTGAAAGCATCTCACTTCAGTGCAGACATTTAAGTACAATATATACAACAGAGCAGGATATTTACAACACAGTATGGGTAAAAGAACACAGAAATGGTAATTAAAAAAAAAAGTCCTGTACTACGCATTAGTTGCCAGGTTCTTGCTCATATATAGCAGTAAGGGTGACACATACAACCATATATACACACACTAGAGAGTCTCTACATTGCAGGGGGAGATATTTCACATAATTCATTTTAGCATATTGTACTGCATTAAATATTATCAACAAGCTATAGCATTCTGTTAAAGATCCCATGACATGGTACTTCTTGATGCTTTTATATGGCTCCTTAATGGTTCCCTAATACTGTAAATGAATCCTTCTTCAAAATCAACACTCAGTGCATGAGAAACAGAGATAAGATGAGAAAGAGTATTTTTTTTCTCCCTCAGAACAGGCCATAATGGGCGTTGTTGCTTGAATGCAAATGAGGAGAAAAGAGCTGGCCAATAGTAGAGGGTGGGGGCGTGGCCAAACTCTCTGCTCAGAGCTGTCAGCTGTGCCCTCTGATCCATTTCCGTGTTTTTGCACGGGGGAGAGATTTGAAGCGTTCCATTGAAAAATAAACACATTTCCACAGAAAATAAAATCAAACCACTGCTGTTCAAAGGTCCAGAGGCTCAGATAAAGGACTTCCGAGCCTAGAAACACTCGGACGTGCCTCCAGGCAAATAAAAAAACGCATTTCGCATTGCCTAGCGCATTCGCAGTCCAAACTCTCTGGGCGTGATTTACAGAGACGCTGAGTACAGACAGACGGGGGTGGAACTGCATTTGCATTTCTTTTTTCGATCTGACGTCAATAAGGTGCCTTGTTCAAACTCGCCCGTTTGAGCTCCGATTTTTTGTAACGCAGAAAAGGATCGCAAATGCTCAGTTTAGACATTTCGCAACTTTTAGCCATGGGGGGGGGGGGGGGGGGGGGGGTTAAACAGGGTAGGGGAGCTCACATTAACGTTCAAAAACCTCAGAAAGTGAAAATTTCATGCCATGGGACCTTTAAGTATTGCACCACTGTAATTAGGTATTGCACAACAACAGGTGGATATGCTACAAAACCCAGTTCAAGACAGTAATAAATATTGCCCAGGTGGATATGCTGCAAAGACTATATTATTACACTAATAAATATTGTCCAACAAGATATATTGCACTGTGTTAGGTAATTGCACAGCGGGTGGATGGGAGGAGAGTGGGGGACAGGAATATGGGGTAAGTCAGTGCGTGTGAGTGTTCAAAGTGGTTATGGCCCTTGGGAAGAAGCTGTTTTTGAGTCTGCTTTGATGCACCTGTGACGCCAATGGTCATGATACCTTCTGAAATTGGAATACTTTATTATAGTTAAATCCTAAGCATCAAATTATGGATGATCCCCATAGACTGTATGACTGTATATATATAAATGGACATAGCTAACCCGCAAGCTGCAGCGTTCCAAATTGGAAGTCAGCATGGGCACACTTCTGGCTCCATCAACTCTGGCTCCAATTCACTTTGTATTGAATAAACGTCAGCCCTTTCTCTGTTACTGCTACTGGCTCCTTATTTTGGATTAAACCGCTCTACATGATCCAGATGTTTTTATTTTGCTATTTTATCCATAAATACATTTGTATTCCTAATATGGACCTGGCTCCAAATTGAATCCAATAACTGCTAGCATCATGAGCTTCATTTGACTGGAGCTGAAAGCTGTGGGTGACGTCACACTACCTTAGTCCACTTCTTTATGCAGTCTATGATGACCCTTCAAGATTATCTGCACATCCAATTATATGGCAAATAAATAAATAAAATCCATCCATCCATTTTCTTCCGCTTATCCGGGGCTGGGTTGTGGGGGCAACAGTCTAAGCAGGGACTCCCAGACTTCCTTCACCTCGGGCACTTCCTCCAGCTCCTCCGGAGAAGACCCCAAGGCGTTCCCAGGCCAGCCGGGAGACATAGTCCCTCCAGCGTGTCCTGGGTCTTCCCTGGGGCCTCCTCCCGGTGGGACATGCCCGGAACACCTCCCGAAAGAGGCGTCCAGACCTCCCGTGGACCCACCACCCGCAGGAGGATCCATAAGGGGCCGGTGCAAAGAGATCTGGGCGGCAATCGAAGGCAGGGGCCTCGGCGACCAGATCTCCGGACATGGAGACTAGCTCTGGGGACATGGCATAAATAAAATCAATAAACAATATAAGATCCAATTTAAGTAACTTGATTTAAATGATATTAATGCCATGAAAGTCTGTTATCATCTTTAGATAAACCTATAGTTATAATGCTTTGATAATCTTTTCTTGTGTATCATTTTGATGTGGCTGTCCATTGTATGAGTCATGCCACAACATCGCCATGGCAACCATCTGTCTGTTTGGAAATTGCTTTTCATAAATGCCACCTCCGATGCAGTTCATCTTTCCCTGAGTGTGGCGTGATGAAGCGTTACCATGGCGATCCATATAAGTATATGTGAACAGGAAGCTGCTGTTGACAGGAGGATTATGATCACACATCTATAGACTCTTCAATCGGGGTTTCAAATTGTTTCCTCTCTCGACCAGTCAGGTTTCACTCAGGGGTCATGTGATGCGTTTTACTGCAGGTTGACTCACCACTGCTGCCGCTACTTAAAGTGTTTCTAAATGATCATTTTGTACACATTGCTACAGTAAAGTACCATAAAACAATAACATGGTGGAAGAAGTATTGAGTATTAGCTTAAAGGTCCAATATTACGCAAAATTGGTTCTTGATTTTTAGAACATGGTTATCTCATGAAAAACATACCTGGAGTTGTGTTTTGTTTCATTCATATATTTGAGTAATCCTGTTTTATTAGTCTGTCTACATCTCCAAAGCTCTCGTCTACCTTGTGATGTCGTGAAGCGGTAGTTTTCAAGTTAACTTCTACTTTTTACCTTTAGTTCAGTAGAAATGGGCAATTCCAGAGGTGAAATCATCCAAATGATTCAAGTGAAGGTGTATGGAGCACTTGTATTATCACATGACATTACACGGTGGAATAAAAATACAAAAAATGGAGAAAATAGCATAATATGGGACCTTTAAGATAGGGCGCTACCTTTTTTACATCAACTTTTTTTAAATTATTGATATCACATTGTTAGTATTTCTCTGTAAAATTGACAACGAGAGATATGTGATATAAGTTTGTATTTGTAGAATTCATGAGTTTGTATTTGTGAAATTTCGTTTAAATGGAACCTGCAAGTTGCTCAAATAAACATAAACAATTTGTCTCATTAAAAAAGTACGTGGTTCTACAGTGCTGTTAAAGGTTAAAGATTACAGTGATACCTCACCTTACGAATGACCCAACAAACGAAAATTTCAAGTTACGAAACGCCTTCACGGTAAATTTTGGTCTCTAGATACGAAAGAAAATTCAAGTTAAGAAACGCGAAATCTCAAAAATTCAAATAATGCGCACTCAGCCACACACATTATACGCTTTTCTCAGACCGGATTTAAACTTTTCTCACATTTGTCTCTCGTTTAAACACTCAAACTTTCATAGATTTTCAACAAAATTATTAATAGTGAAGTGTGGGGGGAAGGGGGAGGGGGGAGAAGACTGCGCTCTGACACGTGTGTGATAGCGCAGCATGACCCGGCGCGGGGCTGCGAGCAGGGCTAGACCAAGGTCTAAACCTGGACTGGACCAGGACTAAACCAGGACTAAACCAGGACTAAACCAGGACTAAACCAGGACTAAACCAGGACTAGACCAGGTGAATTAAAGCAGCGAGGAGGGGACTGCACGCAGTCTGAGCGCATGAACGAGACCCATGCAAGAGCCGCGGTGGTCCAGACCACCGCGGCTCTTGCATGGGTCTCGTTCATGCAAGAGCCGCGGTGGTCTGGACTAAACCAGGACTAAACCTGGACTAAACCAGGAGGAGCCCGCGGCTCTTGCATGGGTCTCGTTCATGCGCTCAGACTGCGTGCAGTCCCCTCCTCGCTGCTTTAATCCACCTGGTCTAGTCCTGCTTTAGTCCAGGTTTAGTCCAGGTTTAGTCCTGGTTTAGTCCAGGTTTAGTCCTGGTCCAGTCCAGGTTTAGACCTTGGTCTAGACCTGCTGTCAGCTCCGCGCCGGGTCATGCTGCGCTATCACACGTGTCAGAGCGCAGTTTTCTCCCCCCTCCCGTTTCCCCCCACACTTCACTGTTAATACATTTTGTTGAAAATCGATGAAAGTTTGAGTGTTTAAACGAGAGACAAATGTGAGAAACACAGAACACAATGTTACACTATAAAAAAAGTTACACTATAAAAAAAAAAAACTTGGATCGGGGGCTTGGAACGAATCAGGCTTTTTCCATTGAAATAGCTACTCAACTTACAAATTTTTCACGTTACGAAACCACTTCTGGAACGAATTAATTTCGTAAGGTGAGGTACCACTGTACGCAAGAAAAGTCAAATTTTGCCTTGTTTATAGGATTTTTTTTTCGGTATCACTACTATCTATTTTCGATACTGGTTTTGATATTGATTGGTATCTGGTTTTCTATTTTTCTGACAGGCCTGCCTCTCTGTTGCTGGTGTCTATAGACGTGTGTGTGAAATGTCATGTGAACTGGAGCCGGCAACACTTGAATGGTTCCAAAGGTCATGATTCAGACCTAAACGTTTTGAAGAGAACAGCGTCAGATCTGTGACAGAAGTGAAGAACGCTGCATGCTCTTGCTTTAGACACTGGGGACAAGTTCAAACATTTCAAGGTCCTATATTATTATCCTATGCCAGTGTTTCCCAACCTTTTTGTCTTTTGTACCCCCTGAGCCTTTTTGTCATACCTCGAGTACCCCCTCACTCATACGTGTTGATAATTCTCCAAAAGTAGAACGTGACACAACGGATTATTAAATGAAAATTTGAAAATTTAATTCTCAGGCATTTTCTCTCTTTTCTTTAAAGCCCCAGTGTGTAGGATTCGTGGCGCATAGGTGGATGGTGCTATTGCACTTTCTGTTTTAGCTACGGCAGACCTCGAGGGTCACCCGGGCACGAGCCGCGCGCCGCTACTGTATAAATAAAACGCGGTCCCGTTTTTTTTTTTTTTCTTTTCTCATGAAAACACACATTTCCGATCATTTACCATGACACTCTACACATCAAATGAAACCTTACAGTCTCCTCTTTTTGACTATGCAATTAATTTCCCTGCACAATAATCACTCCCCGAGCACATGGGGCTTTTATACGGAAAAGCACAAAACGAGGTTAGCTTACCTTAGAATGCTTTGCACAGGTCAAACTCTGTATTTCACCATAAACTTGCTCTCAATTTGTCCGTAAGGATCCAGCGAATAAAATCCAGTAAAACAATTTAGTCCAAAACACGTGTTAGATCCATTACGACGTCTGATCCGGCAGCATGCTTGTGTTGTTTACCCAAAACCACGAGCCTTCCCGAAGGTGAAGGCGGAGCCCAAATGTCCTTCTGCGGCTCTCGTATTCAAAATGGCTGCCTCTGCATGGGGAAGATCCCCCTTTTATGTGACTATATCTAAGTCCAAAAGAATACTTTGATTTCATGATGGAAGTGAAAAGGCTTGGAAAACAATGTATTTTTGAATGGGTATCTTCAATTTCAGTAATTAACGGGTCAAAATCTTACACACTGTCCCTTTAACTCAAATTTACTCAAATTAGAATTTAAAAATTCAAAAAAATTTCCCCCTGTGTCTGGCAGCAACACTGCCGAGTACCCCCTGCAGTGTGCTCGCGTGCCCCTAGGGGTAATTGTACCCCTGGTTGGAAAACACTGTCCTATGCAGTGGTCCCTCGTTTATCACGGTGGTTACGTTCTAAAAATAACCCACAATAGGCAAAATCCGCAAAGTAGTCAGTGTTATATTTTACAATTTTTCTACATGTTTCAAGGCTGTAAACGCCTCACCACACACATTATACACTTTTCTCAGACTGGTATTAACATTTTCTCACATTTCTCTCTTATTTAAACACTCAAACTTTCATAGATTTTCAACACAAACAATTATTAATAGTGACGCATGTATTTCACAGGTCCTCTAACCATGCCTTTTCGTCATGGCGCCGCTCCGCTGTCACATCTTTTTCCACTGAAGGCAGGTGCAGGTGTCTTTTTCCGAGTGAAGAACACGGTTACGGGTAGTTGTTGGCGCTCTTTTTTTCTTTTGGGTGAGAAGATACTTATAAACAGACATGCCACCTTTGATTATATTTGAGAACGTTTCGTCGACATTGTGGGTTTTGTCGGGGAGAAAACTTGCAAACATACAGCACTTCATAGTCACATTCTCAGATTTTTATACAATACTTTTCCACCTTCAAGGCACTCACAGCGCTTTACATCATGGAACCACTCACCCATTCACACAGGTACACAGACACTGGCGGCGAGGTGTGTTGAGTGTCTTGCCCAAGGACACAACGACAGCATTCGTCTGAGCTGGTATCACACCTCCAACCAGTAGATCCGACCACTGTGACACCAACACAGTGATGTTTTTACATTGAGACCTTGGAATGAGTGGACAAACGCTTTACCGACTGAGCTACTGCTGCCCACCTCTACGTCTTTAAAGCTCAAAATGCCCTGTTACACCTTGTGATGTCATGTAGTGGTAGTTTTCAAGTTAACAGCTACCTTTTTCCTTTTGCTCAGTAGTGTCAGATTGGCAGTTCCAGGGCTGAAATCATCCAAATGATTTACATGAAGGTGTATGGAGTGGAGCACTGTATTACCAAATGACATCAGAAGGTGGAACAGAGTGTTGAACGTGTGAATGAAACAAACTCCAGGTCTGTTTGTGATGAGGAAACATTAGAACAGATCAGAATATAGTGTAATATGGTCCCTTTAAAAACACATATTATCCAGACCCCCCAGGATTTCACGGGCATTTTTTGTGATTGTTGCGGGCTAAAATGCCTGAATTTGCGGGAGCTTTTCCAAAAAGTTGCGATGAAAGTTGCGGTGCTTCTAAGGTTTTTGTTGCGGGAGGAAGTGAAAGTTGTGATAAATAGTTGCGATTTTCGCTTTTTGTAATTAAAATTGAGTAATATTTTGAATACTGAGTTATTACTGACAAAGAATAATACAAAGACACAGAGATCACAGATATGGTCCTAAAACAACCTTACCAACATGGAAAATAAATTACTACTAGGAGGGGAACTGTTTCGGTCTTTTGCTGTTATTTTTGTGGGCAAATGGCGCCCCAGACATGTTTCTTTGCCATTAGAAGCCGTGTCTCAATTCCCAGAGCGCGCAGCTCGGAGCGTGGCCCGAAGGGCATGTGCGTCACACATTTCGACAGAACACCGGCGCGACGACTGCTGTCCCACTTCTTTTTTGTCCCATGCGCAGTTAACACGCGGTCCGAAGACCGCAGTCGTTAAGCGGTCCGCGGACTGCAGTCGGGGCTGAGCAAGTGTGCACTGCCTTGACTGCAGTCTGAGCCCCCTTCAGGCCGCGCTTCGAGCTGTGCGCTCTGGGAACTGGGACACGGCCGCAGTTTCGTTTTGTCACACGGAAGTAAAGCAGAATGTTGCGGCTTCCAAACTCAAACCTTTTAGCCGCCGAGAATATGAGGTTGGGTCCTATGGCTCGCAGATTTGTGACGCGCAAAGAGGAGGCTATGGTGACAGATACGCTGAGATCCAGATATGCGTTTTGTGCATTTATTACCAAAAGAGCGCACACAGCTATGACAGCGCAGCAGGATGAAATGGAACTCATGAAAACCAGCAGGATGAACAGATTAACGTGAAAGATGAATGAATGGTTTGCGTTCAACAAAAAATACGGCTACACCCCAACCCTGACTCTCTCCTCTGTGTGACAGGTGAGCGCGCGCTTTTACACGCACACACTTCTGTACGTGCACACACCCACACTCACGTGACCCACCACCTCTGCCGCATACACACACACACAAACACACCGTGCACCTCATCTCAGTTATGTCTCCTACACAGAAGGAAGTTGGTCGGCGTTCAATACGTCGCCGATGACTGGTCAAAATTAGTAAAAATTGCGGAAAAGTTGCGGTGATTGGTCAAAATTGCAACACCGCCCTGAATTCGCGGGGATTGGCTGAAGTTGCGTTGAAGTTGCAAATCGCAACATCGCGAATTCCTGGAGGGTCTGATTATCTTGATGATTTGAACATTTACAAAAACAACTGGGTCTGGAACCATATCTCCCTGTTCTGAGGAGTGATTGACAGCTCAGAGAGACACATGGTCCATTCGTGTCAAAACAAACATGGCAGCTTGCATGTAAAAAAAGGACAATAGCAACCACTCCCACTGCTGGCATTACTGCTGTTGTGTTGCTGGGCAATACAAAAAGTGTCATTATAGTGCATATTTTATCCTGTACCGACTATCCTGCTGATTTCACTGGAGCGTGGAGCCCTGTCAGTCCGAGTATTGAGTAGAATTAACTGCCACAGATGTTGGATGTCACATGGTCAGTGGAGGGTGAGGTAGAAGCTTGAAGACTCATTTAAGGCCCTGTTAGCCCACGATAAGGTCATGTGGTCAGGTCACATGGTGTGTGGGGCTCTGATAAAAGCTATATGGACAGGAAGGAGGAAGTGAGAGGTTTCTACTTCCTATCAGAGGATGTGAGTCACTGAACAAAGTGACTTGGTTTGGTGTTGGTTTGAAATGTTTGGTGAGAATGCAAATAAACAAGAGCACATAGTAGCCACTTAATGCTAATGTAGCCATTTTGTGTTTAAAAGTCCTATATCAGTGGTGGAAGGTAGAGAAGTATAAAAATAAAAGTACAATACTTTACACTGCAAAAATTTAAGATATAAACACTTAAATCTATCACAAAATGACTTAAAAGTAGTGAAATTATCTGTCCATGCAGCAAGTTATCTTAAAATAAACTACCTCTAGACTAGAATTAAGCAGTCTCAGAACTAGTAAGTAGATAATAAATCTGAAAACAAGATGAATAACCTGATATAAGTTTTAAAATCTTGGCCAGATCAGAAAAATATGCTGTGTAAGTCAGTTTTCCAGTGGAGACTTTTTACTTTTACTTCACGACATTTGAGAACATGTATCTGTACTTTCTACTCCACTATATTTTAGATCTGGTCTGAAAAGTAATAAGTACTTTGAAATGCCTGACACTATTTAGCACATTTAAGTTTCTGTTCCCAACTTTGAGCAAACCAAATACACAAAAACAGAAAAATTAGGAAATCAGTTGAATCACCTGGAAATCAACAGATTTTTTTTTAATCACTACATTTCATCCTTTAATTGTTCTACAAAATACTTTAACTAAGTACATTTTTAAATAGGCACTTTCATACTCTTACTTAAAGGTCCCATGGCATGAAATTTTCACTTTCTGAGGTTTTTGAACGTTAATGTGAGCTCCCCTACCCTGTTTAGGGCCCCCCCCATGGTTAAAAGTTGCAAAATGTCTAAACTGAGCATTTGCGATCCTTTTCTGCGTTAGAAAAAATCGGAGCTCAAACGGGCGATTTTGAACAAGGCACCTTATTGACGTCAGATCAAAAAAAGAAATGCAAATGCAGTTCCACCCCCGTCTGTCTGTACTCAGCGTCTCTGTAAATCACGCCCAGAGAGTTTGGACTGCGAATGCGCTAGGCAATGCGAAATGCGTTTTTTTATTTGCCTGGAGGCACGTCCGAGTGTTTCTAGGCTCGGAAGTCCTTTATCTGACCCTCTGGACCTTTGAACTGCAGTGGTTTCATTTTATTTTCTGTGGAAATGTGTTTATTTTTCAATGGAACGCTTCAAATCTCTCCCCCCGTGCAAAAACACGGAAATGAATCAGCTGAGAGCAGAGAGCGGAGAGTTTGGCCACGCCCCCACCCTCTACTATAGGCCAGCTCTTTTCTCCTCATTTGCATTCAAGCAACAACGCCCATTATGGAGTGTTCAGAGAGAGAAAAATTACTCTTTCTCATCTTATCTCTGTTTCTCATGCACTGAGTGTTGATTCTGAAGAAGGATTCATTTACAGTATTAGGGAACCATTAAGGAGCCATATAAAAGCATCAAGAAGTACCATGTCATGGGATCTTTAAGTAGATCTTTTCATATGATACTTTTACTTGAGTAACTTTCCCCTGTATCTGTACTTTTACTTAAAGGGACAGTGTGTAGGATTCGTGGCGCATAGGTGGTTACTAGCTATTCCACTTCCTCTTTTGGCTATGGCAGACCTCGAGGGTCACCCGGACGCGACGTAGCGCCGAAATCTCGCGTGCCCGCGCACGAACCGCGCACCGCTGTATACATAAAGCGCGGTCCCCCGTTCACTTTTTTTTTTTCTTTTCGCATGAAAACACACAATCCCGATCATGATTCATGACAATCTACACATCAAATGAAACCTTACAGTCTCCTCTTTTTGACTATGCAATTCATTTCCCTGCAAAACAATCACTCCCCGAGCACATGGGGCTTTTATACGGAAAAGCACAAAACTTAGCTTACTTAGCTTACCTTTGAAGGCTTTGCACAGGTCAAACTCTGTATTTCATCATAAACTTGGTCTCAATCTGTCCATAAGGATCCAGCGAATAAAATCCAGTAAAACAATTTAGTCCAAAATACGTGTTGTATCCATTACGATGTGTGATCCGGCAGCATGCTTCTTTACACAGGCTCCCCCCCTCCCCCCCCCCCCTCCCCTTCTCTCCTTCTGTCCTTCACTCCCAAACGCAGCGCGGCTAAGCAGCTGTTAGCAGGAGCCGAGGCGAAGGATGAGCCCAAATGTCCTTCTGTGGCTCTCGTATTCAAAATGGCTGCCTCTATATGGGGAAGATCCCCCTTTTATGTGACTATATCTAAGTCCAAAAGAATACTTTGATTTCATGATGGAAGTGAAAAGGCTAGGAAGACAATGTATTTTTGAATGGGTATCTTCAATTTCAGTAATTAACAGGTAAAAATCTTACACACTGTCCCTTTAAGTAACAAAATTGATTACGCAGTATGGCATTACACTTATCTATCACCGTAAAGACAAATATGTGCTCCAGGCCAAGTTACAGGTCAGATCTGTGGAGAAGCGAGCTCACTCACAGTACAAATGCATGTTTTTCCAGGTATTTCTAAGCAATAAAAACACATGTAATTGACTCAAAGCAAGAGATAAATGACTTTACCATATCATGGAACATTCTGGGCAAAACTATAACATCTCAGTGATACAAATAAGTCGCAGACCCTCCACCAGAAAAGTTACACATTGCAGCTTTACAGGAGAATTAACGTTTTTTACAATCTGAGCCTTATTTCGGTAATATAACAAGTTGTTTTACTCACCCATAGCACTTTGGTGTCATATGGAGCACTTCCAGAGATGTTTTAGATTTGCGCTCTCCGTAATGTGAGTTCTCGGGGGAACTTGTTTGCGGTCTCCAAATAACACAAACTTTATCACTTTTCAAATCATAGAAGCTCAATGTCTTAGTCTACACTTTTGTTTGAGTCAAAAGTGGCCTCTAATCCGAGATTTATCCATAGTTTTGAGTAGATGAGGACGCCAGTGCGCATGTGCGGAGTCACACTCAGCTCCCGGGACCCAAACATGAAACACAAAGCTGTAAATTATGGATAAATCTCGGATTACAGGCCACTTTTGACTCAAACAAAAGTGTAGACTAAGACATTGAGCTTCTATGATTTGAAAAGTGCTAAAGTTTGTTATTTGGAGACCACAAACATGTGCCCCGAGAACTCACATTATGGAGATCGCTAATCTAAAACATCTCCGGAAGTGCTCCATATGACGCCAAAGTGCTATGGGTGAGTAAAACAAGTTGTTTTATTACCGAAATAAGGCTCAGATTGTAAAAAACGTTAATTCTCCTTTAAAACTAAATTTACTCTCTGAGCTTTAAACCATGTTAGAATGTTGTTACCTCATCAAAAACATACCTGGGTATGTTGAGTAAACTTTTATAATTAGTCTGTCTACATCTCCAAAGCTCCAAACGCTCTGTTCCACCTTGTGATGGTCATGTAGCGGTTGTTTTAAAGTTAACAGCTCCTTTTACCTTTTCTTCAGTACAGATTGGCAACTCTAGGGCTGAAATTATCCAGATGATTCGAGTGAAGGTGTGTGGAGCACTTTCTGTATTACCACATGACATAAATATACAGGATTTCTGCGTTAAACATGTGTGAATGAAACAAAACACAACTCCATGTCTGTTTTAATGAGGAAACAACGTTAGAACAGAGATCCAAAAATACCCTAATGTGACCCTTTAAAAGTTGGAACTCAAATCCGCTCTGAGTTAATACCTGACAAATAGAGTAAACATGGAGGAGGAATTCGAAGTGTTGTGTGTTTCTTCTGTTCGCTGTAGTTACTGTTTAACAATCACACATCTCATATGAGCTCAGTTTTACAGATACAGACCAAATATACAGACTGGGACTTCCTCATAACTTGTCTGTCCTGTTCACTCTCTGATAAAGCTGTTATATAATGCAAGCACTTAAATGAGTAAACATTACAAGAAGGCCTAATACACTTTTATGGCTATCACTATTAGAAATGCAGTTCTGATTAGGGATGCAAATTATTTTAAAATTAATTCATTAATCTATAGTTGATTGACCTTATCTTTCGACTTACGATTAACTGATAAGCTGCATTTTTCACCTGAATTTTAGTGTTTCAATAGGGTATTTAAGAATATAAGTAACATAACACTGAGTCAAAAATATATCATAGTATTATTATATTGTATATTCCTTAATTAATTATTCCTTAGTAAAAAACAGACAAATGTATTGATGCTGAATAACAAAATACATTCTTTATTGAAAATAAATTGAGGACTAGCTCAGTTGTTGCACTTGCAGCATGGAAATCTTGAAATTAAAAGGAACAGAAGAAATTAAATAACAAAATGTTATTTAATCTACATATTATGATGAAACCAGTGAATCCAGGCTATTTTAGGACATTCTCAACATTTATTTTGAACTAAGGCATCAACAGTATTTCTCTCCCTTAATCTGTGAAGGGTTACAGTACAAAATATAAATTTCACAGGGCCCCTGGACACAGCATAAAACATTACAGGGCCTCAAACCAGAGCAATCAAGAAATGATAAAAGCATGTAAGTTACATGCTTTTATCATTTCAAAAATATATGGTTCTAGGTCCAGCTCTACTGTGAGTTGTACGGCAACATCCAGAGAGGAAAGGGTTACATGATGTAACGCTATGGTCTTTCTCGCGAGTGGGTTCACATCTCGTGTTCACATTCCAGAGTAGCGCCCTCTAGCGATTAGTTACAATTAATGCATTTTGTTCGGCCAACGTCTTGATCGACAATTAATTGTAAGTCGATTAATTGTTGACATCCCTAGTTCTGATACTGATTATACTGATTTCAGTACTATGGATTCAAGTATGTGGTGATATTGAGTGATTTCAGAGTCCGGCGTCCATGTTGTGGGCTGGTGGTGCTGGAGCTGCGCAGAAAGTGAGGGAGATCACTTCCTGACACAGATGGAGGGACATGGAGAGAAAGCAACGAGATGAAACAAGAGGGAGAAAGATAAAGAGGGAAGGAGGTGGAGAGGAGGTGGAGAGAGGGAGGATGAGAGAGGGGCGAGAAAGAGGGAGGAAGAGGAGAGAGAGAGGAAGATGGGAGAAAGAGAAAGAGAAGAAGAGAGGGGGAGGGAATGAGAGAGGGAGGGAGGGAGAGAGAGGGAGCAAGATAGAGAGGGGGAAGGAGGAAGAGTGGAGAGGGAGGATAATGGGGACAACAAGAGAGGGAGGATGAGAGAGGGGAGGGGAAAGAGAGAGGAAGAGGAGAGAGAGAGAGGGAGAGTGGAGGAAAGAGAGTAGGAAGAGGAGAGGAACAGGGAGACGGGGGAAAGAGAGGGGACGAGAGAGGATGGAGAAGGAAGGAAGGAAGGAGGGGGAGGGAATGAGAGAGAGAGGGATGGAGAGAGAGAGGGGGCAAGATAGAGGGGGGAAGGAGGGAGAGAGGAGAGGGAGGACAATGGGGACAAGAGGGAAGGAAGTGGAGAGAGCGAGAGAGGGAGGATGAGAGAGGGGACGAGAAAGAGGAAGGAAGGGAGAGAGAGACAGAGGGAGGAAGACGAGAGAGAGGGAGAGTGAAGGAAAGAGAGTAGGAAGAGGAGAGGAAGGGGAAGATGGGAGAAAGAGCGAGGATGAGAGAGAATGGAGACGGAGGGAGGGGGTGAAAGGGGGAGGGAATGAGAGGGAGAGAGAGAGCAAGATAGAGAGGGGGAAGGAGGGAGAGAGTAGAGGGAGGACAATGGGGACAAGAGGGAAGGAAGTGGAGAGAGCGAGAGAGGGAGGATGAGAGAGGGGACGAGAAAAAGGGAGGAAGAGGAGAGGGCGAGTGGAAGAGAAGAGGAAGGAGGAGACAGGAGAAAGAGAGAGGGAGAGAGAAGTGGGTGAGAAAGGGCAAGAGAGGCGGAGAAAAGGAGGGAGAGAGAGAGAGAGGAATCTGTGAGCATTTATTTCACTCCAAAATAAGAAACCGCACACCGTCCAAATCCACAGTGATCAGGCCATCTCCAAGAGTTTTATCAGATTTATTTACAACACATTTTTATTTTCAAATATTAAAATATGCTTTTAATCCCAGTTAGAATGCTCTGTATCTATAATAGTGCACACAGTTGTCAAAAATACCCTATTCACATTGAGGCCTTTCCTGAAATGTTTCACAGTTTGGCATTAAACTGACCTGTTTCTATGGAGACCAGCTAGTTTCACCACCAGGCTGAGTTATAGTCAGATCAGGATGATTGCATGCTGTTAAAAAAATGCAATAAAAACAGCAGTAATTGATTAGATATCAGAGATATAAGTTTAAAGCATACTTTTAAAGATTCCTGACAGAGCAATAACATCTCCATGGAGACAGAAATGTTCCAGAGTCTACCTTTATAGGGTCTATATTGCAGTATTTTCTGATCTGTGTTATAATGTTGTTTCCTCATTACACATACATGGAGTTGTGTTTGTTTAACACACAAATCCTGTATATTTAGGTGGAGTTCTTTCTCACATGGAAAACTCTCTGTTCCACCTTGTGATGTCATGTGGTAATACAGGTAGTGCTCTACTGTGTTTTCAAACTCTCTGCAGCTTCCCTAGAATCATTTAGATCATTTCAACTCTGGAATTTCCAATCTCCACTGAAGGGAAAAGGAGCTGTTTGTTTGAAAAATACCGCTTCATGACATCACAAAGTGGAAGAGAGCAATTTAAGCTTTGGAGATGTAAACACTAATAATACAGGATTACTCAAACATGTGTAAATGAAACAAAAAACAACTCCAGGCATGTTTTTGATGAGGTAACAACATTACAATATGTCTTAAGGCTCATAAGAGTCAATTTTGCATAATATTGGACCTTTATTTATTTATTTTATTTTTATCCTTTATTTTCTCTGCATTTGACCCATCCTTTATTCAGAAGGAGTGAGCAGCACATGACTGCGCCCAGGGACCCATCTCCATGCTCTTATTCCTTAGACTTGGTCAGGACCTCAGCTTGAGGATTTTACCTATGGAGCATGTTTTCTGGGTTGATGGTGGAAACCTTGCTTTGAGGTGTGAGTGCTAGCCACCCAGCCACCGTGCTGCCTTTAAAGGGATATGCCACCCCCAGGTCAAACTTGGGCATCTCCTCACAGTCCAGAGACTAAAATAAGTGGTGGAAAGTGTTTTCCTGGTCACCCAGCCATTGTCCAGGTCTGTCAGCACTGACCGCCGCGGTATCTGCAGCTCCTCCGCGTTAGACTGGAGTCTAACGTCGCCAGAGAAAGATTTCGGCCAAAAGGAATTAATTTGCTCGATGCGTTTCCCAATTACTTTCTGTGTAGTGCGCATTCATATCGAGTGCAAATAAATGTGCAAATCAACACGGAGAGCTTGACTTGGTCATTTTGGATGGGAACTATTTTTCAGTGCGGAACAATAAAGCCGAAGTACACACCACGCTGACAGGGGAATCCCTGTTACGCACCAGGAAGGGAGTTCCCCTGTTGCGCAGCGTGGTGCGTGATTTGGCTTTATTGTTCCGCACTGAAAAATAGTTCCCACCCAAAATGAGGTCCGAGGGCCAGCTCCAACTCGTGGTTCCTAAGACGAGACTTAAAACCAGAGGAGACAGAGCCTTTTCTGTGGCTGGACCAAAGCTGTGGAACGCTCTGCCTCCTCACATCAAAACAGCTCCCACTGTGGAGTGTTTTAGTCTCGTCTTAAGACCCACTTTTATTCTCTGGCTTTTAATCCCGCATGAGTTGTGTGGTCCTCTGTGTTTTTATTGTTTTTAGTTATTTTATTATTATCACTTTATTTATTGCTTTTTTAGTAATGTTTTTATAATTGCTTTTGTTTTTAGTGATTGTATTATTAGCACTTTATTTATTGCTATTTTAGTAATGTTATTATTAAGTTCTATTGATTTTATGTGCAGCACTTTGGAAACTGTCTCTGTTTATAAAATGTGCTATAGAAATAAAGTTGGATTGGATTGGATTGGAAGTCAAGCTCTCCGTGTTGATTTGCACATTTATTTGCACTCGATATGAATGCGCACTACACAGAAAGTAATTGGGAAACGCATCGAGCAAATTAATTCCTTTTGGCCGAAATCTTTCTCTGGCGACGTTAGACTCCAGTCTAACGCGGAGTAGCTGCAGATACCGCGGCGGTCAGTGCTGACAGACTCGGACAATGGCTGGGTGAGCAGGAAAACGCTTTCCATCACTTATTTTGGTCTCTGGACTGTGGGGAGATGCCCAAGTTTGACCTGGGGGTGGCATATCCCTTTAAGCATTTCTGTAAAACATAAACAGTATTTGCCTGCTTATCTTGACTAACAAAGAGTGAATATAGCTGATATAATATTATGATTCAGGTATTATTCTTGCTATGTTTGCAAGAATGTGTGTCATACAGTAAAAATGTTCCACCAACCCCAAAAGATCAGATATTACACACCTGGAGTTGTGTTTTGTTTCATTCACATGTTTGAGTAACAGGGACCTGCACAGGAATTTTGAGGGGTAGTTGCTCTGACCTGAAGAAAGGGCAACCCAACCCCCCCCTCACGCGGGGGGAAAAAAATCACAGGCTATATGAAGCGTCTGGAGGAGGCTTGTGGCTGCTCCTCAGCGTAAATGTAAAGTAATTATGAAAAATTGCCAGTAGTAAGCTAAAATATGAGTCTGATTAATTAATCAATTAGCCTACACACATCTTTATCACAATGCAACATTTCTGTCTCACCTGCTGGTTCACTTTTTCTTAGCCACCCCTGCAGTGATGTGCTACCCTTTGCTGCCTCCCTGAGGGATTTCTCTCTCTCCTGCAACCGCCTCTTTTCCGTGGGCATCACTTAACATAACACATATTACCGAAAATAATGATAAGATTTAGTCATTTAACCATTTTGAATGAACAAATTCATGTGATGCATTACTTCCATCATTCATTCTGCTTGCTAAAACAAAATGTTAGAAACTGCAGACATATAGCTTAGTCATTTGTTATACATCTCAATCTCACCTTTTACGACAACTGCGACAATCTCTTTCCACATGCAGGCTCGAGTCAGGTGCCAGTCACATGTATTAGCAATGGGCACTGATCCCACGGCCCCGGGAAGCGGCGAAGAGGCGAAGTCCGGGCGGGAGGTTCTGTGAAGCACGCAGTCGGGGCGGCTTGCCACCTTCGTCTCGAGCCTTTCCTGGCCAACCCAGAGTCGGTCGCGGCACACCGCCGCGGAGGAATTGCGCCCGGGGGGAGCCGGGGATCCCGCGAGGGGATCCTCCTGCAACGGGCGGCCATCCCTTGACCACGGAATCCCCTGGGCGGACCGCGTGGACCCCACCCGTTTACCTCTAAACGATTTCAGGTCCTCTTGAACTTTCTCTTCAAAGTTCTTTTCAACGTTCCCTTACGGTACTTGTCGACTCTCGGTCTCGTGTCGGTATTTAGCCTTAGACGGAGTTTACCATCCGCTTTGGGCCATCTATCAGATGGACTCAGGCCCCCGATCGACACTGGGCAAGCGGACTTCCGTACGCCACATTTCCCGCGCCCGCCCGTCAGACGGGGATTCGGCACTGGGCTCTTCCCTCTTCGCTCGCTGCTACTGAGGGAATCCTGATTAGTTTCTTTTCTTCCACTTAGTAATATGCTTAAATTCAGTGGGTAGTCTCGTCTGATCTGAGGTCGTAGTCGGATGGAGCGGGGACGCGGGGTCCCCGGACTGGCTCACAGAGCTCCGGTGACCACCACTTGCAAAGTGGTCCGGTTCGCGAGTGAATGAAGCTGCTTTTATTTTAGGAAAAATATTTTGAGTGGTGATTTTTTGTTTTCATTTTCAAATCAAGGCCTAGGCCTACATGAAATTCTGTATCGATTGAACAATTTATTATCATTCATTTTTATTTATTTTTTATTTTTTGACTCGGAAGGGCAATGTCAGTCCAGGAGGGCACAGGGGCAGTTGCCCGGGCGACCTGAGCAACCCCCCTGTGCACGTCCCTGCTGAGTAACATTTTTATTATTAGTCTGTCTGCAGGGTTTGCAGGGTTTGTGTGAAAGAAACAAAACACAACTCCAGGCTTGTTTGTGACGAGGAAACAACATTATAACATAGATCTGAAAATAGCGTAATATGGGCCCTTTAAGTCTCACAAAGTGTTTTCAAATGACCCCCAGCGCTACCAATATCCAGCCGTTTACACCAAAACTGAACCACAAATATTTTAATTAGAAATCCCAGCACAGTCTCTAAACATATCAAGTCACTCCATCATGGGTTTGCTATGACAAGATCTCATTCCTCGAGTAAGTAAGATTTTCCTAAACCACATGAAAGCACTTTTGGAAAATCTAGTCCTGTTTTGACCGTTCCCAGGGCATTTTTTCCAGTCCATTGTCATAAATAAATACAAATTGTTGGGATCTGTTTGAGATGACAATACAAAAAGAAACAATGAGAAGTTTTAATGGGGAGTCGAGGTGGAGGGCACAGTTTTACAAGTTACAAATGAGGCAAGGGACCACCATCTGCTTGTTTCTCTGAATGTCATGGCTATGTCTACAATGTTCCACAGTATGGCATTAAACAGCTCTATCTTACATTTAATTCAATTACAGGTGGTTTTTATAGCTCAAAAATACCTAGAATAATTGGGCTGCCTCTCCACAGATCTGAACTAAAACTTTGTTTTAGGTCTCCATGAAAATAGAAAGGTTTAATGCCATACTGGGAAACATTCCAGACAAAGCAATAACATTTACATAGAGAAAAGCATATGACGAACCTGAAAAGTTACACAATGTACCTTTTATAAATAACTTTCTTTACTGACATTTTCAGTTTAGAACAAATATTGTACAACAAAACAAAGAAAAAAAACTGTGACAAGGACAAGCTTATTGATGGCACCAAATAATCCCATGGCATGAAATTTTCACTTTCTGAGGTTTTTGAACGTTAATGTGAGCTCCCCTACCCTGTTTAGCCCCCCCCCCCCCATGGTTAAAAGTTGTGAAATGTCTAAACTGAGCATTTGCGATCCTTTTCTGCGTTACAAAAAATCAGAGCTCAAATGGGCGATTTTGAACAAGGCACCTTATTGACGTCAGATTGAAAAAAGAAATGCAAATGCAGTTCCACCCCCGTCTGTCTGTACTCAGCGTCTCTGTAAATCACGCCCAGAGAGTTTGGACTGCGAATGCGCTAGGCAATGCAAAATGCATTTTTTTATTTGCCTGGAGGCACGTCCGAGTGTTTCTAGGCTCGGAAGTCCTTTATCTGAGCCTCTGGACCTTTGAACAGCAGTGGTTTAATTTTATTTTTCAATGGAACGCTTCAAATCTCTCCCCCCGTGGAAAAACACGGAAATGGATCAGAGCGCACAGCTGAGAGCTGAGAGCGGAGAGTTTGGCCACGCCCCCACCCTCTACTATTGGCCATCTCTTTTCTCCTCATTTGCATTCAAGCAACAACGCCCATTATGGCCTGTTCAGAGAGAGAAAAATTACTCTTTCTCATCTTATCTCTGTTTCTCATGCACTGAGTGTTGATTTTGAAGAAGGATTCATTTACAGTATTAGGGAACCATTAAGGAGCCAAATAAAAGCATCAAGAAGTACCATGTCATGGGATCTTTAAAATGTAAGCATCACATACAATAAAATAAATTAATATAAATTAAATAAACAAAAGTAAATCAATAAATTCAAATTCTGCACACAATGCACCTTTAACCCAAGGGTGCTTGTGGTGATGTAGAAATGTTTAGAAATTTAGTTTTGCCTGGTCCCAGTCTTATAGAAGAAGAAGTGACTTTATTGATCTCACACAGGAGAAATTCTTCTCTGCATTTAACCCATCCTGTTATTAGGAGCAGTGGGCAGCACATTACTGCGCCCGGGGACCATCTCCATGATCTTCTTGCTTCGGTTTGATCAGGACCTCAGCTGGAGGATTTTACCTATGGTGCATGTTTTGGGTTGATGGGGGAAACCGGAGTGCCCGGAGGAAACCCACCCAGACACAGGAAGAACATGCAAACTCCACACAGAAAGACCTGGGCGACCTGGAACCTTCTTGCTGCCACCGTGCCGCCATAGACGGATCAGCCAATCAGAGACATGCATCAGATCAAACCTCGTTTATGACTATATCCATATAATCCACTCATATATTTACACCTTCTGTCACAGCTGGCCTGGGGCAAATTGACAGAAACAAGACTGCCAATCTGCACTAGATTGGCAGTAGATATATAGTTTGGCCTTAAATCTCCAGCACAGAATATTTTGTTTTGGTCCATCTGCTGCCTAAAAATACACACAAAGCTTTATTTCAACACTGAAAAAAAAATGCTCTTTTATGGGATTGTGGTAAAAATGGGCTGTGGGTAAATTAGTAGGCACTTTCAATTACTTCATTTGAGGAAAATAATTTAAAAAAAACAATAAAAAAAAAACAACAACATTCATTTTGGCCCAAAAATATCGACAGAGCTTAGCGGCCACCAGTTGCTCTGGATTTTAAAAAATAAATAGCGACATCAGCCATGAAAAAAATTAAATAAAATAAAAAATATAGTAGGGATCACGTCTTGCCTAAGGACACAACAGAAGTATGCACTCATCCAAACAGCAATTATTATTATTATTTGTTACCTAAATCTATCATCTCCCATTTTATATAAGACCTCAAAGTCAACAGAAAAGCCCAGACCTAACAGTGCTTTTAGTTGTTTTGGTTCTGCCCTTGGTCAGTCAGCCCCCTGCTGTTCCATCTCAGTGCGGGATTATCCAGAGGTGAGGGGCTGTCCCTGCCTTGTGTGCCTGGGGAGGAGTGCCTGTGATCGGGAACAGCGGTGGTGAAGGATCCACTGGTGTCTGGAGACGCATGATTTAGATGAAGTGATGGAGGGAGGGACAGAACAGAGCTGGAGGAGAGGAGAACAAAGCCAAAACAAAGAGAAAACAGAGAGAGGGGAGACAATGCAGTCGTGTTAAAGTCTGCCTGGGTGAGACAATACACACAAGAGCAGCTTGTCTGAACCAAATTTTCTGAATGCTTCATAGAAAGAGTTGGACTTCTCAATCTAAAGCATGTTAGTCTAATTTAAAGATGTATTGTGTAACTTTTCTGGTGGAGGGCTGGTCAAATGCTTGTCTCCATGGAGATGTTATTGCTTTGTCTGGAATGTTTCACAGTATGGCATTAAACCTTTCTATCTTCATGCAGACCAAACCAGACCAAGTTACAGGTCAGATCTGTGGAGAGGCGACCCCGCTCACAGTCAGAATGCCTGTTTTTAATAGGTATTTTTGAGCAATAAAACCACCTGTAATTGAAAAAATATAAGATAGAGCTTAAAGGTCCCATGACATGGTACTTCTTGATGCTTTTATATGGCTCCTTAATGGTTCCCTAATACTGTAAATGAATCCTTCTCCAAAATCAACACTCAGTGCATGAGAAAGACCCATTTACACAGACATGGTCACAAATTCACTCTCTGAACAACTCATTCTGGGCCTTCTTGCTTGAATGCAAATGAGAAGGACACAGATTGGCTCTGCGCCGCTGGAGTGCTGCTCTGCGCTGTCTCCCAACTTCCGCGTTTGAAGCACGAAGGCAGAAAGGAGAGCCATTTCAGTGAATAAAACACATTTTAACAGAAAATAAAATTAAACCACTGCTGTTTCAGAGGTCCAGAGGGTCGGGTAAAGTTATTCCTCACTTACCTTAAAGGAAAAGTAACGTTTTTTACAATCTGAGGCTTCTTTCGGCAATAAAACAAGTAGTTTTACTCACCCATAGCAGTTTGGTGTCAATTGGAGCAGTATCGCAGAACTTATGTTGTAGCCGTTCTGTTCTACCAATGATCCCGTATCCGTTAGCGTGAGTGCTCGGGGCATTACTTTGCGGTGTCCAAATAACACAAACTTTAGCACTTTTCAAATCACAGAAGATCGCTGTGTCAGGGTAGACTTTTAGTGGATTCCAAAACGGCCTGAAACCCGATATCCAGCTATAGTTTCATTTGATGACGTCATCAGAGAGGACAGTGCGCATGCGTGAACTCAGCTGTTTTGTAAACACCGCTAGTCCGAAAGAAGCTAACACCGCTCTGAACTTTACTTTTCTGTTGCGATATCGGGTTTCAGGCCGTTTTGGAATCTACTAAAAGTCTACCCTGACACAGCGATCTTCTGTGATTTGAAAAGTGCTAAAGTTTGTGTTATTTGGACACTGCAAATCAGTGCCCCGAGCACTCACGCTAACGGATACGGGATCATTAGTAGAACAGAACGGCTCAACATAAGTTCTGCGATACTGCTCCAATTGACACCAAACTGCTATGGGTGAGTAAAACTACTTGTTTTATTGCCGAAAGAAGGCTCAGATTGTAAAAAAACATTACTTTTCCTTTAAGAATTCAGAGCATTGTAATTATCCACAGTTTATAAGTGCTTTTCACAGCATTCAGAGACCAGAGTGGAGTCTTGCCGTTACTGTAATGCTAACAACAACTAGCATGCTAATGTGCACTTCCTAATTACACAGCACGGCACACAGAAGACTTATATGACCTCAAGAGCTGCTGATACAAAATATTTGTACTGAGACCAGACACGTTTTGCTGAAATACATGGGGAAATCATATAGGCCATATCAACAGTTTTGTTTTGTTTTTTTGTTTTATTTCCAGAATAACAATGAAAAGGAACAGTGTCATATACAGTAGATTTCAAAAGCTTACGTGCATATCGAGCATACATTTTTTTTTCCGTCTGATTGATCAAAGTCCATTTTTCAAATCTTTTCAAACCTCAGAGTATTCACATGGCCTTTATATTCACCGTTGTATTCACCATTCACTACACAACATTTACTGATCCATACAAATGTCAGACCAATACTTCAGATTCTCTATTGAGAGCTTTGAATACCACAGCAGTCTATAGTCTCCGGTCTTTACAGAGCTTTAAGCCATGTTAGAATGCTGTTACCTCCTCAAAAACATACCTGGAGTTGTGTTTTGTTTCAGTCACACATGTCTGAGTAACACTTTATTAGTTTGTCTATATCTCCAAAGCTCAAAATGCTCTGTTCCACCTTTCAACAGCTACATTTTGCCATGCGTTCAGCAGAGGTTGGAAATTCCAGTGCTGTGGTGTATGGAGTTTAAAGGTCCCATGGCATGAAATTTTCACTTTCTGAGGTTTTTGAACGTTAATGTGAGCTCCCCTACCCTGTTTAGCCCCCCCCCCCATGGTTAAAAGTTGTGAAATGTCTAAACTGAGCATTTGCGATCCTTTTCTGCGTTACAAAAAATCGGAGCTCAAACGGGCGATTTTGAACAAGGCACCTTATTGACGTCAGATCGAAAAGAAATGCAAATGCAGTTCCACCCCCGTCTGTCTGTACTCAGCGTCTCTGTAAATCACGCCCAGAGAGTTTGGACTGCGAATGCGCTAGGCAATGCGAAATGCGTTTTTTTATTTGCCTGGAGGCACGTCCGAGTGTTTCTAGGCTCGGAAGTCCTTTATCTGAGCCTCTGGACCTTTGAACAGCAGTGGTTTAATTTTATTTTCTGTGGAAATGTGTTTATTTTTCAATGGAACGCTTCAAATCTCTCCCCCCGTGCAAAAACACGGAAATGGATCAGCTGAGAGCAGAGAGTTTGGCCACGCCCCCACCATCTACTATAGGCCAGCTCTTTTCTCCTCATTTGCATTCAAGCAACAACGCCCATTATAGAGTGTTCAGAGAGAGAAAAATTACTCTTTCTCATCTTATCTCTGTTTCTCATGCACTGAGTGTTGATTTTGAAGAAGGATTCATTTACAGTATTAGGGAACCATTAAGGAGCCATATAAAAGCATCAAGAAGTACCATGTCATGGGATCTTTAAAAACACAGTGGAGCACTTACTGTATTATCACACTGTATGACATCACACGGTGGAACAGTTTGAGAGAAGATTTCAGCCTAAATGTGCAGGGTTTGAATGAAACAAAACACAACTCCAGGTTTGAAACAACATTATAACATGAATCAGAAAATAGTGTAATATGGACCTTTTAAAAGAGAAGGGAGGGCCTGTTTTACTCCTGATGCCCTCCCTCTCGCTGTTCTCTGTTTAGATTTATAGAGAAGTAGTAGCAGCGTTCGCAGTAGATCTCTCTTCTCCAAGCTTAGGGCAGGATAGTGGCTCTGGTTGGTAAAGTGACTCATAAACCTGTCTCGTATGTCCCTTAAGCCGACAGGAGTTATTACGAATCCAAGAACATTATCAGCAACTGGGCAGAATTTATGGCAAGAATTTTTTTTTTTTTTTTCACAAATTAGATAGACTCCAAAGTAGAATTATGGTGCATTAGTTGCTGAGTCAACTAATTGAACAATGGTGTTTTAAAAGTTCCCTGTGAAACTTTTCGGTTGAGAGTCCATCACCTGCTTCTTTCTTTGGATACTGCATGTCATTTGCCTGGAATGTTCCACAGTATGACATTAAACAGCTCTAACTTACATTTATTCAATTACAGGTGGTTTTATAATTCAAAAATATCTAGATAAATAGACATTCTGACTGTGAGCGGGGTAATCTCTCCACAGATCTGACCTGTAACTTGGTCTGGTTTGGTCTCCATGAAGATAGAAAGGTTTAATGCCATACTGTGAAACATTCCAGACAAAGCAATAACATCTTCACGGAGAAAAACATTTGACAGGCCCTCCACCAAAAAAGTTACAAAAAGCACCTTTAAAGGTCCCATGACATGGTACTTCTTGATGCTTTTATATGGCTCCTTAATGGTTCCCTAATACTGTAAATGAATCCTTCTTCAAAATCAACACTCAGTGCATGAGAAAGACCCATTTAAACAGACATGGTCACAAATTCTCTCTCTGAACAACTCATATCTGGGGCTTCTTGCTTGAATGCAAATGAGAAGGACACAGATAGGCTCTAAGCCGCTGGAGCACTGCTCTGTGCTGTCTCCCAACTTCCGCGTTTGAAGCACGAAGACAGAAAGGAGAGTCATTTCAGTGAAAAAAACACATTTTCACAGAAAATAAAATTAAACCACTGCTGTTTCAGAGATCCAGAGGGTCAGATAAAGGACTTCCGAGCCTAGAAACACTCGCACGTGCCTCCAGGCAAATTAAAAAACGCATTTCGCATTGCGTAGCTCCTCAGCAGTCCAAACTCTCTGGGCGTGATTTACAGAGACAGGCGGTGGAGAGCATTTCTTTTTTCGATCTGACGTCAATAAGGTGCCTTGTCCAGAATCGCCCGTTTGAGCTCTGATTTTTTCAAACGCAGAAAAGGATCGCAAATGCTCAGTTTAGACATTTTGCAACTTTTAGCCATGGGGGGGGGCCTAACCAGGGTAGGGGAGCTCACATTAACGTTCAAAAACCTCAGAAAGTGAAAATTTCATGCCATGGGACCTTTAAACAACCTTTTATATAATCTTCCTATGTTATATTGCAGACTCCTTTATCTGCCAGAGTCTGTCTATTCATTAACCTTTTCATTGCACATTTCTTATTATATCTGTATAGAATAAACCAAGACAATAACTACTGCAATTGTAAAGTTATCCCTCTAGTTCACAGTACTATTGATTCCCTTTCCTATGAGATACACAGCAGGATCAAAAACACAAAGGATCCAGAACTAACAGGGCCGTAGACCAGTTCTAGGCAGATCTGAACCAGTATCTGTGGAGTTGGACTATAGGATCGTGCAGATAAGCCCTGTTCATATCTGAGGCGATTCCACTGCGTAATGATTTGTCTTTTTGTGAAAACAGGAATTCTTATCTGTCCTCATTCGTTTGAGGCCTTACATTTTCAGTCTGCAAATGAGATGAGATGAAATGAGAGGGGAGCAGGGTTTTCTCTGAGAGTCTTATGAATCCTAGTGTCAAATTTCACTACTTTGTTCAAATATGTATCTATATTTTCATAACTCACTTAAATAATATGGGGGATTATTTTAAATGTGCACTAGAAACTTTTCTGGAGGGCGGGGGGGGGTGGGGGGGGGTTCTGTCAACAAACTTATCTATCATACATTCATTCAATTACAGTGGTACCTCACCTTACGCAATTAATTCGTTCCAGAAGTGGTTTCGTAACGTGAATTTTTCGTAAGTTGAGTAGCTATTTCGATGGAAAAAGCCTGATTCGTTCCAAGTTTTTTTTTTTATAGTGTAACTTTTTTTTTTTATAGTGTAACACTGTCCTGCGTAGAGACGGTAGACCCAGGACTAAACGTGGACTATACCAGTCTAGACCAAGGTCTAAACCTGGACTGGACCAGGACTTACCCAGGTGGATTAAAGCGCCGCGCGCGGGTCTATTTCCTGGTTTCGTTTCGAGTCACGGCTGAGGCGAGCAGCGAGGGGGACCGCACGCAGTCTGAGCGCATGAACGAACGCATGCATGCAAGGTGGTCTAATCCTGGTTTAGACCTGGTTCAGACCTGGTTTAGACCTGGTTTAGACCTGGCACGGTTTGAGCACGGGTCTCGTGCTCGCTCCCCGCGCCGGGTCATGCTGCGCTATCACACACGCAGTGGTGAAAGTAGTTTTCATTTCTTACAGGTGCTATAATGTATGAATGTATGTATCACTTGACCGTTTATTTAAAAAAAAAAAAAAAAACACTGGGCGATCCCAGGGATCGAACCCAGAACCTTCTTGCTATAAGACGTGAGGGCTAGCCACTCAGCCACTGTGCTCTCTAGGCTACTTCCACGGCTACAGTCAGATAAGTTTGACAATCCTTGTTTAACAGACTGCAGATATCTCTGCACGAGAGTTTCGCTTTCAGTTCTCAATTCTTTTCAGTTTCAATTCTGAAACTGTGAATGTTATACCAGTGCGCCGTTCCGGTGCGCACCGGCTTACTTTCACCACTGCACACACGTGTCCGCGCGCACACACACCGCCCTCCCCCTTCCCCCACCGCTTCACTATTAATACATTTTGTTAAAAGTTTGAGTGTTTAAACGAGAGACAAATGTGAGAAAAGTTTAAATCCAGTCTGAGAAAAGCGTATAATGTGTGTGGCTGAGCGCGCATTATTTGAATTTTTGAGATTTCGCATTTCGTAACTTGAATTTTCTTTCGTATCTCGAGACCAAAATTTACCGTGAAGGCGTTTCGTAACTTGAAATTTTCGTTTGTTGGGTCTTTCGTAAGGTGAGGTACCACTGTACAGTTGTTTTCAGTGTATAAAAACATACATTGTAATTGGAACAGAGTCGCCTCGCTACAGATCTGACCTGTAACTTGACTTGTATCCATGGAGATAAATATGTTTGAGGCCATATCCTGTGGAACATTTTAGGCAAAGCAGTAACAGCTCCAGATGGAGACAAAACAGAAAAGTTGCATAGTACACCGTTAACATTGAAATACAGCTTCATAATTCTGAAAAGCAAATGTATGGCTATTTTTGGATGATTTTTTGTAATAATTGGAGTTCAACGGACAGTTATTCATTTATACTATCAACATTTGCAGACTTCATGGCAAAATGACATTTAAAAAATTGTTGTCATGATGCTAGATGCTTTCAAACTTGATTTCAGTACTAAGGAATAGACTTGATACTCAATACCAATAATAAATAAATAAAATACACTTTATTTAGACAATATAATGTGATTTTCCACATTAAATCATGTTACTTTCTTTTCTAATCCCATGTGGCCTTGTATGTGTGTAATCCCTCAGTGGTCCAGGTAGGTTCCATTGGCGTCTATGTGCTCTTATACTTGCTTTGATACAGCTCAAGATCATTTTAAATCTTCAGGAAAGGTTCATTGCTGTCCTATGAATGTGACTTTTTTTTAGTTTTGCTACCTGTTCAGATGAGTATCTAGTTTCGATGCTAGTTTTAGTATCTGATTTTCAATACTTCTGACAGGATCAAAGTTCAATTTGTCAACTGGACAAAGTTTGTTTGGTCGAAAACGTTTCGCCGCTCATCCGAGAGGCTTCGTCAGCTCTGGCCCTCATGCTGGTTAGACCCTGTTTATATCTAGCTGCAAGGGAGGAGCTAACTACACTGAACAAAGCTCTGAACCTATCCCAGCTACTCTCTTTTGTTTTACGAATTCCTCTGGCGTCTTGTATTAGCATATCTATCAGCCCTAGGCGGCGCTCACTACACTGAAATAGCTCTGAAACTAGCTCTGAAACTTGTTCAGGGTAGTTAGCTCCTCCCTTGCAGCTAGATATAAACAGGGTCTAACCAGCATGAGGGCCAGAGCTGACGAAGCCTCTCGGATGAGCGGCGAAACGTTTTCAACCAAACAAACTTTGTCCAGTTGACAAATTGAACTTCTCCTTTGATCATGGATTCTACCTGGACGACTGAGGGACTTTTCACGCAATACTTCTGACAATAATTAATAAAAAATAATAATGATCAGTAATATTACATGCCATGAAACTGTCTTCAGGTGTGTGTTCCAGTCAAATCTCTGTACACCTGCTATGAACCTATCCCATTATGTGTGCGCGTATGTCACAAAGAGCCGTGTTCTGATTATGAGCTCAGCAAACAAGAGCGTTCAATGTGGATATTAGTCAAACACAGCTGAAAACACAAGGTACTTTTGTTCTACCTTAATGTTGTGTATTATCATAGCTATTTGTATAATTTCATGATAATGTATTCTGTTCAAATGTTATTAGTCTTAGTCATAAAATGTGTTAGTGGACTGGGTAATTAAGCAGGACTGCAGCCATTTTGCAAACCTCAATATGGGCAAAAATGGGCAATATTTAAAACATTTCTGTTGGGTATAAAAAAATAAATAAAAATGGAAGTTTACAATTTTAATTGCAGATTAAAGTACAACTGTAACTAAAATACAAATGTTTGTACTTAATGTGTTTTTGTATTGTGACCAGCACTTACTCTTGAATTAAACAACAGAATTCATCTTTGTACCGTTATGATTGCAATAAATGCCTTAGTAGAGGTTGCTTCAATTTTTATTTTGTACATTTATATAACTGATTCTAGGACTAAACTGGAACTAAACCAGGACTAGACCAGGACCAAGCCAAGTCTCCATTAGGACTCAAACTAGGGACTCCTAGGACTCCATTCTGTTTAATTATCTTTCAATTCAGCACCAGGGACAGTTCCTTATCATTAGGATCTTTTTAAAGGGATATGCCACCCCCAGGTCAAACTTGGGCATCTCCCCACAGTCCAGAGACTAAAAAAGCGTTTTTCTGGTGACGCAGCCATTGTCCGAGTCTGTCAGCACTGACCGCCGCGGTATCTGCAGCTACTCCGCGTTAGACTGGAGTCTAACGTCGCCAGAGAAAGATTTCGGCCAAAAGGAATTAATTTGCTCGATGCTTTTCCCAATTACTTTCTGTGTAGTGCGCATTCATATCGAGTGCAAATAAATGTGCAAATCAACATGGAGAGCTTGACTTGGTCATTTTGGGTGGGAACTATTTTTCAGTGCGGAAAAAGACAGACGAAGCACACAGCACGCTGCGTAACAGGGGAACTCCCTTCCTGGTGCGTAACAGGGATTCCCCTGTCAGCGTGGTGCGTGCTTCGGGTACGCGAGCTGTCCGCGTTACGGCGCGCCCGGGTGACCCTCGAGGTCTGCCGTAGCCAAAAAAGGAAGTGCAATAGCACCGTCCACCTATGCGCCACGAATCCTACACACTGGACCTTTAAGAGCGTAAGTCTTCATTTGTGCTGCTCTGGTGGGAGGGGCCACGCACAGAGGCGCTGGAGACGCTGCTATGCTAAACTGCGCAGAAAAGAGGCGCAGAAAATTACCAATATTTTAATAGAAAATTAAAATAAAATTAAAATATTTTAATAGAAAATCAGCCGAGGGCCAGATTAAAGGTCTTGGAGGGCCGGATCTGGCCCCCGGGCCGCATGTTTGACACCCCTGATTTAGACAACAGAATGTGATTTTCAGCATTAAATTGTAGTACTTTCTTTTATATTCCCGTGTGGCCTCATGTCTGTGTAATCCCTCAGTGGTGCTGTAGGTTCCATAGTGGTCCATGGGCGTGTACTAGTCTATGTGCTCTTATACTTGCTCTGATAAAGCTCAAGATCATTCTGAAGTTATTCAGGAAAGGTTCATTTCTGTCCTGTGAATGTGACTTTTTAGTATCAATACCTGCTCAAGTGAGTATCTAGTTTCAATATTAGTTTTAGTATGGATTAGTAGCTGATTTTCAAAACTTTTCACAACCCTATCTCTGACTAGTCGCCTACTAAAATAATGTTTAGCTGCAGTTCTGATCAGTACCTCCTCTTCTCCTCGCCCCTCAGCTGTGCCATGGAGCAGTGCCAGTTCTGTGAATGCCTCCCTGCTGGCAGTGGGCCTTCTCTCTCTTTGCCCACCACTCAGTCCTCTTCTCATCAGAGTCACAGCCCAAACACTCAACATCAATAAACACAGGCTCAGAGATACGAGGGGAGATGTGGCATTCAGAACTGCAGTGTTTGAGCTGTTTTCCAAAAAGGGAAGTCTGTCAGTGGCTTGAATTTAGGGTTGTTACGATACTCCAATTTCATAGTGGGTTTGTATCAGTACTTTGAAATGGATACTTTGAGTATTCATTTTCAGAACACATTTATTCATTAAAGGTCCCATGACATGGTACTTCTTGATGCTTTTATATGGCTCCTTAATGGTTCCCTAATACTGTAAATGAATCCTTCTTCAAAATCAACACTCAGTGCATGAGAAACAGAGATAAGATGAGAAAGAGTCATAAATGTCACTCTGGAACACTCCATTATGGGCGTTGTAGCTTGAATGCAAATGAGGAGGACAGAGATGGCCTATAGTAACGGATGGGGGCGTGGCCAAACTCTCCACTCTTTCCTTTTCAGCTGTGCGCTCTGACCCACTTCCGTGTTTTTGCGCGGAGGGAGAGATGAGAAGCGTTCTATTGAAAAATAAACACATTTCCACAGAAAATCAAATCAAACCACTGCTGTTTCAGATATCCACAGGCTCAGATAAAGGACTTCCGAGCCTAGAAACACTCGTAAGTTCCTCCAGGCAAATAAAAAAACGCATTTCGCATTGCGTAGCTCCTCCGCAGTCCAAACTCTCTGGGCGTGATTTACAGAGACGCTGAGTAGAGACAGAGACGGGGGGTGGAGCTGCATTTGCATTTCTTTTTTCGAGCCGACGTCAATAAGTTTCAAAATCGCCCGTTTGAGCTGTGATTTTTTTCTAACGCAGAAAAGGACCGCAAATGCTCAGTTTAGACATTTTGCAACTTTTAACCATGGGGGGGGCTAAACAGGGTAGGGGAGCTCACATTAACGTTCAAAAACCTCAGAAAGTGAAAATTTCATGCCATGGGACCTTTAAGTCTTACTGTTTGAAGATTCTGTATTTCCAGGCTCTGTGTCCGTTTCAGTTTATTTTCCATTGGCCTTATAAAAAACCCAGTGGAGTTATGTGTGTGAGGCCCAGAGTGCAAAGCATTTGTTCATCCATTCAAAACATAGTAAAACTCAAGCCACATAAGGTCACATTGTCCTGTAAAACATAACTCAGTGAATCTGTGTGATGTTGAGTCCAGACTGTTGTGATGATGTGTGAGTCATGGGCTTAAACTGCACTTCCTCTAAAGTCCATTAACCACAGACCTGGCTCTGTGTGTGTGTGTGTGTGTGTGTGTGTGTGTGTGTGTGTGTGTGTGTGTGTGTGTGTGTGTGTGTGTGTGTGTGTGTGTGTGTGTGTGTGTGTGTGTGTGTGTGTGCGTGCACGTGTTTATATGTGTGACTGAAGTGAGAAGAGGAACTTGCACTCTCATCTGACTAGTGTTATCACGATACTAAAAATTCAAACTCAATTTTGGTACTAAGGAATAGATTCAAAATTCAATACGGATTCTGAAAACTCTTTATTTATTGATTCAGCATTAAATTGTAGTACTTTCTTTTAAATTACCTTATGTCTGTGTAATCCCTCAGAGGTCCAGGTAGGTTCCACAGTGGTTGTTCTTTGATTAAAGACCCCATGACATGGTACTTCTTGATGCTTTTATATGGCTCCTTAATGGTTCCCTAATACTGTAAATGAATCCTTCTTCAAAATCAACACTCAGTGCATGAGAAACAGAGATAAGATGAGAAAGAGTATTTTTTTTCTCTCTGAACAGGCCATTATGGGCGTTGTTGCTTGACTGCAAATGAGGAGAAAAGAGATGGCCAATAGTAGAGGGTGGGGGCATGGCCAAACTCTCCGCTCTAAGCTCTCAGCTGATCCATTTCTGTGTTTTTGCATGGGGGGAGAGATTTGAAGCGTTCCATTGAAAAATAAACACATTTCCACAGAAAATAAAATTAAACCACTGCTGTTCAAAGGTCCAGAGGCTCAGATAAAGGACTTCCGAGCCTAGAAACACTCGGACGTGCCTCCAGGCAAATAAAAAAACGCATTTCGCATTGCCTAGCGCATTCGCAGTCCAAACTCTCTGGGCGTGATTTACAGAGACGCTGAGTACAGACAGACGGGGGTGGAACTGCATTTGCATTTCTTTTTTCGATCTGACGTCAATAAGGTGCCTTGTTCAAAATCGCCCGTTTGAGCTCCGATTTTTTGTAACGCAGAAAAGGATCGCAAATGCTCAGTTTAGACATTTCGCAACTTTTAACCATGGGGGGGGGGCTAAACAGGGTAGGGGAGCTCACATTAACGTTCAAAAACCTCAGAAAGTGAAAATTTCATGGGACCTTTAAAAAATATTCAGGAAAGGCTCATTTCTGTCCTGTGAATGTGACTTTTTCAGTATCAAGAACTGCTCAAATGAGTATATAGTTTCAGTATTGTTTTAGTATTGATAAGTATCTGATTTTCAATTCTTTTGACAACCATAATTATTATCCAACTCTACCTGGGTCAGACTTCTCCCTGTATACATTGAAACAGAATTGAAACATAGTAAAAAACTCTCACCATCTAATTTTCATAGACGTGACCGATCAGAATTTCTAACAAAGAAGTATTTAGAGAGTGGATGAGAAAGCCCATGTTTTTTGCTCTGGTCTGTCTTCTGTGTTGGAGTCAGATCCTCAGAGGAGCAGATCTGTGGGGATTCTGATCTCTGTGGACTTCTGTTTGAGCTGTAATTATTTCTGCTCATATTCCCCTGAACACTCTAACACTCTCCTCTGAACTGTATTATTATAGCTGTTTTATTAGTAGATTTACAACATTTGCAACTCCTGCTTTAACCGTGCTACTAGGTCTGTCATGATAATTACTAAACCCACTTCAATATATGGAAACTGGAACAATATTATCACTATTACTAGGACATTTTGGGTTATGTTTGGTGATATGATAAGATTTGAGCTGTAGAAGGTTGAATTAATAGCTTATATGACTCATTACAGATACAAACTAAGTCCTAAAGTACTACAGTGTCTCATTCTGCAGCTTTTTAAAATAATATTGTAGATTTAGAAGAGCTTTTATGGCTTAAATATGCTCTTGGGTTTTTGTGCCAATATTACCTTTTATCGTCTCGTTAGGCAGGCTGTTAGGGTGTCAGTCAAACTCCCTACGTTTCTAGCGTAACTGTCTTGCTTGCATGCTGGGATTACGTGGTTTATGTTCGCCTCTTACACATCGTTGTTTAATCAACCAGAGCGGTTCTTAGCGGCTTTTCCAACTATAGCTTCCTCGCAGTTAGCACAAAGTTTGTTGCGATGGCAGACAAGAATCTTCTACCATTCATTCACTCATTCATTCATTCATTCATTTTCTTCCGCTTTTTCCATTTTCTGCCAGTTAGCCGCAAAATGAAGTCAGTTTTTTGAGGATGCTGAAAGAAGAAGAGAAGGGGAAAAAGAGCAAAGTCAAACTAAGGTGATTCTTGGAGATTCCTTCCAGCGATGGCGGCATTGAAGCAGCGGGTCTAAAGACTGACGCGTTGGTCACTAAACGGCTTGTGGAGAAGAAACTTCTGCTTATCATTTGAAAACAGCAGCAACAGCAATTCTGAACGCGCACTGGCTGTAAACAAACATGATTTCTAGCTTAAGGAGGTGGTAGGAGGCCTTTCTACTTGAGAAGCTGTAGGGGAGGGGGTGGTTTCACTCATGCACAAAATTTGAAAAAGGACAAACAGTCGCCGGGTTTCTCGTTCCTTGGAAAATCCTCTATACAACCTTTAACCTCCCTTTTATAATATTATTACAATTCTATAATATTGATCCTGTGAAATGTTCTTTTTACATTTCTAATCATACATTTGGACAAATCAAAACAAAACAAACCCGTAGCCCTTTCTGTTTGATCGTCCTCCACTTTCTACAAAGTGACATGAAATCCTCCATCTTGTTTGAAGTCTCTCTCACTCTTGAACATTGTAAACCCCACTGGCCTTTTCCGTTTCATCTGAAGCTCTGGTCTCACAGGGATTTTTCCATTTGTCTTCACTGTGGGGAATGTCGATTGAATTCTCCTGATGTCAAAAAGAAACAAAGGTTAGACTGGATTGAACGTAATTATAGGGCTGCGAGATAATTTTTATTCCACAACCTTTTTGTCTCCATGGAGATGTTAATGCTTTGGTTTAAACTGTCCAGTTCGGTATTAAACTAATGTGTCTTGCATTTACTCAACTACAGGTGTTATTTATTGCTCAAAAATATCTTAAAGCCCCAGTGTGTAGGATTCGTGGCGCATAGGTGGATGGTGCTATTGCACTTTCTGTTTTAGCTACGGCAGACCTCGAGGGTCACTTGGGCGCGCCGTAACGCGGACAGCTCTCGTACCCGCGCACGAGCCGCGCGCCGCTACTGTATAAATAAAACGCGGTCCCGTTTTTTTTTTGTTTTTTTTTTTCTCATGAAAACACACATTCCCGATCGTGTACCATGACACTCTACACATCAAATGAAACCTTACAGTCTCCTCTTTCTGACTATGCAATTCATTTCCCTGCAAAACAATCACTCCCCGAGCACATGGGGCTTTTATACGGAAAAGCACAAAACAAGGTTAGCTTACCTTAGAATGCTTTGCACAGGTCAAACTCTGTATTTCACCATAAACTTGCTCTCAATTTGTCCGTAAGGATCCAGCGAATAAAATCCAGTAAAACAATTTAGTCCAAAACACGTGTTAGATCCATTACGACGTCTGATCCGGCAGCATGCTTGTGTTGTTTACCCAAAACCACGAGCCTTGCCGAAGGCGAAGGCGGAGCCCAAATGTCCTTCTGCGGCTCTCGTATTCAAAATGGCTGCCTCTGCATGGGGAAGATCCCCCTTTTATGTGACTATATCTAAGTCCAAAAGAATACTTTGATTTCATGATGGAAGTGAAAAGGCTTGGAAAACAATGTATTTTTGAATGGGTATCTTCAATTTTAGTAATTAACGGGTAAAAATCTTACACACTGTCCCTTTAAATCCACAAATCTAACATGTAATGCAAGTCTCCATGGAGATTCTTGGGTGTATGGCCCTACTGTGGAACATTCTAGACATATCTCCATGGAGACAAGGTGATGGACCCTCAACCAGAAAAGTTACACAGTGCTCAAAATGCTCTGTTCAATCATGGAGTGGTAGTTTTGAAGTTAAAAGTTTTTTTTTTGTTTTTTTTGTTTTGTTTTTTTAACACCCTTTAGCTTTAGTTCAGTAGAGATTGGAAATTCCAGGGCTGAAATCATCCAGATGACTCTAGTGAAGGTGTGTGGAGTTTAAAACCACAGTGGACATTTCCTTTAATACCACATGACATCACAAGGTGGAGCAGAGTGTTTTCTGTTTGTGAGAAGGAATATGCCAGTTTTTGTGTTAAACAAGTGTGAATGAAAAAAATATACAACTCAATGTTTGTGATGAGGAAACAACGTCATAACACACATCTGAAAATAGCATAATCAGGGCCCTTTATGTTGTCTTAGATCAATATTGCTATCGAAAATGTCCATTAATATAACTTAAAGGTGCACTGAGCAACTTTTCTTGTAGAGGGTCCACCACCTGCTTGTAGCATAGTGCTGTAGCCTGCCTGTGTCCCTTGTGATAGTTTTATCTATACTATGCAGCGTTCTAAAGCAATAACATCTCCATGGAGACAAAAAGGTGGCGGACTCTCCTCTAGAAATGGTACGCAGTTCATCTTTAATGATCTGCAGGTGTCATAGATTATAACCATACAGCAGACAAAAGCAGAAAATATCTTCTTTCACACACAAAAAACGCAACCAACTGCCTTTTTCCATCTCCCTCGGTCCGTATAGAGATCGCTGAATGAATCGAGCTTTCAGTCAGGTCTGACACACTTCATTGTGGTTTGTGTTGGAGGATTCCTGCTACTCCTGCTGTTTTTACGCCAGTGTGAGTCAGACCAGCCCCAAGTGAAGATTCATTCTCTGTGTTAGCCATTCAGCACAAACTCACACAGTTTAAGTTTAACCTGGTGAGGGCGGGTATGAATGAAGGGACCAGACTGGAGAGGTAAAAAATGGAAGATATAGCGAAAAATGTATAGTTGTTTATTTTGGAGATATGCAAATTTCGAGTATCGGGTATATAGCCTATTATTATTAAGCATTATTTCACTATTATGCAAAATCATGCATGTTTGAGCAGTCTTTAATTGCTTATTTTCAAAACGCCATATTGCAGATCAATCCCCATTTTCACTGTCACCGGCACAAGCCCTCTGCTCTGTACTTACTTCTGTCTATAATTTTACAAATTGTACAAATGAAAACAATCTGCAGCTCGCTAGCGTGATCTGCACCAGTCCATCAGAGGTGCAGACTTTTTGTTGTTATGTTTACGGCGACGTCCGCTCCCGGTGTTGTTTCTTTTATTATTTCTTTTTATTAAAGTATAGTGCAAAAGGGCAAATATTAACATAATCATCAGACCCGGCCCATTCGTTTGTGTCCTTTATAGTGGACATTGAGTTAAAGGAAAAGTAACGTTTTTTTTTTTTTATTTGAGCCTTATTTCGGTAATAAAACAAGTTGTTTTACTCACCCATATCACTTTGGTGTCATATAGAGCATTTCCGGAGATGTTTTAGATTAGAGTTAGGCTAACGCCGTTAGCCTAGCGCGACTTATAGCCATAGCTTGGGGCATTCCCCGAGCATGTAATATGCGGGCTCCAAATAACACAAACTTTAGCACTTTTCAAATCATAGAAGCTCGATGTCTTTAGTCTACGATTTCGTTTGGTCAAAAGTGGCCTGTAATCCGAGATTTAGCCATAGTTTCGAGTAGATGAGGACGCCAGTGCGCATGCGCGGAGTGTGCTCTCAGCTCCTGGGACCCAAACATGGAACGCAAAGCTGTAAACTATGGATAAATCTTGGATTACAGTCCACTTTTGATTCAAACCAAATCGTAGACTAAAGACATCGAGCTTCTATGATTTGAAAAGTGCTAAAGTTTGTGTTATTTGGAGCCCGCATATTACATGCTCGGGGAATGCCCCAAGCTATGGCTATAAGTCGCGCTAGGCTAACGGCGTTAGCCTAACTCTAATCTAAAACATCTCCGGAAATGCTCCATATGACACCAAAGTGCTATACCGTAATAAGGCTCAAATTGTAAAAAACGTTACTTTTCCTTTAACCAGTCTGTCTTTTAAGTGTTTTGTGATAGACTGTAGTTTGTGGCTGTACTGATTATAAAAAAATATATATGAATAATAATAGTATGAATAATATGAATAAAATAAATAAAATAAAAATACACAAATAAGTAAATAAATAAATCAATAAGAAATTAAAAGGGAATCTAAAAACTTTTGAGGTGACTGTAGAAGCTTGTCAGAGATGTTAGTCATCAAAACAAAAACAAAAATGTTTTTGTTAGGTTGTTAACGTCACATGGATTCAACACTATTACAGTCCATTACAGAGGACATGTTACAACATTATGAATAAAAATAAATTTAGCAAAATGTAAATGCTAAAGTGTTCATTTACCTCCAAATAGAAAATTAAAATAATTAATAATAATTTAGATACACTTTTTTTCTTCAGGTCCCAGGAGGATATAGCAGACACAAGGAAGTCTTTTTTTAATTATCTCAAAAATTGTGAGAAATTTCTAATGTAATCTCCCCAGTAAGGGTTCATTTTATAGTCTATTTATGTTTGAGCTAGTCTTGAACCTCAGACATGTACAGGCTTTATTTTAGCACACAACACAACACAACTATTCAAGCACACAACAATTGGACTTTTTGGCTCTTGCATGTGTCTGTGTGCGCTGTTGCTCCAGGACAGGGGGGCGTCTCACCTTGTCCTCACCTGCGTCGGAGTGTGTTTGTGGGGCTGGCTCGGAGACAGACTGGCCTCTCTGTCATCGCTCCTCCAGGACTGGTCCCCTGCCAAACATCAGCATGGCCTGAAATGAAGTCAGAGCTTCTCAGAGGGCTGTAAAAATGCTCAGTGAAAATCCTGCCCATATCAATCATAATTTCTTTTGTTTTGTTTACATTTGGATTTTAAAAAGATATGCTACATCTGTTAACAAAGTCTGAGAAAACATGCTCAAATCTTTCTGGCATAAAAGAGACACTGTTTTTGTTCTGATACAGCACAAGATCATTCTAAAGTTATTCAGGAGAAGTTCCTTTGAATATGACTCTTTTTTTTGCATCAGTACCTGCTCAAATGAGTATCCAGTTTCAATACTAGTTTTAATATTGATTAGTATCTATAGTTTTCAATACTTTTGACAACCCAATAAACAATTTCTACCATCAAAACCTGTCATCGAGCTTAGTTTGAACCAATAGGGATTGTAGAATGTTGTTCATGTGAAGTTTAGTGGTTGTTTCCTCATCAGAAACATACCTGGAGTTGTGTTTTGTTTCATTCACACATATATAGGCTGAAAACACTCTGTTCCACCTTGTGATGTCATGTGGTAATACATGAAGTGCTCCACTGTGTTTTTAAACTTCATACACTTACACTAGAATCATCTGGATGATTTCAGCCCTGGAATTGCCAATCTCGACTGAACTAAAGGTAAAAGGTAGCTGTTAAATTGAAAACCACTGTTTCATGACATCACAAGGTGGGGATATGCTGTTCTAGCTGCCGTGGAGAGCGGACGCATTTTCTTCTTCCTCCTTATCTTCCTCTGTCTGATGTCTATTTCTCTCGTCTCGTCATTTTTCGTAATTTTTCTCCTGTTGGATCAGATTTTCGAATCCTAAATCATGAATTGGAGCTGGTCCCACAACGCTATTGGCATATTTTTTATTTTATTTTATTTTTTTTCATGGAGCAGTGCCGGACTGGAGAGCCGGACAGTCCCAAGGGAACTCGCTGCTAGATACACGACGTTTTGTGCGTCTGGCACCGCTGTTACTGGAGGACACAAAACGATTACTATTGGAATTTTGATGGCAGGACATCTGGATTGGCCTGGAGGATGTTTTTCTGACCCATCACTAATTGGAGCCGAGCGGATAAAAGAGCCCCGAGCCGCCGGAGGTCATTTTACACGATAGTGGGGCTGTGGTGGATCAGGGAGGACGAGATCTGAAGGGAAACACAAACTGAAACACCTGAGTTGTGGAAATCTGTCTGGCACTGGATAACATCTCGGATAATGGATGTGGAACTGTGTGGAACAGCGGCTCAGTCTGCGTTCATTCATCATACGTGCCAGCGGGAGGATTGCGAGTCGCACAGTTCTGCTTGGTGGCATGAAGTTGGGGTGACTGGCAGAACCAGGGTTCTGGCAAATTGTCTGTTCGCCTGGGTTCTAAAAATGTATTGATTATGCTAAATTTCCCGGTGTAATTAATTCTCCTGAAATTGTGATTCAACGGGACTTTATTTTGACTACATCTTCTGCACAAACACGTCCAAGGTCACAGCTGGGGCCTTATCTACACAGCACTCTACAGAAGAAAACAACACATTCCATTCGGCTCACACTGACATTTTTATGTAAAACACTCTGCCCTGTCTATTTTTAGTAAGTCTGCCTCTGCGTCAGTTTCCAATCAATTATTGATTTCCAACCGGCCCCCCCCCCCCACCCCCCTTCCTTCTGTTGCCAAAGAAAAAGATCACCGTATGTTTACCTCTCCAATTGTTTTTTCTGTTATTACATGTTGTAAAATTGTCTGCATTACATGTTGTGTATAATTGTCACTGAGTGTATTGCATCTTTTCTACTCTGCATCTCCCAGTCGGCGGCGCGCGCATGCGCAGAAGCCCCTCCCCTAGCCACTCTATCACTGTCCTGTCTGGTTAGTGGGGAAACTAAATTTCGAATTCACTCTATGTACATGTACATATGATTGTTTTTCGACAATAAAGCAACTATGACTATGACTACTATGACTATGACTAAGGTGGAACAGAGCATTTTGAGCTTTGGAGATACAGACAGACTAATAATGCAGGACTACTCGTGAGAATTAAAAAAAAAAACCTCCAGGTATGTTTTTGCAGAGGTAACAACATTATGACACGAGTTAAAGCTCACAAGTAATAAAGGACCTTTAACATACAAAATGGGTTCCTTAATGTTCATTTTTTATGAAATTGTGAATTAAATTTCATGATTGTTTTAGCTAACTTTACACAAAAATACACAAAACAAGATCTAAACATGACTTATTCATATTTTCAACTGGGTAGTGACATTTTTGTAATAGTTGTTATATTCTATAGTACAAACCTTCTTAAAGGGTTAGTGCGTTTTTTAAAAATATTAATCTGTATGGGTTTCCTTCTAAAAGTTCCGTGTGTTGACACCGGCTTATCTCTGACAGTCTCAGCTGATCCCGGTTCGGCTCGCTTTCTGGAGCCCAGGTAAGTAGGTCCGGTAACTTCCCTGGAACATGAAATAAAGCTTGTTTTTCTTCTCAAAACAAAACATTTGTTAGAAAGGTGATATATTTGCGTCCGAAACAGTTGTCCACGAAACATCCAACAGCGTATTTCACATTCGCGTATTGTCTCGTATCACTACGCCCATGTTAACTCTATCAGCCTGTTCACTTGTAAACTTCGGCGTAGACATCCGCTGAAGGTGAACAGGCTGATAGAGTTAACATGGGCGTAGTGATACGAGACAATACGCGAATGTGAAATACGCTGCTGGATGTTTCGTGGACGCAAATATATCACCTTTCTAACAAATGTTTTGTTTTGAGAAAAAAAACAAGCTTTATTTCATGTTCCAGGGAAGTTACCGGGCCTACTTATGTGGGCTCCAGAAAGCGAGCCGAACCGGGCTCAGCTGAGACCGTCAGAGGTAAGCCGGTGTCAACACACAGAACTTTTAGAAGGAAACCCATACAGATTAACATAAAAAAATGCAAAAAATCCCTTTAATTGATCTGCTTGTTCTTTGTCCATATAACCTTGCGTTGCCCCTAACAACCCCCCATTGTGTCGTATAGTTAACGAGATATGAAGTTAACATATAGTTCAATATAAACGTGGTCCATATTTGTCAAAGATGATTTCTTATCTGTACTGTTTACTTTTGGGGTCGGGCTGATACAGAAGTTCCATATTTAACTGTAGTTCATATCTGCAGTGGCTTAGGCTTATCTTTTCATTAAAACTCATTAAGGCCAAACATTGTGCACAAGTCAAACATGAACGTTAACTGCTGAGATAAGTGAGAAGTGTTCAATATTCTGTATAAAAGCTTTCTTTCTATGGGACCTTTGTTCTGCAGCCAACTCTGTATATGCTTTAATTTATGATATATTACATGTTTTAATGCAACTAAAAGTATAAGAATCACTGAAATATTAAGTTTAATCTCTAAGACGACCTACTCAGTGATGGTGTGTTTTAAAATGTGGTTGAATTTTTGGAAAAAACATGGACCTTCAAAATATATTTTTATCTTAAAGGTGCATTGTGTAACTTTTCTGGTGGAGGGTCCGTCAAATGCTTTTCTCTATGGAGATGTTATTGCTTTGTGTGCAAATGTTTCACAGTATGGTATTAAAGTTTTCTATCTTCATGGAGACCAAACTAGACCAAGTTACAGGTAAGATCTGCGGAGAGGCGCTCACAGTCAGAATGCCAGATTTTCTAAGTGTTTTTGATCTATAAAATCAACTGTAATTGAATAAATGTAAAGTAGAGCTGTATAACGTCGTACTGTGGTACATTCCAGGCAAAGCAGTGACATATCCATAGAAACAAGTTGACAGAACCCCCAACCAACCAGTTACACAATGCAACTTTAAAGGAAAAGTAACGTTTTTTTTACAATCTGAGCCTTCTTTCGGCAATAAAACAAGTAGTTTTACTCACCCATAGCAGTTTGGTGTCAATTGGAGCAGTATCGCAGAACTTATGTTGAGCCGTTCTGTTCTTCTAATGATCCCGTATCCGTTAGCATGAGTGCTCGGGGCACTGATTTGCGGTGTCCAGATTGTTAGGGTCTGGTGTTTGGACTCTTGACTCTACCCTGCTGGCCGTCTTTTGCACCGCAACCTTTTTATTTTGACAGCTCCTTGTTTTGTTTTCACTGCCTGCCACACCCCCTATGCCCCACCTATGCCTCACCTGTTTCCACTCCGTGTAATTAGTCTTTTCCCTTCCCAATTGGCTCAGGTGTGAATTGTAGCTCCTATTTAAGTCTGTCTTGTTTTCTGTTCTGTGTCGGACCGTCTGTATTTACCTGCCTGTTTCCGAGTAACCTGCATGCTGTAGAAAACCTGTTTTTGTGAGTACCTGAAACCTGATCCTGGATTTTTTGTTAAAATTTTTTTGTGGACTCAAGGAATTGTTTTTTGTTGCTTCAAACCTGATCTGGAACTTTTTGGTTGTACATTTTTGGACTCTGTCTTTGAAAAATAAAACACAACTCTGATCCGCATTTTTGGTCTCTGTCTGCATTTGGGTCTCTGTCAGAAAACCCTTACACAGATAACACAAACTTTAGCACTTTTCAAATCACAGAAGATCGCTGTGTCAGGGTAGACTTTTAGTAGATTCCAAAACGGCCTGAAACCCGATATCGCAACAGAAAAGTAAATTTCAGAGCGGTGTTAGCTTCTTTCGGACTAGCGGTGTTTACAAAACAGCTGAGTTCACGCATGCGCACTGTCCTCTCTGATGACGTCATCAAATGAAACTATAGCTGGATATCGGGTTTCAGGCCGTTTTGGAATCCACTAAAAGTCTACCCTGACACAGCGATCTTCTGTGATTTGAAAAGTGCTAAAGTTTGTGTTATTTGGACACCGCAAAGTAATGCCCCGAGCACTCATGCTAACGGATACGGGATCATTAGTAGAACAGAACGGCTCAACATAAGTTCTGCGATACTGCTCCAATTGACACCAAACTGCTATGGGTGAGTAAAACTACTTGTTTTATTGCCGAAAGAAGGCTCAGATTGTAAAAAAACGTTAATTTTCCTTTAATTTATCCCTGGCTAAGGCCCCAGAACAGGATTTGTGCATTTGTACACTGTTGAAGCCAGTTTTTATTTATTTGAGCAAAGATTAATTTGAAATGTTATTTGCACATTTTGAAACATCCAAGGATACGATATTATCAGTGAGTTAAACTAAAACAACTGGACTTACTGAGGTTTTGAAGCCGACTTTCGCTATCAACCAGCTAGCGTCACCAAGCCCTGATTAAACTATCTTGTTGGTAGCAAAGTTTTTTGTTTAGTTTTTTCCAAAGGTGAAAAGTTACATAGTGTACCTTTTTAAAGCCCCAGTGTGTAGGATTCGTGGCGCATAGGTGGATGGTGCTATTGCACTTTCTGTTTTAGCTACCTCGAGGGTCACCCGGCCGCGCGCACGGGCCGCGCGCCGCTACTGTATAAATAAAACGCGGTCCCGTTTTTTTGTTTTTTTTTTCTCATGAAAACACACATTCCCGATCATGTACCATGACACTCTACACATCAAATGAAACCTTACAGTCTCCTCTTTTTGACTATGCAATTCATTTCCCTGCACAACAATCACTCCCCGAGCACATGGGGCTTTTATACGGAAAAGCACAAAACGAGGTTAGCTTACCTTAGAATGCTTTGCACAGGTCAAACTCTGTATTTCACCATAAACTTGCTCTCAATTTGTCCGTAAGGATCCAGCGAATAAAATCCAGTAAAACAATTTAGTCCAAAACACGTGTTAGATCCATTACGACGTCTGATCCGGCAGCATGCTTGTGTTGTTTACCCAAAACCACGAGCCTTGCCGAAGGCGAAGGCGGAGCCCAAATGTCCTTCTGCGGCTCTCGTATTCAAAATGGCTGCCTCTGCATGGGGAAGATCCCCCTTTTATGTGACTATATCTAAGTCCAAAAGAATACTTTGATTTCATGATGGAAGTGAAAAGGCTTGGAAAACAATGTATTTTTGAATGGGTATCTTCAATTTCAGTAATTAACGGGTAAAAATCTTACACACTGTCCCTTTTAAATATTTCATCTGCAAAACAGGCATTTCTAAAGCTGACACTTGAGCCAGGTAAACATGTAGTTTGATCACATTTATGAGAAAAACCTATGGGGAAATTGTAGCACTTAGACTTTACAGAATATATGTGATGTGAAATCTTCAAACTCACTCAGTCCATGTGGCAGTAGAGACAGTATTTTTATTTTTGGGCTCCCATAGGTGGTAGTGTAGCTCTGTTTCATTCTAAAGTCCCAGTGGAGCAGAGGGCCAGTCCTGACAGGCCTGAGGAGCAGAGAGCACTTTGCTCCTATTACTGTAATGCACTAATTAGATCTATGTGTTAAATGAATGTGACAACAGTTGGGCTGGCACAGGCTGTGTTTTTGCTACCATTTGTTACAGTAACTACACTTTAATTAGCTTTAAAGGGCCCATATTACACTATTTGTACACTATTTGAGTCTTTTTTCATATTCTTATTGGCTCCAGACCCTTCATCTCATATACTAGTGCAGCTATATACCCAGAGCTTTGCTGCTAAATTTCAGGAGGCACACACCTAAAGTCATCTCTAAAGCAAAATCATATTTGCTTACTTTTAAAGTTAACACTATGTAACTTTTTAGTTAGGAGTCGGTCACCAGCTTGTTTCTATGGAGATGTCATTGCTCTGTCTGGAATTCTATCTTACATTTATTTAATTGCAGGTGGTTTTATAGCTTAAAAATACCTAGAAAAACAGTCATTTTGACAGTGAGCGAGGTCGCCGCTCCACAGATCTGACCTGTAACTTGGTCTGGTTTGGTCTCGATATTACCTGGCCAGCCAAATGATATCTCTCTGTATTTCCTATACAGCGCAATACCATTTGGACACCCTCGCTCCACCCTCGCTCCCCCGGTTAACAACGGACTCCGCGATTCTGATTCGTTCAAAGATGGTGATGTCAGTGCACCCGCCTTTGCCCGCAAAGTCACTCTTAGGCAGCGGAAGTTCCTCCTCAGTTTTGAATCAAGATGGCGCAATCTCTGATTGGTTCACTTAGCTGTCTGTCTACGCGCAACTGCAGCGCATTTTGGACCAAGCGTTACCAGACTCACTCGCTGGTACAGCGATGAGTCATGGATTCTTCCAGGCAAGTCTCGATATAAAGGTTTAAGGAGAATTAATGTTTTTTTTACAATCTGAGCCTTATTTCGGTAATAAAACAAGTTGTTTTACTCACCCATAGCACTTTGGCGTCATATGGAGCACTTCCAGAGATGTTTTAGATTAGCGATAGCCGTAGCGCTAATATATGCCCCGATCATGTAATATTATGCTCCATGCGGTCTCCAAATAACACAAACCTTAGCACTTTTCAAATCATAGAAGCTCGATATCTTTGTCTACGCTTTCGTTTGAGTCAAAAGTGGCCTGTAATCCGAGATTTAGCCATAATTTACAGCTTTGCGTTTCATGTTTGCGTCCCGGGAGCTGAGAGCAAAATAAACCGTGACTCCGTACATGCGCACTGGCGTCCTCATCTACTCGAAACTATGGCTAAATCTCGGATTACAGGCCACTTTTGACTCAAACGAAAGTGTAGACTAAGACATCGAGCTTCTATGATTTGAAAAGTGCTAAAGTTTGTGTTATTTGGAGAACGCTACGGCTATCGCTAATCTAAAACATCTCTGGAAGTGCTCTATATGACACCAAAGTGCTATGGGTGAGTAAAACAACTTGTTTTATTATCGAAATAAGGCTCAGATTGTAAAAAACTTGAATTCTCCTTTAATACTGTGAAACATACAGTGCACCTTTAAATGCAGTGGATACTATATGGAAAAGTTTTGTTATAGATCACCTGCCATGCTACAACTAAACCAAGTAATTCATTTTTTTCTCACAGAACATATGTGAATGTCCATGTGATCTCTCTTCTGTGTTGAATGTCATGTAATATTTGTTGTTTATAAGATGGACGCTGTGTTTGGAGCGGAGCTGAGAGACTCAAATGCCACACAGCCCTGGAGACGTGGAGCTCTTTTCTTTTTGCACACAGCCCTCCTCAGCCTCACATTCACACAGAGCTGAGTGCTTTGTGTTAGTTAAAGCTTTGATCTCACAGACGCTAACAGTCAATAAGCATTTACCACACCGCAGTCTGCTCGAGCACTGTCAATTTGGACATCGATCCCAGCTGCATTGTGGGTAATTAGGGCTGTGCGCAACAAGAAGGGGGCTCATTTAGTGTGCTTCCTGCCTGTGTGTGAGACAGTGAAGAATACTAACAAAATATTATCTGTCCAATGGTCTTGGCAACACATTTATAAGATAGATGACTTTGCTAGAACTGGAATCAACCCATATATATTGATATAGCACAATGGTTAAAGGTGCACTGTGTAACTTTTTGGTTGTTTCTATGGATACATCATTGCTCTGCCTGAAATGTTCCACAGTATGACATTAAACAAAACTAAACTACCTTACATTTATTAGATTACAGATTGTTACATTGCTCGAAAATACCTAAAACACTTCTCCAAAAAAATACCTAAAACACTTCAGCAGCGTCGGTGCAGCGTCGGCAGTGATGCGGTCGCTGTACCGGACCATTGTGGTGAAGAGGGAGCTGAGCCGAAAGGCGAAGCTCTCAATTTACCGGTCAATCTACGTTCCTACTCTCACCTATGGTCATGAGCTCTGGGTAATGACCAAAAGGACAAGATCGCGGATACAAGCGGCCGAAATGAGTTTCCTCCGCAGAGTGGCTGGGTGCACCCTTAGAGATAGGGTGAGGAGCTCAGTCACACGGGAGGAGCTCGGAGTAGAGCCGCTGCTTCTCCACGTCGAGAGGAGCCAGCTGAGGTGGCTCGGGCATCTGTTTCGGATGCCTCCTGGACGCCTCCCTCGGGCATGTCCCACCGGGAGGAGGCCCCGGGGAAGACCCAGGACGCGTTGGCGGGACTATGTGTCCCGACTGGCCTGGGAACGCCTTGGGGTCCCCCCGGTGGAGCTGGAGGAAGTGTCCGGGGTGAAGGAGATCTGGGCGTCCCTGCTTAGACTGTTGCCCCCGCGACCCGGCCCCGGATAAGCGGAAGAAAATGGATGGATGGATGGACTTCTCCACTTGATGACTTGATGATGACGGTGATAGAAAGGTTTAATGCCATACTGTGAAACATTCCAGACAAAGCAATAACATCTTGGAGAAAATTATTTGACGGACGCTTCCCCAGAAAAGTTAAAGATCCCATGACATGGTACTTCTTGATGCTTTTATATGGTGCTTTAATGGTTCCCTAATACTGTAAATGAATCCTGCTCCAAAATCAAGACTCAGTGCATGAGAAAGACACATGTACACAGTCAGAGTCAGAAAATCTCTCTGAACAACTCATTCTGGGCCTTGTTGCTTGAATGCAAATGAGAAGGACAGAGATAGGTTAGAGGAGCGGGTGGGGGGGGCAAATGGGCCCGCTGGTTCCTTGTTTTAGCGGTGCGCTGTGTGCTGGCCCCACTTCCGTGTGTATAAGCGCGAAGGAAGAAAGGAGAGGCGTTTCAATGAAAAAAACACATTTTCACAGAAAATAAAATTAAACCACTGCTGTTTCAGATGTCCAGAGGCTCAGATAAAGGAGTTCCGAGCCTAGAAACACTCACACATGCCTCCAGGCAAATAAAAAAACGCATTTCGCATTGCGTAGCTCATTCGCGGTCCAAACTCTCTGGGCGTGATTTACAGAGACGCTGAGTACAGACAGACGGGGGTGGAACTGCATTTGCATTTCTTTTTTCGACCTGACGTCAATAGGTTTCCTTGTTCAAAATCACCCGTTTGAGCTCTGATTTTTTCTAACGCAGAAAAGGATCGCAAATGCTCAGTTTAGACATTTCGCAACTTTTAACCATGGGGGGGGGGCTAAACAGGGTAGGGGAGCTCACATTAATGTTCAAAAACCTCAGAAAGTGAAAATTTCATGCCATGGGACCTTTAAAAAAACAAAATAAACCCACAAATTATCATTAGTGGTCCCCCGTTTAATGTGGCCCCCTTTAGCGCGCCACTATACGCTATTCATCACATGACCAGGAAGTGCCCCGGTTTGGGCCCTGAACCAGAGAGCAGCACGGAGACAGGGGGAGGGGGAACAGAGTCCAGATAGCAGGGAAACAGTTTGTAAGTAGGAGTAGCAGCGAAAGGTTTGCGACAGAGCCTGGCTCCGCAAACCAGGGGGAGTGCTCTGCGCGCTCTGCCATCTAAAGCGCGCTCTGGGGCCAGAGGGAGAGAGAGGCGGGGGACAGTCTCATTGAGATACGCCTCCGTTCAGGAAATCCATTCCACATTTTGCAGCAGGAGCAGAGCAGCTGACCGGGAATCACTTGTGGAGTCATTTCAGCAGATAATGTGTATATTACAGACATGGCTCATGGATCGGAAATTTTCGCAGGTTGACTCAAACATTTCTATATTGAGAAACAGACGCCATACTGATACAGTGTTGATAATTAAAAAAAAAAACATTCTTTCTTTAGACAATAGAATGTGATTTTCAACATTAAATCATAGTACTTTCTTGTAGTTTTACTGTATATCTGTGTAATTCCTCAGTGGTCCTGCAGGTTCCATAGTGGTCCGTGGGGGTATACTAGTCTATGTGCTCTTATACTTGTTCTGATACAGCTCAAGATCATTCTAAAGCTGTTCAGGAAAGGTTCATTTCTGTCCTGTGAATGTGACTTTTTAGTATCAATACCTGCTCAAATGAGTATAACGATTCAATACTAGCTTTAGTATCAATTAGTATCTGATTTTCAATACTTTTGATAACCCTAAGAGCGGCACAAGCCCAGTATGAGGTAGTTGAAGTCTTTATTGTTGCAATGTTATTTCTGGCTGAGTTTGTTACTGCTGTACAGAAATAACTCTGGGGACACAGGGGAGAATCTTTTCCTCTGTATTTCTGCTTACAGTGCATCGTCTGCTACCTGTGCCCCATCCACAGAGGCTCCCAAACTTGATTTTATGATCTGTGTGTGTCCAATGTGCTGCTCTAATTATTCATGTGATGAACCCATGAAAAATTATACAGTGAAGTTGGAAGGGGAGGTGTCATGGTGCGACAGAAAACACATGCAATTTATAATTTTTGTGTTAATATTGAACCTAATGCATAATACTTGTAATTATTAAAGGTCCCATGGCATGAAATTTTCACTTTCTGAGGTTTTTGAACGTTAATGTGAGCTCCCCTACCCTGTTTAGGCCCCCCATGGCTAAAAGTTGCGAAATGTCTAAACTGAGCATTTGCGATCCTTTTCTGCGTTACAAAAAATCGGAACGGGCGATTTTGAACAAGGTGCCTTATTGACGTCAGATCGAAAAAAGAAATGCAAATGTAGTTCCACCCCCGTCTGTCTCTACTCAGCGTCTCTGTAAATCACGCCCAGAGAGTTTGGACTGCGAATGCGCTAGGCAATGCGAAATGCGTTTTTTTATTTGCCTGGAGGCACGTCCGAGTGTTTCTAGGCTCGGAAGTCCTTTATCTGAGCCTCTGGACCTTTGAACAGCAGTGGTTTAATTTTATTTTCTGTGGAAATGTGTTTATTTTTCAATGGAACGCTTCAAATCTCTCCCCCCGTGCAAAAACAAGGAAATGGATCAGCTGAGCACTCAGAGCCGAGAGCGGAGAGTTTGGCCACGCCCCCACCCTCTACTATAGGCCAGCTCTTTTCTCCTCATTTGCATTCAAGCAACAATGCCCAGAATAAAGTGTTTGAGAGAGATATTTATGACTCTTTCTCATCTTATCTCTGTTTCTCATGCACTGAGTGTTGATTTTGAAGAAGGATTCATTTACAGTATTAGGGAACCATTAAGGAGCCATATAAAAGCATCAAGAAGTACCATGTCATGGAATCTTTAATATTGAACCTAATGCATAATACTTGTAATTATTAAAATGTGTGTGTGATCTCAATTCTATGAACATTGGTACATTCCTATTTTCCCAATGGTTAAATTAATGGTTTGTGTCTAGGCTTAGGCCCTGGCAACTCCGATTCAGTTATGATTGTAGAACCTTTTATAAAACTGTAAGCGTGCAGGCTCCATACAGCTCTTTTAACTATGGCGAACTGCGTGTTCTTATTCGCCTGTCCCTCCTGTCTTCCTGTGTTGGCTCAGTGGTGGTTTAAAGCTGGACGTGGACCAGCTCTTGTCTGATCCACACCGCAGATGGACTCACAGCTCTGGGACACTCAGACCTGTCTCAGACAAGCAGGGTCATTTAAGGTGGAAACAGCGAAACAGGGGTATTTAAGGTGGACTCAGAAGTGCCAGATGTAAAATACAGGCGTCTCACAGGAATCTTCTCTGGAACTGCTCCAAACAGCTTCAACACCTGATGTAAAAGGAAGTATAAATCTCAGGCTAAATTTGTAGAGCTACTGTGGCCTTGTTTTACCTTACAAATTATTACATCGTACTGTAAGATGGTAGTCAAGAATATCAGAGAAAACTGTAATTAAATCTGCACTGTGCAACTTTTCTTGTGGAAGAAATGTAATTACTTTGCCCAGTATGTGCCTGGTATGGTCCACCTTTTAGGTATACCTTTTATGGTATACATTTCAGAGTAGCTTTTCAAATACGGCAATTCTTTAAATGACAAAACTTAAATACATCTTACAATATATGTCATAACAATTTTTTGGTCATAGCAATAAATGACTATTTCTCATTTCTGGACATTTATGATTGTTAAAAGGTCCTATATTACATAAAACTGACTCTTACGAGCTTTAAGTCATGTTATAATGTTATTATCTCATCGAAAACATATGTTTGGCGGCACGGTGGCTAAGTGGCTAGTGCTCACGCTTCACAGCAAGAAGGTTCTCGGTTCGATCCCCATGTGGCACATGGGGATCACATGGGGATGTATGGCCGTAAGATTTTGGTCGCCTTTTCTGTGTGGAGTTTGCATGTTCTCCCCATGTCTGGGTGGGTTTCCTCCGGGCACTCTGCAGACCCCCCGGGGTTTCGAGGGCATTTTTTGTGATTGTTGCGGGCTAAAATGCCTTAATTTGCGTGAACTTTTCCAAAAAGTTGCGATGAAAGTTGCGGTGCTTTTAAGGTTTTTGTTGCGATTTTGTTGCAGGAGGAAGTGAAAGTTGCGATAAATAGTTGTGATTTTCCCTTTTTGTAATTAAAATTGAGTAATATTTTGAATACTGAGTTATTACTGACAAAGAATAATAAAAAGACACAGAGATCACAGATCCTAAAACAACCTTACCAACATCGAAAATAAATTACTACTAGGAGGGGAACTGTTTCGTGCGGTCTTTTGCTGTTATTTTTGTGGGCAAATGGCGCCGCAGACATGTTTCTTTGCCATTAGAAGCCGTGTCCCAATTCCCAGAGCGCGCGGCTCGGAGCGTGGTTTGAAGGGCATGTGCGTCATTTCTTTTTTGTCCCATGCGCAGTTAACACGCGTTCGTAGACCGCAGTCGTTTCCATGGAAATCGGGGCGTGGACCAAGCGCGTGAAAAAGCTTCGTGCACTCATATATCCCAGCATGCACCGCGCGCTACCTACACTGCTCCTCGTAGTTGCGAGACCTGTCGCATTTCGTAGACGGCCATGCGGTCCGTGGAGTGTACTCAGGGCTGAGCAAGTGTGCACCGCCTTGACTGCAATCTGAGCCCCCTTCAAACCACACTCCGAACTTTCGTTTCGTCACACGGAAGTAAGGCCGGAGGAAGTTGGTCGACGTGAGTTCAATACGTCGCCGATGATTGGTCAAAATTGGTAAAAATTGAGGGAAAGTTGCTGTGATTGGTCAAAATTGCAACACCGCCCTGAATTCACGGGGATTGGCTGAAGTTGCGTTGAAGTTGCAAATCGCAACATCGCAAATTCCTGGAGGGTCTGACTCTGGTTTCCCCCATCAGCCCAAAACATGCACCATAGGTAAAATCCTCCAGCAGAGGTCCTGACCAACCTGAAGCAAGAAGTTCATGGAGATGGTCCCCGGGCGCAGTAATGTGCTGCCGACTGCTCCTAATAACAGGATGGGTTAAATGCAGAGAAGAATTTCTCCTGTGTGAGATCAATAAAGTTGCTTCTTCTTCTTTTGTTTTATTCACACGTTTGAGCAAACCTTTTTATAACTTTGTCTGCATCTCTAAATAGGAGATAGGAAATGCTAGAGCTGAAATTATCCAAATGATACTAGTGAAGCTGTATGCAGCTTATAAACAGTGGAGCACTTCCTGTATTACCACATGACATCACAAGGTGTTTTGATAGAAGCCTAAATAGTTTGTGTGTTAAACGTGTAAATGAAACAAAACACTACATGTTTTTGATGAGGAAACAGAATTATAACATAGATCAGAAAGCGCTTAAATGATTTCATTTTTGCCTGTCATTATAACTCAAAAAGCACATCATAATCAGATTTAAAGGGCCCATATAACTGCTCACAGTGTAATTTATTTGTCTATATTTGGTATGAACTTTAAAGAGCAAACTTGACTGACACAATGAGGATTTTGTATTTTCAAACACACCCAGCACAGACAGTAGTGTAGGGATATTTAAGCAGTGGTGGATGAAGTAAAAGTACAGATACCTGATCAAAAGGTTACTCTAGTAAAAGTATCACATGAAAAGATCTACTTAAAGGTCCCATGACATGGTACTTCTTGATGCTTTTATATGGCTCCTTAAAGGTTCCCTAATACTGTAAATGAATCCTTCTTCAAAATCAACACTCAGTGCATGAGAAACAGAGATAAGATGAGAAAGAGTAATTTTTCTCTCTCTGAACACTCCATAATGGGCGTTGTTGCTTGAATGCAAATGAGGAGAAAAGAGCTGGCCTATAGTAGAGGGTGGGGGCGTGGCCAAACTCTCTGCTCTCAGCTCTCAGCTGATCCATTTCCATGTTTTTGCACGGGGGAGAGATTTGAAGCGTTCCATTGAAAAATAAACACATTTCCACAGAAAATAAAATTAAACCACTGCTGTTCAAAGGTCCAGAGGCTCAGATAAAGGACTTCCGAGCCTAGAAACACTCGGACGTGCCTCCAGGCAAATAAAAAAACGCATTTCGCATTGCCTAGCGCATTCGCAGTCCAAACTCTCTGGGCGTGATTTACAGAGACGCTGAGTTCAGACAGACGGGGGTGGAACTGCATTTGCATTTCTTTTTTCAATCTGACGTCAATAAGGTGCCTTGTTCAAAATCGCCCGTTTGAGCTCCGATTTTTTGTAACGCAGAAAAGGATCGCAAATGCTCAGTTTAGACATTTCACAACTTTTAACCATGGGGGGGGGGGGGGCTAAACAGGGTAGGGGAGCTCACATTAACGTTCAAAAACCTCAGAAAGTGAACATTTCATGCCATGGGACCTTTAAAGGATGAAATGTAGTGATCATGAGTTTAGTGGATTTTCAGTGATTCAATTGATTTATTACTTTTTGTAGCTGTTTTTTGTGTTATTGTGTATTTGGTTTGCTCAAAGATGGGACATTAACTCAAATGAAATGTGCTAAAAAATAAGTCTTAGCCTTTTCAGCAGGTCTCAAGCTATAAAGACAAGTACTTTTTCCTTGTCGGTCCAGATCTAAAATGTAGTGGAGTAGAAAGTACAGATACCTGCTCTCAAATGTAGTGAAGTAAAAGTAAAAAGTATCCACTGTAAAATGTACTTAAGTAAAGTACAGATACCTAAAAAATGTTCTTAAAGGTGCATTGGAGGGTTCGTTGCCTTCTTGTTTCCATGGATATGTCACTCCTCTGCCTGGAATGTCCCGCAGTATGGCATTAAACAGATCGACCTTACATTCATTCAATGACAGGTGGTTTTATAGCTCATAAAATACCTCAAAAATTAGGCATTCTGACTGTGAGCGGGGTCACCTCTCCACAGATCTGACCTGTAACTTGGTCTAGTTTGGTCTCCATGGAGATAGAAAGTTTTAATGCCATACTGTGAAACATTCAAGACAAAGCAATAATATCTTCACGGAGAAAAGGATTTGACTGACCCTCTACCAGAAAAGTTACACAGTGCAGCTTTAGTATTGTACTTTCCATCACTGTGTTTAAGAACATGTAAGTCACTATGGGATTCTCTGTCAGGTACTCTGTCTGTAACTTTGATAACTCTTCATGTTAAACAGGACCAGTGTACGCTAACATTGTGTCCCACCACACACTCCACCACACAATGCTGCAAAGCATTCTGGGAGCTCACAAACGGCATGAGAGATATCAACCACAGGGAAGAGAGAAAGAACAGATATGTGAGATAGTTCCATGAATGAAAAGTCTTTGAAGATTGTCTTGTCTTCATGTAGGATTGGTACGATATTTATTGCGTGTTTTTTTTTTTTTTTTTGTGGAGGTTAACAAAATTGTGACAAACCAAAGATCTAAGATTTAACAGTGTTTATAACAGTAATTTCTTCATGTAGTCTCCACTAGGGATGTCAACAATTAATCGACTTACAATTAATTGTCGATCAAGACGTTGGCTGAACAAAATGCATTAACTGTAACTAATCGCTAGAGGGCGCTACTCTGGAATGTGAACACGAGATGTGAACCCACTCGCGAGAAAGACCATAGCGTTACATCATGTAACCCTTTCCTCTCTGGATGTTGCCGTACAACTCACAGTAGAGCTGGACCTAGAACCATATATTTTTGAAATGATAAAAGCATGTAACTTACATGCTTTTATCATTTCTTGATTGTTCTGGTTTGAGGCCCTGTAATGTTTTATGCTGTGTCCTGGGGCCCTGTGAAATTTATATTTTGTACTGTAACCCTTCACAGATTAAGGCAGAGAAATATTGTTGATGCCTTAGTTCAAAATAAATGTTGAGAATGTCCTAAAAATAGCCTGGATTCACTGGTTTCATCATAATATGTAGACTAAATAACATTCTGTTATTTAATTTCTTCTGTTCCTTTTAATTTCAAGATTTCCATGCTGCAAGTGCAACAACTGAGCCAGTCCTCAATTTATTTTCAATAAAGAATGTATTTTGTTATTCAGCATCAATACATTTGTCTGCTTTTTACTAAGGAATAATTCATTGAGGAATATACAATATAATAATACTATGATATATTTATGACTCAGTGTTATGTTACTATAGCTTATATTCTTAAAGACCCTATTGAAACACTAAAATTCAGGTGAAAAACACCGCTTATCAGTTAATCGTAAGTCGATCGATAAGGTCAATCAACTATAGATTAATGAATTAATCGATAATTTGCATCCCTAGTCTCCACTGAAATAGAGCAAAGGATCATGGTCTATGTAGTTCTGTTTTTTTTAGTTATTACTGCACCATAACTATTCATTTAAGCAAGATGTTATTGTGAGATTTTTGATGATACAATATCATATTTCAGTTGTTGTTACATCAGTTACCTGTTACTTCTCTCCAAAAATGAATTGTGTTAGTAACTGTAAAATAGTTTTCCTAGCTCTTTTTAGTCTGGCTTTAGTGCTCTGCTCCGGACAGATTGTCCAAGTGGTACTTAAAGGAAAATTAACTTTTTTTTTTACAATCTGAGCCTTCTTTCGGCAATAAAACAAGTAGTTTTACTCACCCATAGCAGTTTGGTGTCAATTGGAGCAGTATCGCAGAACTTATGTTGAGCCGTTCTGTTCTACTAATGATCCCGTATCCGTTAGCGTGAGTGCTCGGGGCATTACTTTGCGGTGTCCAAATAACACAAACTTTAGCACTTTTCAAATCACAGAAGATCGCTGTGTCAGGGTAGACTTTTAGTGGATTCCAAAACGGCCTGAAACCCGATATCCAGCTATAGTTTAATTTGATGACGTCATCAGAGAGGACAGTGCGCATGCGTGAACTCAGCTGTTTTGTAAACACCGCTAGTCCGAAAGAAGCTAACACCGCTCTGAACTTTACTTTTCTGTTGCGATATCGGGTTTCAGGCCGTTTTGGAATCTACTAAAAGTCTACCCTGACACAGCGATCTTCTGTGATTTGAAAAGTGCTAAAGTTTGTGTTATTTGGACACCGCAAATCAGTGCCCCGAGCACTCACGCTAACGGATACGGGATCATTAGTAGAACAGAACGGCTCAACATAAGTTCTGCGATACTGCTCCAATTGACACCAAACTGCTATGGGTGAGTAAAACTACTTGTTTTATTGCCGAAAGAAGGCTCAGATTGTAAAAAAACGTTAATTTTCCTTTAAGGGTGGGTCAAAATGCAAAGGAGAAAGCCCCTTTAGGTCAGTTGGTTTGTATTTTGTTGGTTGGTTGAACACTTCCAGTATTGGGTAGTGGGCCTATAGTGAGTAACAGCCTGTATGGGAGTGACCAAGGACCTCCTGAAGACATCCATCTGTCTGTGCCGAGACCATCTGATCACAGCTAACTATCATCACCCTCCTCTGCTTTGAACGAATCCTACGTTTTTTACACCATGTGAATATTTTCAGTTTCTTATTAACTCTTCTTAGGCTTGGTGATGTTCTAATTATGTTTTCTAACCTGCTGTTGAGTTCTTTGCGCTGTCGGTGATCTATTACAGGGCAGTGCTGTGAATGAGGCTAGTGCTGAGCTAACAGAAGGAGCAGAGGAGCAGGTGTGGAGGTGTGGAGGGAAATAAATCAAACGCACATGTACCATAGAGTATAACAGTGTACCACAGAATACTACAGTGTACCACAGAATACTGCAGTGTACCAAAAAGTACCACGGTGTACCACAGTATGCATGTGAGTGAGTGGGTCTCTGTGTGGGAGGAGAGGTTCGGTTATGGTGCTAAGATGGAGCGGAAATCTGCTGTAGTTGAGTTTATGTAACACTGTAAGATTCACACATTCGTTCACACATGTTTAACACACAAATCCTGGATATGTAGGCTGAGTTTTCTCTCAAACAGAAAACACTCAGTTCCATCAGGTAATACAGGAAGTGCTCAATTTTGTTGGATGATTTCGGCCCTGGAATTGCCAAACTCTACTGAACTAAGGTAAAAAGTAGCTGTTAATTTGAAAACTACCCACTTCATGACATCACAAGGTGGAACAGATGCGTGAAGAGTCCCTCAGTCGTCCAGGTAGAATCCATGATAAAAGGAGAAATTCAATTTGTCAACTGGACAAAGTTTGTTTGGTCGAAAACGTTTTGCCGCTCATCCGAGAGGATTCGTCAGTTGTCAGTCGTCAGTGGCGACTAATAGACTAATAGGGAGGCTAAACTAGTCGCCAGAGTAATTTGGAAAACAAAGAGACAGATTAGTGGAGATAGTTTCAGAGCTATTTCAGTGTAGGGAGCTCCTCCCTGCAGCTAGATATAAACAGGGTCTAACCAGCACTAGAACCAGAGCTGACGAAGCCTCTCGGATGAGCAGCGAAACGTTTTCGACCAAACAAACTTTGTCCAGTTGACAAATTGAATTTCTCTTTTTATCAAGGTGGAACAGAGCGTTTCATACCATGTGTGAATGAAACAAAACACAACTCCAGGTTTGTTTTTCAGGAGATAACAACATTCTAACATGGCTTGAAGAGTAACTTTTGTGAAATGTAGAACTTTTAAAATAAAATCAACTGGAAATCCTGAGCGACCTACTACTATTGAGATTTTGGGCTCAACAAAATAAATCAAGTAGAATATAAACATTCTGTGAACCCTGTGTGTTTTTATATGGCACGGAATATGCCCCTCTCATTCAAGTATGTTCTTTGACTATTTAATTAGAAGTCATTGCAGTTTGTCAATTTCCATAAAGCCCTTTGTCTCCCAGCAAATGTTCTCCAGGCGGTCAGATCCTGCCCCACCTTCTGCCTCTCTTACCCCACACAGAGCAAGCGTGCCCAGCCTGATAAAGAGTCCATTGTGGATTAGTATAATTCCTGGTATTGTTCATATTGCTGTGATGAAGAGGAGGGTGATGAGCCCCGTGTAACGCTGTGGCAGGGGCACCCCACTGTGCGATGGTTGTTCAGTCCAGTAGGGATGACAAAAGTATCTGAAATCAGATACTATCGATACTAGATTTTCCAAATCTTCATGCAATAAAGTAAAATTTGTTTTACAGTTATACTGTAAAAGCAGCTAAGGTCTGCTGTGTACTGTCTGCATCTAATTATAAAGCTTTTTTATTGCCTGTGAACCAACAAGTAAGGCTTGTTGCTGTTAGCATTACCGCAATTACACACTCTGCTCTAGCATCTTAAAGTTGTGAAAAGTGTTTGTAGACTCATAGTAGTGAATAATTAGGATGCTTAAACTGTGTTAAATGTCCCATGGCATGAAATTTTAATCAATCAATCAAACATTTATAAGGCGCTTTTCACTTTCTGAGGTTTTTGAACGTTAATGTGAGCTCCCCTACCCTGTTTAGCCCCCCCATGGTTAAAAGTTGCGAAATGTCTAAACTGAGCATTTGCGATCCTTTTCTGCGTTACAAAAAATCGGAGCTCAAACGGGCGATTTTGAACAAGGCACCTTATTGACGTCAGATCGAAAAAAGAAATGCAAATGCAGTTCCACCCCCGTCTGTCTGTACTCAGCGTCTCTGTAAATCACGCCCAGAGAGTTTGGACTGCGAATGCACTAGGCAATGCGAAATGCGTTTTTTTATTTGCCTGGAGGCACGTCCGAGTGTTTCTAGGCTCGGAAGTCCTTTATCTGAGCCTCTGGACCTTTGAACAGCAGTGGTTTAATTTTATTTTATGTGGAAATGTGTTTATTTTTCAATGGAACGCTTCAAATCTCTCCCCCTGTGCAAAAACACGGAAATGGATCAGCTGAGAGCTAGAGTGGAGAGTTTGGCCACGGCCCCACCCTCTACTATAGGCCAGCTCTTTTCTCCTCATTCTCCGCATTCAAGCAACAACACCCATAATGGCCTGTTCAGAGAGAGAAAAAATACTCTCATCTTATCTCTGTTTCTCATGCACTGAGTGTTGATTTTGAAGAAGGATTCATTTACAGTATTAGGGAACCATTAAGGAGCCATATAAAAGCATCAAGAAGTACCATGTCATGGGATCTTTAAGAATATGAGGAATAACTTTGGAACACTGCAAACCGTTTAAAACATGAACTTGTTTGGTTTTTCATGCTTGAAAAATTCTTCAGAAAAATTGTGATAAGCTTTGAGTGTTAGGGTCTGGTGTTTGGACTCTTGACTCCACCCTGCTGGCCGTCTTTTGTACCGCAGCCTTTTTCATTTTGACAGCTCCTTGTTTTGTTTTCACTGCCTGCCACACCCCTATGCCCCACCTGTTTCCACTCCGTGTAATTAGTCTTTTCCCTTCCCAATTGGCTCATGTGTGAATTGTAGCTCCTATTTAAGTCTGTCTTGTTTTCTGTTCTGTGTCGGACCGTCTGTATTTACCTGCCTGTTTCCGAGTAACCTGCATGCTAAAGAAAACCTGTTTTTGTGAGTACCTGAAACCTGATCCTGGATTATTTTTGTTAGAATTTTTGTGGACTCAAGGAATTGTTTTTTGTTGCTTCAAATCTGATCTGGAACTTTTTGGTTGTACATTTTTGGACTTTGAAAAAATAAAACGCAACTCTGATCTGCATTTTCGGTCTCTGTCTGCATTTGGGTCTCTGTCAGAAAACCCTTACATTGAGTAGAGTTGCTGCTCCCTCATGGAAAAAAAAGAGCTTTGGGGCATTTGACTTACAGATGGTATTCTTTGTGCTGGTTTTACAACTATTGGGCATTTTTCTCATAAGCTGAAAAAAACACTAATGTGTTGGGTTCATGGCATTTTACAATTTGACATCATTTCAAATTGAGGGCAGGTTCGATGAACCTACATGGCCATTCACTCTTTATGAGAGAGAGACATACAGTACTTTATTGATCACAAGGGAAATGTAGTGAAATTCTGGTGTTTTTGTTGGTGATGAAATGGGACATTCCCTCAAGGTATTTCCTCTGGAAGGTCTTCTTCCAGATTTGCTGCCACATGTGGTCTAGTCTGTATAGCCGGTAGCATAGAAAGCTCCTTAGCTATCCTCTTGCACAGTCTCCATGGAAACGGGAAAAACACACAATTTTATTTCACACAATCCAACAGTCTCTTTCTTGTATCCTTTGAACTGCACATGCTGCACTCCTTAATTGGTTAAAATCCCGTGATATGCTGTTAAAACAAAAAATAAGAAGTTTCAAAAACTGCTCAGTGTGTGAGGCAGGTAGTTACAACAGCAATCTGTCCAATTTATAACAATTTATCCACTTATTTCCTGAACCTTGTAATCAATTTTTAATACTATTGTGACAAAAATAGTCAAGTTAATTTGTCTGCAGGTTTTTGTTTCATTGGACAGATTGAGTAATTACAGAGATCCATAAAATAAAATAAAAAAAAATCATTTTGACAGTTAAAAGGCAAACTGTACCATTTTCTGAGTTGCTCTCCAAAAAGTGTACACTTTGCAAGACAACATTGGATTCATGTGTTTGAGTTTGCAGACATGTGTTTGCTGGAGTGTTAAATCCTAGTTAGCAGCTTGTTCCTCGTACACTGCAGATTTTGGTGGAGTCAGTAGTTCCATGTTTAGCTCTGGTCAGTCGTTATGGCCATGTGCATCCCTTCTTCCCACTGGGCGACAGATGGAGCGTCACATGGAAAAAACACACATCTGAATCCCACTCACATTTAGTGTTAGAGTGATATTTCACTGATCCACCCTCATGTATTAAAGGCCTCATATTACACTACTTTGTGGTCTGTTATAATTTTGTTTCCTCATCACAAACACACCTGGAGTTCTTCTCTCAAACATACAACACTCTTTCCACCTTGTGATGTCATGTGGTGATACAGGAAGTGCTCCACTGTGTTTTGAAACTCCATACACCTTCACTAGAATCATTTGGATAATTTCAACCCTGGAATTGCCAATCTCTACTGAACTAAAAATAAAAGGTAGCTTGAAAACTACTGCTTCATGACATCACAAGGTGGAAGAGCATTTTGAGATTTGGAGATCTAGACAGGCTAATAATAAAGGGTTCCTCAAACATTTGTGAATGAAAGAAAACAACACTCCAGTCATGTTTTTGATGAGCTCACGGCATTACAGTATAAAATGACTTAAAGATCCCATGACATGGTACTTCTTGATGCTTTTATATGGCTCCTTAATGGTTCCCTAATACTGTAAATCAATCCTTCTTCAAAATCAACACTCAGTGCATGAGAAACAGAGATAAGCTGAGAAAGAGTCATAAATATCTCTCTCAAAGTCTTTATTCTGGGCGTTGTTGCTTGAATGCAAATAAGGAGAAAAGAGCTGGCCTATAGTAGAGGATGGGGGCGTGGCCAAACTCTCCGCTCTCGGCTCTCAGCTGATCCATTTCCTTGTTTTTGCACGGGGGGAGAGATTTGAAGCGTTCCATTGAAAAATAAACACATTTCCACATAAAATAAAATTAAACCACTGCTGTTCAAAGGTCCAGAGGCTCAGATAAAGGACTTCCGAGCCTAGAAACACTCGGACGTGCCTCCAGGCAAATAAAAAAACGCATTTCGCATTGCCTAGCGCAGAGGTCTTCAACAGGGGGGTCACGACCCCCCTAGGGGTCGCGGAGGTACTGCAGGGGGGTCGCGAAATCTTTTGATTTCACTTTAAAATAATATTTTATATTTTATAGTGTAAAATACAGTATTAACCTGTGTATTATTTCCTTGTATTGGATGTACCATAACAGAGTAGCAATGTTTATACATGACACTAAGCTCAATTTAATATAAAACACAATTCTATGCCGTATACATAGTAGGGGGTCCCTGGCCCAGTTCGCCATCTGTTTGGGGGTCCCTGGCCTGAAAAACGTTGAAGACCCCTGGCCTAGCGCATTCGCAGTCCAAACTCTCTGGGCGTGATTTACAGAGACGCTGAGTACAGACAGACGGGGGTGGAACTGCATTTGCATTTCTTTTTTCGATCTGACGTCAATAAGGTGCCTTGTTCAAACTCGCCCGTTTGAGCTCCGATTTTTTCTAACGCAGAAAAGGATCACAAATGCTCAGTTTAGACATTTCGCAACTTTTAACCATGGGGGGGGGGCCTAAACAGGGTAGGGGAGCTCACATTAACGTTCAAAAACCTCAGAAAGTGAACATTTCATGCCATGGGACCTTTAAAGCTCACAAGAGTTCACTTTTAAATCACAAAGATATGTTTTAATTTGTATTCTGTTTGTACTTGTTATATGATGTTTCTAGTCCTGATCTGCAGGGACCACAGATGGAAAGTAGCTAATTGGATAATTCTGGCATGTTTAGATTACATTGTATGCTCATTAATATGCAAAAGTGAATAAAAATGTCAGCATGGGCCAAAACCTGTCATCAATAACCAAGATTGAATAAAGGCTTAAAAAAAAAAAATCTAAATTCAATTTTTTTTTTCTGTTTTCTGGTTTTCTAAATATTTTTTGTGGTTTTCCCTTCAAACAACCACATAGTATTTACATGCAATGTTCCTGTTTTTGAACTGTCCAACTTCACAAATAAATCTGAAATCAGTCATAAACTCGGAAATACTGAAGTTGATGCGTGTAATGTGAAATGTGGTTCTCAAATGGTGTGCCAAGAGGAGGTACTTGTCCACTTAAAGGTCCCATGACATGGTACTTCTTGATGCTTTTATATGGCGCCTTAATGGTTCCCTAATACTGTAAATGAATCCTTCTTCAAAATCAACACTCAGTGCATGAGAAACAGAGATAAGATGAGAAAGAGTAATTTTTCTCACTCTGAACACTCCATAATGGGCGTTGTTGCTTGAATGCAAATGAGGAGAAAAGAGCTGGCCAATAGTAGAGGGTGGGTGCGTGGCCAAACTCTCCCTCTCGCTCTGAGCCCTCAGCTGATCCATTTCCGTGTTTTTGCACGGGGGGAGAGATTTGAAGCGTTCCATTGAAAAATAAACACATTTCCACAGAAAATAAAATCAAACAACTGCTGTTCAAAGGTCCAGAGGCTCAGATAAAGGACTTCCGAGCCTAGAAACACTCGGACGTGCCTCCAGGCAAATAAAAAAACGCATTTCGCATTGCCTAGCGCATTCGCAGTCCAAACTCTCTGGGCGTGATTTACAGAGACGCTGAGTTCAGACAGACGGGGGTGGAACTGCATTTGCATTTCTTTTTTCGATCTGACGTCAATAAGGTGCCTTGTTCAAAATCGCCCGTTTGAGCTCTGATTTTTTGTAATGCAGAAAAGGATCGCAAATGCTCAGTTTAGACATTTCGCAACTTTTAACCATGGGGGGGGCTAAACAGGGTAGGGGAGCTCACATTAACGTTCAAAAACCTCAGAAAGTGAAAATTTCATGCCATGGGACCTTTAAACACTGATGTGCTTCCATCCAGAATGTTTGTATTTTGTATGTTAGAATGTGTACTTATTGTGTTAATGTAAGTTCTAATATCTATTTGTTTGTGTTGTTTCAGGGGCCAGACATCTAAAATGGGAGGCAAGCTGAGCAAAAAGAAGAAGGGATATAATGTGAATGACGAGAAGTCCAAAGACAAGGACGCCAAAGCGGAGGGCGGTGCAGCGGAGGAGAGCGAAGCTCCCAAAGAAAACCAGGAAGAGAGCGCCACTGCCGATGCTAAAGACGTGGCTAACGATACAGCGGCTAAAGACGGCCCGGCCCCAGATGCTGCAGCTAAAGCAGAGGAGAAGAAAGAAGAGGCTAAACCCACTAACGCCGAGCCCGCTACAACTGAGGAGAAACCGCCCGCTAAAGCTGAGGAAAAACCAGCCGCCAAGGAGCCTGAAGCTAAGACTGCGCCACCTGCAGCAGCGGAGGGCAAAGATGAGGCCAAAAAGACTGAGGCCCCCGCGGCACCAGCCACCAAAGCTGAGCCCAAGCCCACAGAGGCAGCACCCGCTAGCGCACCGGCTAACGCTAAAGAGGCTAGCTCCACACCAGCCGCAGAGCCCCCCGCCAAGGAGGCCAACGCCACAGAGGCGCCGAGCAAGGATCAAACCGTAGCAGTTCAAGATTAATGGACAGCTCTTTTGGGAAATTGAAGTCAACAATGTAATGTCAAACAAAAATCTGAAGATGATTAACTAGCCCATGCATATTCTGATCTGAGATTAACAATAATAATAATAATGTTCAGATATGTGGAGACAACTGGACTCGAGACACCACCTAGAGGAGAACCCGCGCACTGCTGCACATGTGACTATTGCTATTATTATTGTTAGCTTTTACTTCTTTTCTGATGTAGTATTTGAACTTTGGTACGAGTCTGTTTTGAGCTTTTCATTTTTTCCATTTCCATCCATGACCTTCCCCCAAATGTCCGTCCAAAAAAGCAACCATAGACAGATTAATCTATAACGCTGATATGAACTTTCCATTTGCAAATAAGACTATAATGCTAATACTGATGTTTTATTTAGGAACTGTTGCAAAAAGAACAAAGTCATATTTCTATAAATAAACTTTAAAACATGCAAGCATGGAAATATTTGTACTATTCTTGAAACGTGATGATGTTTCTTTGTTAATGTTATACTAATATTCTGACCGCATGGATCTTCTTATAATCAACCCTAATTATTTATTAAATTCTGTACGAATCCTGATGTATTTTTCAGTTTTGCAAATTCTAATGGGATATTTCTATTTCAAATTTCCATAATAGCGATGTGACCGTCATGTACTACAGCTTTTCACACATAAGTTTGACTCAAGTCTGTGGCACATATTATTTTTATTCATCTCTCTCTTTTCAAACGTTTCCTTTTTCTGAACATTTTATTCAAGTCCAAATTTCCACCTCTTTACCAGCAGTATTCATCACTAGAAATAACCTTTATTTTATACTCTGAAAATTACGATATCGTCAAAAACAAAACACACCTTTGGCACTAAACCAAATGTAGACCAATAAATCAGATGTAGACATTTTTCAAAAGAGATTTTTTATGAAATCATTAAAGTAGATTTTTAATATTTGTAATTAAATCTACAAATCTGTTCCGTCTTTTACAAAAAAACAAAAAAAATACAAGATTTTTTAAGTAGATCTTTAACATTTACCTAGAATTTAACTTTGCACATTAGTTACATAAATTAAAAATGTCTAAATTTAGCACAATACACATTTTGGAGATAACAGTTGAAAAAGTTCACATTTGCCAAGGACTATTTGAGTAAGAATCTAGCTCCTTAGCCCCAGATCTTTGCGCCTGTGTGGTATCCAGTGACATTCCACATCACAAAGGCCTGTTTATTTAGCCAAAACTCTGGAAATCCGAAAGAATTCCTTCATTTTCTCATCCATGTTCACCTCCTCCTCCTCCTCCGTCCCCTCACAGCACATATGGACTGCGTATGTGGGTGGCTGCACTGCAAAAAAAAAAAAAAACTCTCAAAACTGCATGGAATCCAATAATTCAATAATCTATTCAGCAGAGGCGGGTAGGACTCATTTACATTACACTTACTGTTTTTAGTCCTACATGAGTAATAATGTTTCTTGCACCGCTCCTTCAGATATGATTTTGTTTTTCAAATGTGTGTGGTCATTTGAAAACACCTCATTTTGTAGATCATTTTAAATACATAAACTTCAAAGTAAGTTTTTAAGTAACAGTACAAGATTGGCTTCTCTACCCACATCTGCTATGCCGTCAGTACAAAATACAAAATGCTATTCGTACAATACAATACTAATAGTATATCCTCAAATCCATACTCATTTCTTGGACTACTAATTTGTACTTCTACTTGAGTAATAAGTAGTAGTAATTTTGAAGTAACAGTACTTTCACTCAAGTACAATTTGGCTTCTCTACCCACATCTGCTCTTCCGTCAAAACAAAATGCAATTCATACAATACAATACTAGTAGTCTATGATAAAAGGAGAAATTCAATTTGTCAACTGGACAAAGTTTGTTTGGTCGAAAACGTTTCGCCGCTCATCCGAGAGGCTTCGTCAGTTCTGGTTAGAGTGCTGGTTAGACCCTGTTTATATCTCGCTGCAGGGAGGAGCTAACTAGCTAACTACTTTCCGAAACTATCTCGCCTATTGGTTTCTGTCTTTTGTTTCTCTGGCGTCTAGATTAGCATGCCTATTCATCCCTACAACGACTGTTTTTCACACCTCTGGCCCTGACCTGGCTAGCCCTATTGTTCCTTTTGTTTATTTGGTCTAGGTTTAAGATAAAAGGAGAAGTTCAATTTGTCAACTGGACAAAGTTTGTTTGGTTGAAAACGTTTCGCCGCTCATCCGAGAGGCTTCGTCAGTTCTGGTTCTCATGCTGGTTAGACCCTGTTTATATCTAGCTGCAGGGAGGAGCTCACTACACTGAAAAAGCTCTGAAAACGATCCCCCCTAATCTGTCTCTTTGTTTTTCAAATTACTCTGGCGACTAGTTTCACCTCCCTATTCAACGTCTAACGACCCTCTCCACCCCTCTGCCCTGGATCGTCTGCCCTAATGTTCTTTGTTCTTTGCCCGGCAGCTAGATATAAGCAGTGTCTAACCAGCCCTAGAACCAGAGCTGACGAAGCCTCTCGGATGAGCGGCGAAACGTTTTCAACCAAACAAACTTTGTCCAGTTGACAAATTGAACTTCTCCTTTTATCATGGATTCTACCTGGACGACTGAGGGACTTTTCACGCATCTAGGTTTAAGCAAAGGTTCAGGGAGCCAGTTAGCTCTTCCCTGCAGCGAGATATAAGCAAGTGTCTTACCAGCACTCTAACCAGAACTGACGAAGCCTCTCGGATGAGCGGCGAAACGTTTTCGACCAAACAAACTTTGTCCAGTTGACAAATTGAATTTCTTCTTTTATCATGGATTCTACCTGGACGACTGAGGGACTCTTCACGCACTAGTAGTCTATCCCTCAAATACATCGTAATTTCTTGGACCACTACTTTATACTTCTACTGGAGTAATAATTTCAAAGTAACAGTACTTTTACTCAATTTTCTCTACCCACCTCTGCTATTAAGTCAATACAAAATACAAACTGCTATTCACACAGTATAATACTGGGCCTGATTTGGTTACAGTCAAGAGTGCTGCATGCTCATTGGTCTACTACTATTACAAAGCTCGCCTCCTATTGGCCAGTCCGTTTGTGCCTGCCATCCCCCGTCCGCCCCCTCTCCTCAGTTGGCTCTCGGGGTCGGTGACTTTCTCCTCGGCAGAATTCGTAGCAACCAAACCAACCGCCGGACCCCCTCGCCGCCGACCCCGCAGACCCGCCCTGACTCGGTAAATTTGCATGTCTGTGGTTGGGTGAATCTGTAGTCCTGTCTTTTTGGTCCCCGTGGAAACCAAACTGATCTGATCCGGTGTAAACGTGTGCCAGCCGGGTGCGTCCCTGCCCCGCTCACATGGGCACGGTGCTCGTCAAAACCAAACCTGTCAAAGTGAGATCAACATTTGGACATATTGTGTGTATTTGTAAAAATGGTGCAACAATAAAACCACAACAATTGACTCCAAATACTTGTGTATGTCTTTATTTCGTGTTTTTAATTTAATTTTGAAGATCCTATATTCCGTGTTGTATAAAGTACTGGAAAATCAAACTCAAGTAAGTAAGTATAGGTCCGCCTCCCAAAAATGAATGGGAAAAGTCGAAGTCACTGACTGAAATGTTACTTGAGTAAAAGTCTTAAAGTATCTGGAACTTCTTGTACTTAAGTATGACAAGTAATGTAAAAATAAAAGTATCAAGCAAAGGCAGTCTGAAGCTAACCCTCGCTTTGTTACTTAGATAGCACAAACACACAGCGCTTGTTTACATTTTTAAGTAGGCACATGTTAATGTTATTTTCAAAGATCAAAGTCAGCTTTATTGTCAATTCTGCCATATGTGTTCAACATACAGTGAATCGAAATTTCGTTTCTCTCTGGCCAAGTAGTGCAAAAACTATAACAACAAAAACTATCTAAGACAGAAATCTAAATCTAAACTAAAGTCTAAGATCTAAAATCTTAAAGGCAAATTAACGTTTTTTTTTTACAATCTGAGCCTTCTTTCGGCAATAAAACAAGTAGTTTTACTCACCCATAGCAGTTTGGTGTCAATTGGAGCAGTATCGCAGAACTTATGTTGAGCCGTTCTGTTCTACTAATGATCCCGTATCCGTTAACATGGTGCTCGTATCATATGCTCGGGGCATTACTTTGCGGTTTCCAAATAACACAAACTTTAGCACTTTTCAAATCACAGAAGATCGCTGTGTCAGGGTAGACTTTTAGTGGATTCCAAAACGGCCTGAAACCCGATATCCAGCTATAGTTTCATTTGATGATGTCATCAGAGAGGACAGTGCGCATGCGTGAACTCAGCTGTTTTGTAAACACTGCTAGTCCGAAAGAGGCTAACACCGCTCTGAACTGTTGCGATATCGGGTTTCAGGCCGTTTTGGAATCCACTGAAAGTCTACCCTGACACAGCGATCTTCTGTGATTTGAAAAGTGCTAAAGTTTGTGTTATTTGGACACCGCAAATCAGTGCCCCGAGCACTCACGCTAACGGATACGGGATCATTAGCAGAACAGAACGGCTCAAAATAAGTTCTGCGATACTGCTCCAATTGACAGCAAACTGCTATGGGTGAGTAAAACTGCTTGTTTTATTGCCGAAAGAAGGCTCAGATTGTAAAAAAAAAACGTTAATTTGCCTTTAATGCAGTGCAACATAATAAATAAATAAATACCTATATACAGATTTCCAAAGTGTGCAGTGTGCATCAAAAATGTGCAATGGAAGATACAGCAGTGAAATGGTAATGTGCAATAGAATGTGCATTGAAGTTAAGATAATTTAAATAATAATAAGATATTTTTTGTCCTTTTGAACTCGTGTGCCCTTTCTCATTCGTTACACTTAGCCTACAGCTGTGCCTTCCCTTGAGCCGAAAAAGCTAGGTAGCCTGTTAGCTCCAACATCGTCAAATACGCTTTGTGTAACTGAAACAATGTCACACAAAGTTCATTTCTACATGTTATGCTCAAGGTTTCACAACGGTGTCTAGAATGTCCATGCTATGGTTACTGAAATTGGAATACAGACGCTAACAATTTCATTCATCTAGAACTTACCTTGATGTGTTTCTTGAGGTTGGACGGGGAGTTTCTGTAAGATAGGTTTTCCACGTTTCTTGGAAGGCACAAGAGGCACTTCATTCGATAGGACTAATCCTTCATATCAGCGTAAGAGAACATTGTGTTTAAGTACGGCCAGGGATGCTCATCGTCAGCTCCCCCTTCATTTGTAGCCGACGTGGATGCTGTCTCCTCTTCCATCAGGGATGTTGATTGATTAAACTAGCTGCATGAAACCAACAGGTGTAGGCTGATTGTCATGCGCAAGTAGCGAACAAGCCCAAGCACGTCCTGACTTCCTTCAGTCAGTAGAGGGTTTTTTTGTAACGAGTAACTAAACGGCACATTGAAAATGTATCGGAGTAAAAGTATGAAATTAAATTCGAAAATGTAGTGAAGTAAAAGTAAAAGTTATCCTTTTTTTTTTTTAACTCAAGTAAAGTACAAAGTCTCCCAAAATGTACTTAAAGGAAAAGTAACATGTTTTTTTTTAACAATTTGAGCCTTATTTTGGTAATAAAACAAGTTGTTTTACTCACCCATAGCACTTTGGTGTCATATGGAGCACTTCCAGAGATGTTTTAGATTTGCGTTAGCCTAGCGCGACTTCTAGCCATAGCTCGGGGCATATAATATATTCCCCGAGCATGTAATATGCCCCGTGCGGGCTCCAAATAACACAAACTTTAGCACTTTTCAAATCATAGAAGCTCGATGTCTTAGTCTACAATTTCGTTTGAATCAAAAGTGGCCTGAAATCCGAGATTTATCCATAGTTTACAGCTTTGCGTTTCATGTTTGGGTCCCGGGAGCTGAGAGCACAGTCCGCACATGCGCACTGGCCTCCTCATCTACTCGAAACTATGGCTAAATCTTGGATTACAGGCCACTTTTGACCAAACGAAATCGTAGATTAAGACATCGAGCTTCTATGATTTGAAAAGTGCTAAAGTTATTTGGAGACCGCAAACAAGTGCCCCGAGAACTCACATTATGGAGATCGCAAATCTAAAACATCTCTGGAAGTGCTCCATATGACACCAAAGTGCTATGGGTGAGTAAAACAACTTGTTTTATTACCGAAATAAGGCTCAGATTGTAAAAAAACGTTACTTTTCCTTTAAGTACAGTAGTGAAGTATTATTACTTCGTTACTATACAACACTGCCTATATTACACTCAGTGAATTCTTCTGAGCTTTTGTCAGTTATAATGTTGCTAACTTATCAAAAATATAGCTGGAGTGTTTGAGTAACCCTTTCTGTCTACATCTCCAGAGCTCAAAATGCTCTGTTCCACCTTGTGATGTCATGAAGCGGTAGTTTTCAAGTTAACAATTACCTTTTAATTTTTGTTCAGCAGAGATGGGCAATTCCAGGGCTGAAATCATCCGAATGATTCTAGTGAAGGTGTATGGAGTTTAAAAACACAGTGGAACGTTTTCTGTTTTCTGTTTGAGAGAAGAACTCAGCCTAAATGTGCAGGGTTTGTGTGTTAAACATGTGGGAATGAGTATAGGATTATCAAAACAATAAAAGGCAACATGGTGATCTAGATATATGTTACGCATTAACAACAAATACCCCATTATATGACCTTATATCATCTGTATCCAGCTGTCATTTCAGCACCATGGAGAGCACTTCACATAGGCCTACCATGTTAAAACAATCATTGATATAGTGCTTTTAAACCTCTTAAAACACTTCATTATTCATTCACTAATACACTCCCCACACTTGTTATGCCAGAGGTGTGGGTATGACAGTCGTGACTTGCACTCAGACGATGAGTGAGTCACTTTTTTAACGACATGAGACTTCATTGAGGAAATGGAGTAAGACTTTGGGCTAGATCTTGAATGCCAATGACTTCACATTAAAGGGACAGTGTGTAAGATTTTTACCCGTTAATTACTGAAATTGAAGATACCCATTCAAAAATACAGTGTTTTCCAAGCCTTTTCACTTCCATCATGAAATCAAAGTATTCTTTTGGACTTAGATATAGTCACATAAAAGGGGGATCTTCCCCATGCAGAGGCAGCCATTTTGAATACGAGAGCCGCAGAAGGACATTTGGGCTCCGCCTTCGCCTTCGGCAAGGCTCGTGGTTTTGGGTAAACAACACAAGCATGCTGCCGGATCAGACGTCGTAATGGATCTAACACGTGTTTTGGACTAAATTGTTTTACTGGATTTTGTTCGCTGGATCCTTACGGACAAATTGAGAGCAAGTTTATGGTGAAATACAGAGTTTGACCTGTGCAAAGCATTCTAAGGTAAGCTAACCTCGTTTTGTGCTTTTCTGTATAAAAGCCCCATGTGCTCGGGGAGTGATTGTTTTTGCAGGGAAATGAATTGCATAGTCAAAAAGAGGAGACTGTAAGGTTTCATTTGATGTGTAGATTGTCATGGTACATGATCAGGAATGTGTGTTTTCATGAGAAAAAACAAAAACGGGACCGTGTTTTATTACAGTAGCGGCGCGTGGCTCGTGCGCTGGTCCCTCGAGATCTGCCGTAGCTAAAACAGAAAGTGCAATAGCACCATCCACCTATGCGCCACGAATCCTACACACTGGGGCTTTAAAGACAATAGAATATAGTATTAAACAAAATAATAAACATGAAAACAAGACGTGATAAAAGAAGAAATTCAATTTGTCAACTGGACAAAGTTTGTTTGGTCGTAAACGTTTCGCCGCTCATCCGAGAGGCTTTGTCAGCTCTAATTAGAATACTGGTAAGACACTTGCTTATATCTTGCTGCAGGGAGGAGCTAACTAGCTAACTACTTTCCGAAACTATCTCATTGGTTTCAGTCTTTTGTTTCTCTGGCGTCTAGATTAGCATGCCTATTCATCCCTACAACGACTGTTTTTCACACCTCTGGCCCTGACCTGGCTCTAGCCCTATTGTTCCCCTGTTTGCTTGATCTAGGCTTAAGAATGGAATTATAGATGGGAGACAAATTATGTCTGACTCCACCATTTCTGTTCAGAGAAGGATTCTCTTTTTTGACAAAAATAGCCTCTTTAACTCAAGACACAAAAACAAGACACAAAAACATAAAATATCAAAGCTCCCCACCCCTAACGCACCCCTTACCCCCAAGCACACACACACAAAATTAGTAAATAAAAATTAAAGTAGCATACCCATACTGCTAGGCCCCCTTATATTTATATATTTTGGCCTTATTATTTCATTTTCCTTTCTGTTTTCCCCCATTTATAATAAACACTTTTAGTCACTACTTTTACACTAATATTATTTTCACCATTCATCTTTTTTTCACTACAGTGCACTGTGAATCTTTTCTGTTGGAGGGTCTGCCACCTGCTTGTCTCCATGAAGATGTTATTGTTTGGTCTGGAATGTTCCAGTATACGGCATTGCCCATATTCCTCTTGTATTTACTCAATAACATGGGTTTTACTGACTTAAAAACTTGCATTCTTACTGTGAGTGTGCTCGCCTCTCCACAGATCTGACCTGTAATTTGGCCCTGTGTCTCCGTAGAGATAAATAAGTGTAGTGTCATACTGTGGAACATTCCAGGCATTATCTCCATGGAGAGAGAAGCAGGACCCTTCACCAGAAAAGTTACACAGTGCACCTTTAAACTTAAGCTTTAAATCTCCTCACAACATCTTTATAGCTGATATTGGTACTTTGCCATGAAATATTCAAAAGGTAAATAGATAAATAGAAAGATAAAAACACACACATGCTGATGAGAATTCAGATTATTATATCGAATTGTTGAACCTGATTATTTCTATTAGTGACACCCAAGAATTCACTGTATTATAACAAAGAATTAATATAACCTGCTCCCATCTGTATTAAATATTACTGCTGTAGAGAATGTTGCCTGAAACCTAGCAAAAGTACTTTTCTGGTGGGGGGGGGTCTGCCACATTCTTGTCACCATGGAGATGTTCCACAGTATGGCATTAAAAATATCTCTCTATATGTATACAGTGGTACCTCACCTTACGAATGACCCAACAAATGAAAATTTCAAGTTACGAAACGCCTTCACGGTAAATTTTGGTCTCTAGATACAAGTTACGAAACGCGAAATCTCAAAAATTCAAATAATGCTCTCAGCCACACACATTATACGCTTTTCTCAGACTGAATTTAAACTTTTCTCACATTTGTCTCTCGTTTAAACACTCAAACTTTCATAGATTTTCAACAAAATTATTAATAGTGAAGTGTGGGGGGAAGGGGGAGGGGGGAGAAAACTGCGCTCTGACACGTGTGATAGCGCACATGACCCGGCGCGGAGCTGACAGCAGGTCTAGACCTGGACTAAACCAGGACTAAACCTGGACTAAACCAGGACTAAACCTGGACTAGACCAGGACTAGACCAGGTGGATTAAAGGTCTATTTCCTGGTTTCGTTTCGAGTCACAGCTGAGGCGACCAGGTCTAGACCTGGTCTAGACCACCGCGGCTCTCGCATGCGTTCGTGGGTCTAGTTCATGCGCTCAGACTGCGTGCGGTCCTCCAGCTGAGGCGAGCAGCGGAAATAGACCAGGAAACCAGGAAATAGACATTTAATCCACCTGGTCTAGTCCTGGTCTAGTCCTGGTCTAGTCCAGGTTTAGTCCTGGTTTAGTCCAGGTTTAGTCCTGGTTTAGTCCAGGTTTAGTCCTGGTTTAGTCCTGGTTTAGTCCAGGTTTAGTCCAGGTTTAGTCCTGGTTTAGTCCTGGTTTAGTCCTGGTTTAGTCCTGGTTTAGTCCTGGTTTAGTCCAGGTTTAGTCCTGGTTTAGTCCAGGTTTAGTCCTGGTTTAGCCCTGGTTTAGTCCTGGTTTAGTCCTGGTTTAGTCCTGGTTTAGTCCAGGTTTAGTCCTGGTTTAGTCCAGGTTTAGTCCTGGTTTAGCCCTGGTTTAGTCCTGGTTTAGTCCTGGTTTAGTCCAGGTTTAGTCCTGGTTTAGTCCTGGTTTAGTCCAGGTTTAGTCCTGGTTTAGTCCTGGTTTAGTCCAGGTTTAGTCCAGGTTTAGTCCTGGTTTAGTCCAGGTTTAGTCCTGGTTTAGCCCTGGTTTAGTCCTGGTTTAGTCCTGGTTTAGTCCAGGTTTAGTCCTGGTTTAGTCCTGGTTTAGTCCAGGTTTAGTCCTGGTTTAGTCCTGGTTTAGTCCTGGTTTAGTCCAGGTTTAGTCCTGGTTTAGTCCAGGTTTAGTCCAGGTTTAGTCCTGGTTTAGTCCAGGTTTAGTCCTGGTTTAGTCCAGGTTTAGTCCAGGTTTAGTCCTGGTTTAGTCCTGGTTTAGTCCAGGTTTAGTCCTGGTTTAGTCCTGGTTTAGCGCAGTTTTCTCCCCCCTCCCCCTTCCACTATTAATAATTTTGTTGAAAATCTATGAAAGTCTTGTTTAAACGAGAGACAAATGTGAGAAAAGTTTAAATCCAGTCTGAGAAACCAATCAGGACGCAGAACACAATGTTACACTATAAAAAAAGTTACACTATAAAAAAAAAAACTTGGATCGGGGCCTTGGAACGAATCAGGCTTTTTCCATTGAAATAGCTACTCAACTTACGAATTTTTCACGTTACGAAACCACTTCTGGAACGAATTAATTTCGTAAGGTGAGGTACCACTGTATATATATAAACATACTGGTGGAGACAGGCCCATCGACAGAAATTTGGGGGCCCAGGGCAAGAAGCCATGGGCCCCCCCTCTAATATGACTTAATAAGAAGAGGGTCCAATTCTGGGCCTCTAAAACCCTGGGGCCCGGGGCAAGAGACCCCTTTGGCCCCTCCCCCCCTTCCCGTCTACTGCTCTGCATGGAGATAAGCACACTTCAACAGAAATAATGATAAAAATGTCCTTTCACACACATGCACATAGTAAGTACTCAAATCAATACTGTTTGTAGTGAGGTAACATGTCTATTCCTGATCCAGATCTGAACATGCCTAAAATACATTGCTCTCTTCTTTGTGAGTGTGACAGGTCTTCTCTCAGATGTAGGTCTTAAACGCTGCAGATCTCACTGTGCATCAGAGAACAATGGGCCCAAAATCAAGCTCTTATTGTGTCTGAAATACAAGAGGGGGACAGGCTGCAATTACATGCACTCATGATAGAGGGAGCAGTTATTTTTATCTGACAGAAAATTAATGA
>JAVJIX010000044.1:2820000-2950000 GCA_036785185.1 Paratrypauchen microcephalus | reverse complement strand
AATTGAAATATTTCGCCACGTGATTTGCCTCGATTATTTTTTGGACTCGGATTACCCGAGTTACTCGAGTAATCGTTGCAGCCCTAGTGCCCATCTATGCTGTTGTTTATACTTGAGGGCTGGCTTTAAATTAGGGATGCACAATCCACATTTTTTTCACTTTCGATCCGATCCCAATACCTGAATTTGGATATCGGCCGATACCAATACTATTCCGATACCAAAACTCTTTGTTTTCAATATTATCATCATTATTGTTTAACTACAAATAATGGTCCCCATAATGATAAAACACCTGCAATTCAACATAATAAAGAAAATACTTAAATAACCCCCTATATGGTATGACTTAATTAACTAAGAGACTTAAGAAAACAAAATAAACCCACAAATTAACATTAATGGTTTAGTTCGGGTTATGTGGCCCCCTTTAGCGCGCCACTATGCGCTGTTTATCATATGACCAGGAAGTGCCCCGGTTTGGGCCCTGAACCAGAGAGCAGCACGGAGACAGCGAAAGGTAGGGAGAGCATGTGGATCCGTGCACCCTCGCACGCACTAGGGAGGGGGAACAGAGTCCAGATAGCAGGCAAACAGTTTGTAAGTAGCAGCGAAAGGATTGCACCGGAGCCTGGCTCCGCAAAACCAGGGGGAGCACTCTAAGGCGCTCTCGGGCGAGAGGGAAAGAGTCTGGGGGACGTCTCATTGAGATACGCCTCCTTTCAGGAAATCCATTCCATATTTTGCAGCAGGAGCAGTGCAGCTGACAGGGAATCACTCGTGGAGTCATTTCAGCAGTTAATGTGTATATACAGACATGGCTCATGGATCGGAAATTTCTGATCCGTGAATTACGTTTATCAGAACCCGATACCGATACTGGATCGGATCGGCCCCATCCCTACTTTAAATCAGAAATGGCAAAAATACTTTTTGGGTTAAATATTTCTTCATTTCCTGGAATTTTGTAATTGTGCATACACAGTTGTATTCTATTCTCATCATCCATTCGCCTCACCACTGTTCATTATTTGAGTGTTTGCTTGAGCTATTGACACAGCAAGTTAAAGGTCCTCTATTACACAAAATTGATTCTTGTGAGCTTTTAGTCATCTTAGAATGTTGTTACCCCGTCAAAAACATAGCTGGAGGTGTGTGAGGTAAAGCTACTATTTACCTCAAATTCAGTAAAGATTCAGAGAGATTTAAGAGCTGAAATAATCCAAATACACAGCAGTTTTCTATTCTATCTTTTGGTGATGTTTTAGCTGAGAAGATGATATGGGATGGGTGTTATGGCAAGCCAGTTACATCATTGTTGTTTAAGGAGTGAGCATTGCTTCAGTGCCATACCTGGGGCATACTAGTATTTACTTGAAACATCCATTTGCTAGTTTCAGTTTGGGACTACACAATATAGCCCATCACAAAAATATTGATGTTGAAATAATGGCTGACCAGTAATTGATATAGCAAAAAAGTTTGATTTTACAGAAACATATTGCTTTTGAAAGAAAAATCGACAAAGACTTCACATACATTACATTTATGCTTTTCCTTAATTGCTTCTTTACATTAGACTTGGGTCTGTTCCCGTAAAGTTTTTGCTTTTACACAGTTTGACTAGTAAATGAAGGCATGATATTTTTTTGTTTTTATTTAGCTGATCTTATTGTGCCAAAATAAATAACAAAACAAAATACATTTTGTAATTGAAATACAAAACAGTTCAAATATAGGTATATATCCAGCATTTTTGTCATATCATGCAGCCCTAGTTTAATTGGGATCTCACCTGAATACAACTTTTCCATTGAGTGAAATGATTAGCTCTTGATATTACTCTTGTTAAAGGTGCATTGTGTAACTTTACTGATGAAGGGTCCATCAGATGTCTTTCACAATGGAGATATTATTAGTTTGTCTAAAATGTTTCACAGTATGGTATTAAACCTTTCTATCTTCATGGAGCCCAAACCCGACCAAGTTACAGGTCAGATCTATGGAGAGGCGACCCCACCCAGTCTGGTATTCAAGGTATTTTTGATCTATAAACCCACCTGTAATTGAATAAATGTAAAGTAGAGCTGGTGAATGTTATGGAATATTCCAGGCAGAGCAATGACATCTCCATAGAAACAAACAGGTGATGGACCCAAGCAAAAAGTTACATAGTGCACCTTTACTATATTTCACTTTTAGGCCTCAGTCAGTAGATCTTAATATGCATCCTACTCTTTAATCAAAATGAACGAAACCAGCCTATCTGTCATCAAGTGTTTTGAATATTGATGTGTATAAAACCTGTAAATAGTTCGGGCTGCGAAGTGTGTACAGCAGAGCGCACATGAGTCAGAGCTGGGACAGACTGGCCTTGTGTGAGTGACCTTTGACCCCATCGAGAGCCTCACCTGCAGGTGTGGGCCCCTCTGATAAAGCTGCACAGGCTGAGAGCGCAGCAGACCTGGGCAATGTGCTCAGATAATTGTGAAACATTAGTATTGTGACAGCAGCCTGACAAATTTTGATACTAGGGTATCGTATCGTAACCTGTATAGAGTATTAAGTCAATTGACTTAATACTCTATACAGGTTACGATACCACAGTGAAGATAAATAATGATCCTTTTTTTAAGTGATATAAAGTAACTTTCATATACAAAATGGCTTTTATAGTTATCTTTGCATGAGGTTTTATATCCGCTCTAATAAAACTCAAAATCCTACTAAAACTTTTCAGGAAAGCTCACATTTTGTCCTGTTTTTGTTTTATCTTCTTTTTGCAGTATCAATACTTGTATCTAGTTTCGATATTAGTTTTAGGATCTGATTTTCTATGCTTTTTTACAATCCTATGGACATTGCTGTTGCTCAAAGACTTTTTTAAGCAAGCTTTGTGTGGTAGAATCAGCTCATACTAATCAATGCTAATGGCAGAATGTAAACCACCTGCTGTTATTATTTATATAGCCTAATTTAAAATCCGTACTTTAGTACACAAATTGTTTTGCTTTGTAATTACATTATATGGCCAAAATATGAAGCAGTAATGTGCTATACCATAATGATCTTATGGTGCTCTTTTATTAGAGAATAACTTAATTTTGTTTAATTGATTTCTTTAATGATTGACAAGAAAAGTTTACCAGTTAAAAATAGATCTTGTGAATTTGTAGCTAAATTGCTCTACTCTCTCTGGGTGTGCAAATTAATAAAGTAAAACACCTAACAAATAACTGCTAAAAATGTGACTGCACTGCTCCCTTATGGGTTTGTGGTGTTAAAAAGGGTTATGAGTGAGGTTATAATAAATCCAAATTAATTGGGGGAAAATATATATTGCAAGGGTGTAGTAAAGTAAAAAAAAGTAAAATATTGGTGCAGTTTACAAAATAAACTACAGGAGTTGATGTTCTGATACTAGTGTTGTTAAAACATTTAGTCTGTTGAAAATAAAGATGATAGTCTAGTTGAAGTCTGAATCTGTACGGTATATTTGAGCTAGATCTCCTGAGTAGAGGAAGTTGTATTGTGGTGTTCATGGTTGATTTTGATGAAAATATTTGTGACAAACCATTAGTCACTGTTTCTGTCTGAGATGTCCAGACATGGTCCTAGAAAACTGCTCTTGTTCAATCGTCTTTTTGCCCGTTTTTAACTGAAAACCTTCCAACTTTTGATAATATTGAATCTGCATCGTTGTTTGATATGATTTTTGTTTCTCACAGTCTTCTCTGCTTCACCCATTGAACTTTAACACTCCCATTCTTTCCTCCCTGCGGACCACATATACACCACTCTGGGGGATATTGTCAACTCTAGCGAGTTAATATTTAAAGTGGCTGTACCGGATTTTCTTCCATTTAGTTGAGCAAATTTGTGTTGTCCCAGTACCGATGTATTGTAAAAGCAGCTCTTGAATTATCAAAATAAGGAAGTGTGCTGTTAGAATGCCAGTTGTTAACATTACAGTAGGGCTGAACGATCTATCGTTTTAGATTGAAAATCGCGATCTCAGAGAATGGAATTTTGGGATCATTAAAGTTGCTTAAAATAGTTAAAGTTTTTTGCAGCGCTCCTAACTGACCCAGGTTTTGTTTTCGTCAACTATTTCACACATGATTAAAAAAAAGAAATTCAATTTGTCAACTGGACAAAGTTTGTTTGGTCAAAAACGTTTCGCCGCTCATCCGAGAGGCTTCGTCAGTTCTGGTTCTAGTGCTGGCTAGACGCTGCTTATGTCTAGCTGCAGGGAGGAGCTCACTACACTGAAATTGTCCTGAAACTATCACAACTAATTTGTTTCTTTTGTTTTTCGAATTTCTCTGGCGTCTAGTTTAGCATTTTAGTTTAGAACCAGAACTGACGAAGCCTCTCTGATGAGCGGCGAAACGTTTTCGACCAAACAAACTTTGTCAGGTTGACAAATTGAATTTCTTCTTTTATCATGGATTCTACCTGGACGACTGAGGGACTCTTCACGTATTTCACACATGTATTAGCCTGGCCCGCCACGCTGCTAAACCCACCAATCAGAAGCGGCAAGCTGCGTGTGGACAGGTTGGTGAGGCCGGTGTTAGCCGCTCCGCTCCGAGCGAGCTCTCAGCGCAAATACGCCGTGTAGCCCCGTGCGGTCTGGGGAGTCGCGAGCTGGTGAAGCTGGTGTTAGCCCCTGGTTAATCAATGACCGTAATCCGTCACTCGAGTGAAGGGCGAGAAAGTCCGGAGAAACCTCTAGTAAAAGTGATACTCGGGCCAAAGAGACAACAATTACAGCTTCTTTTGCCAGTGTAAATCCGTATGACAGAAGCAGCCAATGACACCAGGAGATAACGACTGCCGTAACACACGACATCGCCAAAGAAATGGTGCCTGTAAACACGGTGACCAAAGAGTGGTTTAAAGGTCTCCTCCGCACGATGGATAAGAGGTATTCCCTTGTTAGCTGACAAACTGTTAGCTAACAGGGTCGTGTTTAGCAGCTAAACACGACCCTGTTAGCTCGTTTACGTTACAAACGCTATAGAAAGGCTACCGCGATTAGCATTGCTATATTTAGCATCGCTATATTTAAGTTAAGTTTAAGTTGCATTGTATTTTATACGTTTGTTGTAAAATACAAAAATCAAGCTCATATTGAGCCATAAAAGACTGACCTTGCACCACTTTAAAAGACTTTTTTTGCTCTACTTAAGACACAGATGCTCTTTTAGTTCTTCAGGTGTAATAACTGTGGTTGCTCAAGCGCTCAATGTAGACTATGTACAACATGTTTCTTTTTAATAAATAGGACTGCATTTGAAACAAATTATTGACTTTAGTTTTCATTCTTGCATTACAGTTTGGTGGAATTTAGTGTTTGAATGGTATGATGTAAGTTTCTGTGATGTTTACAAATGTTCATGTGCACTGAAACATAATTTGAAAGAAATCGTGGATGAAATCGAAATTGCAATATCTCCCAGAAAAATCGCAATTCAATTTTTTTCTTAAAATCGTTCAGCCCTACATTACATTGTCTACAAAACTCACCTCTAGCCTCTAAAAGTTGTCAAAGGCACTCATGAGCTTTTTGTAGTGAATAATTGGGAATGCATATGGAATAACTTTGGATCACTACAAAGCATTTAGAATAAAGAAGTTCTGATTTTCACAAGACAATAAAAATCACTTGCAGTGCCTTTTAATGGGCCCATATTACGCTATTTTCTTTGTTTCCACATCAAAATCATACCTGGAGTTGTATTGTTTCATTCACACATGTTTAATACAAACCTGTTGTTTCTGTAATCCTTCCTTCAGTCTTAAAACGCCTTGTGATGTCATGTGTCATGGGGTAATACAGGAAGTACTCCATTGTGGTTTTGAATATCTTCACTAGAATCATTTGTATAATTTCAGCCCTGGAATTGCCAGTCTCTGAACTGAACTAAAGGTAAAAGGCAGCTGTTGACTTGAAAACAACCATTTCATGACATCACAAGGTGATGCAAGGTGAGCATTTTGTGCTCTGGAGAGGTAGACAGACTGATAATGCTGGGTTACAGTGAAACAAACACAACTCCAGGTATGTTTTGATGAGGTAATAACATTTGAACACTGCATAAAGCTCAAGTTTGCGTAATAAAGAGCCTTTTAATAACAAGGAAATTCACTGGAGAAGGTCAAACATTCATCCAAAGTTCTGTCTTTTGTTACCAAACACGTGAGCGTGTTGTTAGGATAGCTTTGGGAAATGTTGACGTGGAATCTCTTGTGACACTGATTCTGTGGGATGAGACCTCTGGAGGAGAAGGAATGCCCCGTCTCTGCCACCACTGGCCTTACTGTCACCATGCTTTATCCACACCACTGACGTGCACAGCTTCTAGGTAAGAGGCGTTCCCTGGAATAGGATCTGTGCATGAGAAGTTGGAGGGACTGAAACATGCTACATTTTGTGTTTTAGTTTGCTGTTTAGGCATATCATTATTACAGTGGATCAACTCTTATATGATTTACCCAAAACGATAAAGAAGCATTGCCTTTAAAGGTCCCATGGCATGAAATTTTCACTTTCTGAGGTTTTTGAACATTAATGTGAGCTCCCCTACCCTGTTTGCCCCCCCCCACATGGTTAAAAGTTGCGAAATGTCTAAACTGAGCATTTGCAAGGCGATTTTGAACAAGGCACCTTATTGACATCAGATCGAAAAAAGAAATGCAAATGCAGTTCCACCCCCGTCTGTCTGAACTCAGCGTCTCTGTAAATCACGCCCAGAGAGTTTGGACTGCGAATGCGCTAGGCAATGCGAAATGCATTTTTTTATTTGCCTGGAGGCACGTCCGAGTGTTTCTAGGCTCGGAAGTCCTTTATCTGAGCCTCTGGACCTTTGAACAGCAGTGGTTTAATTTTATTTTATGTGGAAATGTGTTTATTTTTCAATGGAACGCTTCAAATCTCTACCCCCGTGCAAAAACACAGAAATGGATCAGCTGAGTGCTCAGAGCCGAGAGCGGAGAGTTTGGCCACGCCCCCACCCTCTACTATAGGCCAGCTCTTTTCTCCTCATTTGCATTCAAGCAAGAACGCTCATTATGGAGTGTTCAGAGAGAAAAAAAATGACTCTTTCTCATCTTATCTCTGTTTCTCATGCAGTGTTGATGTTGAGTGTTGATTTTGAAGAAGGATTAATTTACAGTATTGGGGAACCATTAAGGAGCCATATAAAAGCATCAAGAAGTACCATGTCATGGGATCTTTAAAATTTGTTCATGACTTTTGTGGATTCTTCTTGTTTACATAAAAAGTAAAAAAAAAAAAATCATATACCTTGAGTTTAATTACTTAATTCATAAAAGATTATAATGCTGAAATTGACAAGCAATGTGATGATTACCTTGCACAGGGATGAAAGAGTTCCGTTTTTTAGCGGATCTCCGCTTTTTTTTCAGCCGCAGGGTAATTTTTTTTTTTTTTTAAATATCTGTGCAAATTCGTTGAGAAAGATTTTGGGTGTATATATATATATATGTATAGTTGTGTTTAGGGTCGCCAACCGTCCCCTAAAAAACAGAATCGTCCCGTATTCAGAACAAAAGTACGTGTATCTCGTATTAAACTTCGTATTAAACTGTTCGTATTAAACACGGGCGCGAGCCCGTGTCTGGAGCCGCGGACCGAGCGAGTGAGCGCAGCTCTCGCAACAGCCTGTACCATTGCGTGTACACAGGTTAAACTTTATAAAACATCCTATATACCTCATCCTACCTGCCCGTGCCTCACTTAACGCGTCGCTCCTCGCTTTTTCACCTGCGCCTTTTAGCGCGCATAAGCTCCTCCTCAATGCGGTTTGATTAGACGAAGTGCAAAGCAAAAACAAATCCAATATATAGTACTAGTAGGCCTACCTGTTAATAAAATGTGAGGTTTTTTTGTACTTTTATGTACAGTTTTACTTTATTGCTAACATATATATCAAAATTTATATTTAAAATTTTCCAGCGGGGGGGGGGGCGCCGTGACTTTCCGCTTTTTTCATGATTGGCCACTTTCATCCCTGCTTGCATCAAATAAGGCTTACAGGCTTATTGTACCCAGTTTCCAATGATCCAGATGTTAAAAAATTCAAATTTTTCCAAGTATGTGCAACTGTTTTAGTAGTAGTTTTCATGTTAACGGCTACCTTTTACCTTTTTGTGCCGAGGAGATTGGCAGTTTCAGGGCTGTAATTATCCAAATTATTTTAGTGAAGGTGTATGGAGTTAAAAAAAACAAAACAGTGGAGCACTTCCTGTATTGCCACATGACATCACAAAGTGGAATAATGTTTTCAGTTTGACCTCAGCCTAATAATGCAGGACTTCTCTGTTAAACATGTGTGAATGAAACTCCAGGTATGTTTTTAAAGAGGAAACGGCATTATAAAATGAGAAAATGGCGTAATATAGACCCTTTTAATTTGTACATACTAAAGCCATCTCAACCAAGACACAAGTATTTTCATCAGTGCACCTTTATATTGACTTAAGTCCATATAATGCTTTGTATTGTGGTTATGACCTATGATTTGATCTATGCAGTTTGCTTTTGCACTGCCTTTGTTTGCACAGCCTAGTGGATCACTCTGAACTCTCCCATGTGGAAAGCATATTGTCTTTGAAGAGGTGGCACAAGAGGAAGTGGAGTAGGGCCGTCCACACGCCTGGCGCTGGCATGCACCAGGCTCTTGCGGGTGGAAATTCTAACTCATATTCAAGTGTCTGGAAAAGAGCTTTTGAGCAGTTTTTCTCTGCCTTAAAGAAGAAGTAATTGGTGTATTTAATGTCAGCCACCAGCCCTTCGCATTTTCTTCAAGTATTTTTAATATGCATGATTGCCACATTTGACTTGCAGAGGACTATGGTGGTTTTCATATGAATCCATTGATGTGAAGGTCTGTGGCAGAAGCAGCATCAGCACAAAATACAACAATAGTCAGCTTTTTCCCAATACATATCATATTCAAAACATATGCTCTTGTCCTGATGCCTCAATCAAAATGCATAGTTTTACCCATAGACTTTATAAAGAAGTGGACTAAGGGAGTATGACCTCATCCATAGTGTTCAGTCATATCAAGCTCACGAGGTTAGTGGTTATAGGGGCGAATTTGGAGCCAGTTCCATATTAGGAATAGGAATTTATTTACATACAAAATGGCAAAATAAAAACACCAGGATCATGTAGAGCGGGTTATATGAACATTTTAAGACCAAAATGACAAGGCATACTGCAGCAGTTACAGAGAGGGGTGACAATTTTTCATCCATCCATCCATCCATCCATTCTCTTCCGCTTATCCGGGGCCGGGTCGCAGGGGTAACAGTCTAAGCAGGGGCTCCCAGACTTCCTTCACCCCAGACATTTCCTGCAGTTCCTCCGGGAGGACCCCAAGGCGTTCCCAGGCCAGTCGGGAAACGTAGTCCCTGTGGCATGTCCTGGGTCTTCCCCGGGACCTCCTCCCGGTGGGACATGCCCGGAACACCTCCTGAGGGAGGCTTCCAGGAGGCAGATGCCCGAGCCACCGCAGCTGGCTCCTTGTCGAAAGACAGTTTTTCAGTACAGTGTAAATTGGAGTTGATGAGTCCAGAAGTGCCCCCATGCTCACTTCCTATCCATATTAAGGGCAGCTAGTGGGTTAGGTATGTCCATTTATATAAACAGTCTATGGTTTTACCTCAAAGACAATGCAACAGTATCCTGCTCTTTGGTTGTTGTGTCTTTAGTTGTTGTTATGTCCAAGATAACTGACAGGCTAATTACTAAATATGAATGTATTTATTAATGAGTGAGGGAGGTGATTTTGAAATAAAACATGTATTGTGTTTTGAATAGGGCTGAATGATATGGGGAAAAATGTATCACAATTTATTTCCTAAAATGTATCCACCTTAATTTTCAATTTTATTGTATTTAGTCCTTCCCAAATCAAAATTAAAATGTCTCTTTAATATTGATTTCATGAACAATAAACAATACAAACTGTTATCTCAAACACATTTCTTCTCAAGTCATTCTAATTATTCATTATAAGTGCTTTTCACAACTGTCAGAGGCCAGTGTGGAGTTTAGACACCACAGTAACTTTTAACAACAACTAACATGCTAATGCTAACAGTGCACTTCCTGATTATTGGAATATAAAATGCTTTTATAATTTGATGCCGACAATACACATTTGCTAAACTGCTTACAATACATGTACTGTGTATTATTCAAATACATGGTAAAAATATATATCTTGTCTTGGGGTGGATTTCTTCATCATACAGTTAAAGGTGCACTGTGTAACTTTTCTGGTGGAGGGTCTGTCACTTGCTTGTTTCTATGGAGAGGTCATTCCTCTGCTTGGAATGTTCCACAATATGACATTAAACAGATTAAACCTTACATTTATTCATTTAGTGAATTTATCGCTCAAAGATCAAGAAAAACAGGCATTCTGACTGTGAGTGGGGTCACCTCTCCACAGATCTCACCTGTAACATGGTCTGGTTTGCTCTACATGAAGATAGAAAGGTTTAATGCCATACTGTGAAACATTCCATTCTCCGTGGAGAAAGACATTTGACAGACCCACCATCAGAAAAGTTACACAATGCACCTTTTTGGATATGGCTTTATTCCTATTAACTACTAAATAATAATTTGGAGGTGGGAATTAGGCCTGTCACGATAACAAATTTTGCTGGACGATAAGTTGGCCAAGAAATTATTGTCGATAATCGATAATATTGAATTTCTCGCAACTTTCAAATAATATAATTACAATGATAAAAAATTGGATAAAAATGCAATAAAAAAATGCAGACACACCCTTTCAAATATCAATAAATGTAGTTTTATTAAAATAACAATGAAGAATGTCTTTTAAATCTTGTTTTACTCATCAGGCAGATTGCGAGCAAGAAACACCAACTGGTTAACTTTGTGTGGCTTAAGGCACACTCTTTGAGGTGTAACAATGTTGCCATAATAATTATTATTATTTTAAATAGAAAATAATTAAACATATCTCACCAGTACTAGGCTGTGTTGGGGGAGATTTCCCTCAATTTGTGCCTTTTTCAGGTCCCTCTTCTTGATCCAGCTTAGGTTGAATACCCTAACCAGGCTTTTGCACAGCCCTATGGCACGGGCTATGCGTTCTCTGTCCACATCAAGGCCATGGGACACCGCAAGGTGGAGGTTGTGGCCAAAGCAATTAAGCCATTGCCATCCCACATTTCTGACTGCAGCCACAATATTCGCGCCGTTGTCTGTGGTGATGCATGCCAGTTTATCCTCATCCAGCGCCCACTCAGCCAAAGCAGCTTTCAAATTTTCTGCGAGGGTGTCTGCTGTATGGTTCTCTGGGACATATCTGGTTTCCAGACATTTGGTACGCAGGGTCCAGTCTGCCGCGATATAGTGGATGGTCAGGCTCATGTACGGAGTCATGTTGGAGCTTGACCACATATCAGTGGTGGCGGAGAAGAACGCAATATCTTGCAGTTCCTTGAGAATTTCGCTTTTCATTGTGTTGTACAACCTCGGGATCGCCGTCTGTGATACATAATTACGAGACGGTGGTTCGTACTGGCTATCGAACGAACGTAACATCTTTCGGAATGCTGGCTTCTCGATCAAGTTAAACGGAAGCATCTCTTTCGCCAGTAGACACACAACGTTGTCAGTCAGTTGGGACCATTTCGCACTGTCCTGCTTGTATTTAGTTTGCCGACTGAAAAGGGCTGTGATTGTGCTCTGCTGTGATGATGCTGCCGTTGATGTTGATGGAGTTGGGGTTTTTTTGCCCAGCTCGGAAAATTGCGCCGGGTGGTTGTATTTTAGGTGCATTATCATGTTTGATGTAGTGCTTGCCTTCGACAGCACCGGCTTGCTACACATGCGGCATATTGGCTCGCAGAGATTCAGTGGTTCACCCTTCTCGTCAGGTTGGAACCCAAAATAGTCCCACACCGGAGCTTTAGCTGTTTTCTTTGCCACCAATTCCATTCTTTTCTTTGATTTAGCCTACTCACTTCTTCCCACCGACCATATCATTGGTTCCTCCGTTTGCTGCTGATATCTGACTTTACGTGGAGTCGATGCTTCCTTGCTGCTGCTAGAGCTTGCGCCGAAAAACACTTATCTCTAAAAAGGCGCCAATGTCACCGGGGCAACATAAACATTTTTTTCTGGGAAGACGAAACTTAATGACAGTGCACCAACTTTCATTCCATTGGGTGGGGAAAGGGGGTGATGACGACGAGCATTTGGGAAAGGGGATGATTGACGACGAGCATTTTTTTTTTTCGAGTTTTTTTTTTTTTTTTTTGGACTTATCGTGACTTATCGTGGCCAAAAAAGTGATCGAGCTTGTAAAAACTTATCGGACGATTAATCGACTTATTGAATATCGTGACAGGCCTAGTGGGAATACCAAAAAGGAAATGTGTGAAATTCCATGCATGACATATTTTACTTGTGATTGTGCCGGGTTTATTTTCTTTAGCCTTTAGTGGTCCGTGTAGAGCACTCAAACATGTCCGACTTCCTATGTTTCTGTTTTTTCCTTCATTTGTTCTCGCATGAACTCTCCTTTCTCTCCCCTCTCCTCTCTCCTAGCCCAGTATTTCTCAAACTATTTGCACCAACCATCACCTAACTGAATATTTGGCCACCAATAAGTGCCACCAGATCTAAACCTGGACTTTCAGGCCTAAATTAGGTCTAAAATTAAATTTTGCTACCTCTATAATTAGACTAAGCATAGTAGAATTGTCAAAAGTATCAAAATTCAGATACGAATCGATGCTAATACTAGTATTGAGACTAGATGCTAATTTGAACAAGTATTGATACTTAAAAAGTCACATTCACAGGATAGAAATGAACCGCTCCTGAATAGCTTCTTGAGCTTATTGATCTTGAGCTCATCCAGAACAAGCATAAGAGCTCATAGACTAGTATACGGTGGACCACTATGGAACCTCTACCTGGATGACTCTGGGATTACACTGATAAAAAAAAAGATGGTAGTATGAAAATCACATTCTGTCATCTAAATAAAGTGTTTTTTATTATCATTATTAGGGGTGTGAATCTTTCACTCACAAAACGGTTCGATTTGAATCTCGATTCACAGGCTACGATTCGATTCAGGGACAATTCATAAAATTAGTAAATGATCCGGTACGATTCGAATCGATCCGGTTCGGTTAATTTCGATTCAATACAAATTGACAACGTTACTCCCAGGCGCTTTAAAATTATTGAGAAGAAAAAGAGAGAAACAGAAATGAAATTTCAAAATAGTATCCTTTTGTTTATTTAGTGTCCAACAGACAATACACCAGGTCTACTGAAAAACTGGCAATCCGGTTTGCAAAACTCTACTCATACTTAAAATACAATACATTCCTTCCCTCAAGCAACACAAAACAATAAGGTTAGATATCAAAAATAAAAAAGTCATTAAAAAAACAAGCAAGTTGCCTATTAAAGGCAAAAATCAGAATGAATCGGAATGATTAGTGCTTCAGTCACTCATGAGTTTCAGTAACTGTAAAACAAGTGCAACATATCACTGACAAGAAGATGGATATTACTAAGCGGTTCTAGAAAACACTAGCATGTTAAATCCAACATGTCTTTTTTATGCCTGTAATTAACTTAATTAACGGCCATCGGACCGTTCGTAGTGCATTTTTACCAATCCGGGCTCCGTTGATCGGTACACTTGGATCGCAGAGGTCACAGACCGATAACCGATCCAAATCGGTTAATCATTATACCCCTAATCATTATGGTATCAGAATCTGTCTATTCCTTAATATTCATCTCAAGTTTGGAATTTTTATATCATGACAACACTATGGTCGCCCTAAATTATAATCCAAAGGAGTACAAAACATTAAAGGGACAGTGTGTAAGATCTTTACTCGTTAATTACCGAAATTGAAGATACCCATTCAAAAATACATTGTTTTCCAAGCCTTTTCACTTCCATCATGAAATCAAAGTATTCTTTTGGACTTAGATATAGTCACATAAAAGGGGGATCTTCCCCATGCAGAGGCAGCCATTTTGAATACGAGAACCGCAGAAGGACATTTGGGCTCCGCCTTCGCCTTCGGCAAGGCTCGTGGTTTTGGGTAAACGACACAAGCATGCTGCGGGATCACACGTCGTAATGGATCTAACACGTTTTTTGGACTAAATTGTTTTACTGGATTTTATTCGCTGGATCTTTACGGACAGATTGAGACCAAGCTTTTGGTGAAATGCTGAGTTTGACCTGAGCCAGAGCCTTCAAAGGTAAGCTAAGTAACAAACCTCGTTTTGTGCTTTTCCGTATAAAAGCCCCATGTGCTCGGGGAGTGATTGTTGTGCCGGGAAATGAATTGCATAGTCAAAAAGAGGAGACTGTAAGGTTTCATTTGATATGTAGATTGTCATGGTACATGATCGGGAATGTGTGGTACATGATCGGGAATGTGTGTGTTCATGCGAAAAGAAAAAAAAAAAAGGTGAACGGGACCGCGTTTTGTCGGCGAGGGCTCGCAAAGCCCGGGTGCGCGCTGGTACGCGAGCTGTCCGCGATACGGCGCGTCCGGTTGACCCTCGACATCTGCCGTAGCCAAAAGAGGAAGTGGAATAGCTACCATCCACCTATGCGCCACGAATCCTACACACTGGACCTTTAATTGAATTTTTGCTTTATTCTGTAGACAATCCAAATTGCAATCCATGCATCACCATTTGAGAAACTCTACCCCAGCCCTCTTTCTCTCTCACACTTACTACACTTTGTACTTGAAGCTGGGATGGGATTTTTCTCCCTCCCTTCACTTTTTGTTGAGAACTTGTTTGGCCACATACCTAAAATAGCTCTCTGACGCGTACAGTCCTGTTGAGGAATGCAACTGTGGCCGTCCAGCGTTCTCTGTGGCAGGAAGTTATGCAAACGTGCATTCTGAGCGCGAGCCTGTGATTAGGGTCTTAGAGGCTCAGGCAGGATAGTGTGTGGTCAGCGGGGGTCTTTTCCTGTACACTTTGTCCCCTGAAATTTTTACTGTTAATAGTTAATCGTGGTCTTGGTTAATACTGGTTAATGGTATTCTTTGGGTGCATCACATACCTAACTAAAGGTATGATATTGCAGCTTGGAAAATACTTCCAGATAGGGCTGAGCAAAATGTGTTTTCTTTTAATATTGATCATTTATCATTTTTTATCAATTTTTTTTTTCATTTCAAAAACAAAATAAAAATAGCTTTCCTTATTGATTGCCCCAACTCGGATTACTGCTACCTTTTTTCAAGTCCCACTTCAAAACCTTGTTCTGTTTAATGTTCTTTATAATGTTTTATGTGTATGCCCTGTAAAGTAGGGGTGGGTATTGGCAAAGAAGTCATGATTCAATTCGAATCACGATTCATATGCCACGATGCGATACTATCACGATGCATCATGATACTTGAATTATTGCGATGCATTGCAATATATTCGACATACTACAGTGAAAATGTACCCAAAAAAGAGGATAACTTAAATATCAGTGGCTGTGTATCTGGGTCGTGTCTTCAATTGATACATGACTCTGAGCAACTCAATTCATAACTGACAACTGCATTTACCCACGATAGATTTATTTATTCATGAATTTATGTATTAATATGTATTTATTTATTACTTATTTATGCTTTTAAACACTAAAATATGAATTTATATTGTTAAATTACACTTTAATTGTATTGTTGTTAATGTTACCTGTAATGCCCACTTGGTCCTGATGGCTTCTGCAGTTACTCCATTGTAAACATCTTCCTTCTCGTCTTCGGAAAGGAAAGGTAGGGCCTTAAAACGGGGATCAAGAGCCGAAGCCTGATACAGAGCCTCTTTTTCACTCAAATACCTCTTGTTAAGATCCTGGCCAGGGATGTCAACAATTATTCGACTTACAGTTAATTGTCGATCAAGATGTTGGCCGAACAAAATGCATTAATTGTAACTAATCGCTAGAGGGCGCTACTCTGGAATGTGAAAACGAGATGCGAACCCACTCGCGAGAGACCATAGCGTTACATCATGTAACCCAGGGGTCGGCAACCCGCGGCTCCAGAGCCGCATGCGGCTCTTTGATCCCTCTGATGCGGCTCATACATTGGTTCCTCGTTTATCGCTTGGGTTACATTGTAAAAATAACCCGCGATAGGCTAAATCCGTGAAGTAGTCAGCTTTATATTGCGTGTATAAATATGCGTGTATTTCACAATTCCTCTGACCGAGGCTCCGCTGCGCTGTTGCGGGTTTTGTTGTAGTGAGAAGGCATCTGTGCGCTCTCAGGACTGGTTCCACCGCCTGGACTCCAGGTTCCACCAGTTCGTTTTGTGGAAACACTGCCGCTACTTCCCGATGCGCATTGACCACCCAGAGAAGTGTGCGCGCGGGCATGAGACATATGCGGACATACGTGGACATGAGACGTACGCCCTTCTGGCATGTGCCCAAATGCCAGACCGCTCAGTCCTCACTGCTTCAGAGTCACACTGCTCGTGATTGAACATTTAAATAAATTTGGCAAACTGACCGCATTCTGTATAGGAGACACGGAGGAGAATGACAAAGACAAAGGTCTACAGTCCTTTAGCCAATCAGGATGCAGAACACAATGCGTATTGATACACTATAAAAAAAATCAGCGAAACAGCGAGGGACCACTGTATTTAATTAAAATATATTTTATTTTAGTTTGTTCATTTTCAAAATGTAATTCTATGGCACAAAGGTAAAAAAACAAACAAAAAAATAAACGTTATATGCAGTGTTATTTCATTTTAAATTTCAAAAGGGTTTTGTGGCTCCCAGTGTTTTCTTTACTGTGTGAAACGGGTCCAAATGGCTCTTTGAGTGGTAAAGATTGCTGACCCCTGATATAACCCTTTCCTCTCTGGATGTTGCCGTACAACTCACAGTAGAGCTGGACCTAGAACCATACATTTTTGAAGTGACAAAAGCATGTAACTTACATGCTTTTATAATTTCTTGATTGTTCTGGTTTGAGGCCCTGTAATGTTTTATGCTGTGTCCAGGGGCCCTGTGAAATTTATATTTTGTACTGTAACCCTTCACAGATTAAGGGAGAGAAATATTGTTGATGCCTTAGTTCAAAATAAATGTTGAGAATGTCCTAAAATAGCCTGGATTCACTGGTTTCATCATAATATGTAGACTAAATAACATTCTGTTATTTAATTTCTTCTGTTCCTTTTAATTTCAAGATTTCCTTGCTGCAAGTGCAACAACTGAGCCAGTCCTCAATTTATTTTCAATAAAGAATGTATTTTGTTATTCAGCATCAATACATTTGTCTGCTTTTTACTAAGGAATAATTAATTGAGGAATATACAATATAATAATACTATGATATATTTTTGACTCAGTGTTATGTTACTATAGCTTATATTCTTAATGACCCTATTGAAACACTAAGATTCAGGTGAAAAATGCCGCTTATCAGTTAATCGTAAGTCGATCGATAAGGTCAATCAACTATAGATTAATGAATTAATCGATAATTTGCATCCCTAATCCTGGCACATTGTGGTTTTAATTTCCCTTGTCAAGATGGAATCAGTCGGATTGTCTTGGAGCTCGTGGACGAGTTGAGCACGGAGTGGCGCTACAATAGATAGCGTTGGACTGGTCTCCTCTGATATTGCGAGTGTAGCTACTTTCATAGGTTTCATTGCAGCGACGACCTCCTCAGCAGCCGTTATGTCACACTCGGTAAGGGTGCAGATGTCCTTCTCAGACTTCCGTATTTCAGCAGACAGGAGCGCAGCGTGAATGGCAGGTTATTGCTCTAAAAACCGCTCCAGCATGTCAACATAGCCCGCCGCCGGAAATGCCGCTGGCGTGAAGGCAGCAGGCGCTAACAACTCCGACATATACAGGACTGGAAGTTGTATTCTACTTGTTTTTGGCCGATGTTCACCAACCATTCAAACTATTTTATTTATTTGTTTTTTAAATTAATAATCGATATTTGGCATCAAGAATCGATGCAGTATATTGTGAAAGTATCGCGATGCATTGTCATGACAATTATTTTGCACACCCCTACTGTAAAGTGACTTTGGGTGTTAGAAATGTGCTTATAAATGAGATGCAATATTTTATGAACATAAAGAAAACGTGTAATCTATTACATTTAATACAAATAAAATCATATGTATTCCTCCAAAGTCAAAACTTGCTCTGAACGTCTTCATTTAAAAAGAGTATTTAAAGTGTATAATTGCCTATTACACACAACTGAATCGATTAATTCTACGTATTTATTGCATATAGGCTGCTTGTATCCATGGAGATGTGTAAATCCTTAGCTTAGAATGTTCCCCAGTATGACATTGCTGTTTTGAACACCTTTTTGCACTTATTTTTTTTCCACATTTACAGGTTCAAACAGAAAAAGGAAAAAAACTGACCAGATATGGAATTGCAAAAAGATTAGCATCTGCTGCCGAACAGTTACAGTTTAATTAGCTGCTAATTAAGATGCATCATGTAAAAACCTAGATGAGTAATTCCTGGATTATAATCACATAATGATCACCAGGTGGATCAAGTCGTTCTAAAATTTGAAGCATTAGTGAATTAATTGGATGAGTAATGTATGAGTTTTTTTTTTTTTTGTAAAATGTTTTCGTGGAAAATTTGAATCCAGATCAGAAAGAGGGTAGCTGACATTTGAGCTTATTAATATAGATGAAGCAAGGTTATTTCGTACACAAAGTAATTCAAAGTGCTTTACAGAATAAGAAAGACATTAAAATCACAGTGCAAACCAATCAAAACATACATAATCATCATAAAATTTGCCTTAAAGGTGCACTGTGTAACTTTTCTTGTAAGAGCCCAGCATTTAGTTGTGTCCATGGAGATAAGCCATAGGGAGATTTGCTTTCCTTGCATAGCATCACAGTATGGCGTTATATTTGCTTATTATTTAATTATAGTTGTTTTTTTATTATACACAATAAAAAATTACCTTGAATAAATTCTATTGTAAGCAGGCCCACCTCTCCACAAACGGACCTGTAAAATGGCTTGGTGCATGTCTCCATGGAAATAGGTAAGTTTAATACCATACTTCGAGCTAAAGCAACAAAATCTCCATAGTGACGGACCCTCCACCCGGAAAGTTACACAGTGCGCCTTTAAGAGAGAAGCCTTTTTTTTGTTCTGAGCCTGGATTTAAAGGTCCCATGACATGGTGGTACTTGATGCTTTTATATGGCTCCTTAATGGTTCCCTAATACTGTAAATGAATCCTTCAAAATCAACACTCAGTGCATGAGATATGACTCTGACAGTCTTCATGAGGCTAGATATGTGTCTAAAATGCTTTATTGTGGGTGTTGCTGCGTCAGTGCAAATGAGAAGGACAGAGAGATTGGCTAAGGAACGGGGGGGCCGGGTTTCCCCCGCTCGAAGCGCAGCTCGGCGCAGCTATCTGCTCTCTTCCGTGTTTTACACAAGAAGACAGATGAGAGACTTTGCAATGAAAAAAAGCATATTTACACAGAAAATAAAATTAAACCACTGGTATTTCAGAGGTCCAGAGGGTCGGGTAAGGGACTTGCGAGCCTAGAAACACTCGGACGTGCCTCCAGCCAAATAAAAAACGCATTTCGCATTGTAGCGCATTCACAGTCCAAACTCTATGGGCGGGATATACAGGGACGCTGAGCGGAGACAGAGGGAGGGGCTGGAGCTGCATTTGCCGATCTGACGTCAGTAAGGTGCCTTGTTCAAAATCGCCCGTTTGAGCTGTGTTTTTTTCTAACGCAGAAAAGGACCGCAAATGCTCAGTTTAGACATTTCGCAACTTTTAACCATGGGGGGGCCTAAACAGGGTAGGGGAGCTCACATTAACGTTCAAAAACCTCAAAGTGAAAATTTCATGACATGGGATCTTTAAACATAGTCAAGTATGAATAAAATATTAGGGATGGGACAAGATCTCGTGCCACAAGATTGTGCACACATGACCAAGTTACAGGTCAGATCTGTGCAAAGGCACAGTCAGAATGTTTTTTTTTTCTTATGTATTTTTGAGCTATAAAGCCAGCTGTAATTAAATGTGAGGCTGAACTTATTAATGTCATACTCTGGAACATTCCAGGCAGAGCAATGACATATCCATTGAAACAAGCAGGTGACAGACCCTCAACCAAAAAGTTACACAGTGCACCTTTAAGTATTGGCGAGATGGATTTTATGAGAAGCTGTAGTCACAAAAAGCAGCACTACAGCAAAAACAGTGAGAATAAAATTGGGACCTGGATTGCACAGTTTATTATAGCAAATAATGTCAAAATCTCTTGTCTCATTCTCGTAGATCCAGTCTAGAAACGCTATGTATTAAAGGTGCAATGCGCAACTTTTCTGGTGGAGGGTCCGCTAAATACTAGGAGAGGATATTGCTTGGTCTGCAATGTTCCACAGTATGATATTAAACATATCTACCTGACAAAACAATACAGTCTCCATGGATAAAAGCATTTTATGGATTCCCCACCAGAAAAGTTACACAATGCACCATTAAGAGCACTGTCGAGTAATTGGATCTGTGTATTCTTTTTAATGCTACACGTTTTGTGTGTGTGTTTTGTGGTGATGCACATTTTAGTTTTAGTATTTGATTTCTGTCGTACTGAGTAACTAGTGAGTTGTTTCTTTTTATCGGTACAAAAGTTGAGCTCTTGACAAAGCTATAGTTGCAACACCTCCCAGCTTTGTTTACGTTCAGTCAATCGCAGACAGGTTAATGAGACTCTGCTGTCACAACAAAGCAGAAGATGCACACAAACATTGGCAACACAAAAGGTGAATATGCCATGTCTGTGTAATTGAAGATATTGCCACATCTGCCCTGGGGCAAACTGATGGAAGTGTGGCTGGCGTTTTGCCTTGTGACCTTTTGACAGTGTTTCTCAGTAGGAGTCATATAACATATAACACAAAAGAAGTTGGATAGTTAAGTTATATTGCTGACATAAAACATACTCTGGGGAATTACACAAACACCAGTGTTGTCATAATATCGCAACGTAAAACTTTCAATACCACAATATTTCTTTTCCGCAACTTCAACTTTCGAATTTACAATGCAAGTTTCAATATTCAAATGTCTTTTTAAAGAATCTGATTAAGGTTATCGATCCCTCATGGCTTGCGTTTGATCCATCCTTCAACTAGTGTCACCTGTTAGAAAAGTGAGCACAGTACTCTGGGATAGGCATGGGACGATATAGAAACTATTATCAAGGCCGAGATAATTACGATTAACGATTATATCAAGATAATTATGAAAGTTGCTGACAATTTAAAGATGTTATGGATATGAATAATGATTTGAATATTATGAATATGGTTCTTTTCTGCATATTCTGGTGATATCATGGCGATTATCTTTGTTGGCATTCTCATGAATGTCCCACCCGTACCCTGGAACCCATCTCCTTGGCTTGGCTAGGCTAGAGTTTTACTTATTGTGCAGGTTTTGGTTTGATAGGGGAAACTTGAGCTTCTGGAGGAAACCCATCCAGACACTGGGAGAACGTGCAAACTCCATACAGGTTGATCTGGAAATCAAACCCGGAACCGTCATGCTGTGAGTGTTAGTCAGTGTAGTTTTGAGACTACTTTATTATTTTTTATTATAACCATGTAAGTATAAGTGTATAAGGGCTTGTTTGGTTTTGCTTCAATAATTTTATCTGATCACTCGTGCCAATATGATTCAGTAGAAATTAGACCTGCGCAATTTATCGATTAAATCGATTAATTCGACTTTACAGTTCAGGACGATGTGTTTTTATGAAAATCCATTTTTTAGTTATTTTTTACATGCGAGCGGAACTAATGCGCGGCCACATTTTACACGGGTAAGTTACCGGGGCGTACCCAAACATTGTACGAGTTAGTGCGGCTAGCGAGTGAGGGAAAGCTGGAGCTTGTACCAAACAAAGGTGTTGCTACATCTGTTATATGGAACTGGTTCGGTTTTATTGTGTCGGACTTAGAACAAACGAGTGCTCGCTGTAAGGTCTGTTCAAAAGCTGTTGCAGCACGTTATCCTAGCGCCAAAAGCTGTTGCACGCAGCGGAATGGGAGAAGTGCAGGTCCGAACGGAATGAAAATAACCACCGTCCAGTCCCTAAAACATTTTCGAACTGTTTGCAGTATGATAAGCATGGCCCACGACGGAAGGCAATCACACACGCTGTTGTATGTTTTACCAAAAACATGATGTATGTTGTAAAAGACATGGTGCCCATATATACTGTGGAAAAGCTCAGATTCATTAACATGGTGAAAGTTTTGGACCCGAAGAATGTGCTACCAAGCCGCAAGTATTTTTCTTGTGTTGCCACAGCTGTATACAGACTGCACAAGCTAACATACATGAACACAGACGGTGGCTTTTCTGCATCACTCGAGGAAAAACTAAAACACAATACTACCCACTCTAGTCCATCTTTCCCACAATCAGGGAATAATTTAGCTCCATAAAATGCTTTATAAAAGAAAGATATTTATATAACTGTGATATATTCTGTATATATATATATATTTAAAACAATAACAGCTTAATTGATGCTAGGTGTAATGTATTTGTTTTATAAAAGAACGTTGCATTGTTTTGAGCCATTTGTCTGTCGTCTGTTATTTGTTTTTGAGTAGGGCAGAGAAAAATTGATTAAAATCGGAAATCTGATTTTTTTTTTTTTTAAATCGGAGATTTTGTTTTTAGGCCATATCGCCTAGCTCTAGTAGAAATCAGTTGAACCCTGACTCCACCCCTGACAGATTTGACCTAGAGAAGGGACAATAAACAATATCGTTTGTTGTGATTAAAAAGGGTACACAATAATCATTCGTGGGACCTTTTATATAATCATGAGAATCGCCAACAAAAATAATCGCCATTTTATCACTAGAAGGTTCAGAAAAAAGATACTAATCCATCATGGTGTCTTCTAGATAATTATTGTTGTAAACAAAGTACACTTTAATATTAATAAGGTGCTGTTTAAATATGCACCTTATTAATATTAAAATTATACTTCATATATAGGTATCCATACCATTTTAACTGTCAGCACCTTTAATAATTATAGTGTTATAATTGCTCATTGCAGTTATTTTGGCCATGATATCCTGTCCCCTCCTTAATTCTTAATTATTCATATTATAGCGGTACCAAAAGCTTTTCAGTGCTTTTCCAGGGTTTTTAAAATGGAAGAGTACCGGTAGCATATTCACAATCTTATAAGCCTCCATGAAATGTAAGAAATATCGAACCATGAAATCCATATCGTGAAAATTGTTACATCCCTAATCCACTCCTGTTCACCTCCTGTTCACCTCCTGTTCACCTCCTGTTCACCTCCTGTTCACCTCCTGTTCACCTCCTGTCTTGGGGGGGTGGGTTGGTCTGTTGTTGACCTATGTGGCGCGCGTTACTTAAGAGGATTGTGCTTTGGCTGAGCTGCTGATTCACCGTGTGTCATCACTGTTTTGCTTTGAGATGCAGAAAGAGATCAGTCAGGCTTCAGCACAAGATCGTCCACGATAACAAGAAAGACCGGCTCCCTGCTTTGTTTCAAACGTGCATGTAATACGAATGGCATTGGTTATTTGCATAATAAAGTCACTCTTATTCTAACATTGAAGATTCAACTTTTATAACCTTGTGTTTTGTCATAATGGTGTTCCCTGTTCTTAGCGTAGTCGTATTTGTATTTGCGTAGTTGTATTTTGATTTAGTTCATGCTTATTTTTTTAAAGATATCCTGCATTAAGTGCCAACAACATTCCTGTTTTCACCTATGACAATAGTTGACTTGGTAGTGTTTGTCCATTGGTCCATAGTTGGCGGTTCGATTCCTGCTCCTCCTGATGAATACTGTTGTTGAGTCCTTGGGCAAGACACTTAACCCACCTTGCCCCAAATGTCTGCGTACACTGGTGCATGAATGTTTGTGTGAATGGGTGAGTGGTTCCTTGATGTGAAGTGCTTTAAGGTGGAAAAGCACTGTATAAAAATGTGCCCATTTACCATTTATCCCCATCTACGCCTACTTTTCTGTATTGTTGTGATTATTCAGAACAATGAGACTCAAACATTTACAGTTCAAAAACTTTTTCCACAATAAATACAATTAAAATCTTTATTACATTACATTATCATTAGGGGTGTGCAAAATAATCGTCATGACAATGCATCGCGATACTAACTTTCACAATATACTGCATCGATTCTTGATGCCAAAAATCGATTTTTATTAATTAATAATTTATTATTTAATAATTGAATATTTAATATAAATAACTAATTAGTTGTTGTTTTTTATAAATCCTATGCACTTTTTTTCTTTGTGAAAGGGTATTGTTTGTTATGATGGTAGCTACCTCCCAAATGGCAAATGTTTGAACATCATTTTTTGTTTTAGAAAAAAATCCTATGCACTTTTTTTGTTATTGGTTTAGTTTATTTGTTTTTGTTATTCAATAAATTCAGTTATGAATTGAGTTGCTCAGAGTTATGTATCAATTGAAGACACTACCCAGATACACAGCCACTGATTTTTAAGTTATCCTCTTTTTTTTTTTTTTGTTGTTGTACATTTTCACTGAAGTATGTCGAATATATTGCAATGCATCGCAATAATTCAAGTATCGTGATGCATCCTGATAGTATCGCATCGTGGCATATGAATCGTGATTCAAATTGAATCGTGACTTCTTTGCCAATACCCACCCCTAATTATCATTATTACAGTTTACAAAGAACAAAGCTCTACAGTGGTTAGTTACAATTCTAAAATTTCAAACTCATTTTTGATACCAAAGAATAGACTCGATAATCAATACAGATTCCTATACCACAATGATGATGAAACACTTTCTTTAGACAATAGAATGTGATTTTCAACATTAAATTGTCATACTTCCTTTTATATTCATATGTGGTCTTATATCTGTGTAATCTGTCAGTGGTCCATGGGCGTATACTAGTCTATGTGCTCTTATACTTGTTCTGATACAGCTCAAGATAATTTTGAAGCTGTTCAGGAAAGGTTCATTTCTGTCCAGTCAATGTGACTTTTTTTTTTTTATCTCTTTTATATCTTTTTATCTCTTATATCTAGGGATGTCAACAATTAATCGATTAACGGTTAATTGTTGATTAATACGTTGGTCGATCAAAATGCATTAATTGTAATTAACCGCTAACCGCGGACACGCGGATCCGCGCGGTCATGAAACAAGGCAACCGCGCTGCGCCAAGCTCGACTCACAGCCGACCGCAGGCGCCAACGGCACTGCTCAGCAGCCCCGGGTGTACGCGCGAGGCGAGCTCAAACCCGGAATGCGTGCCGCTGCTGCTGGTTTCGCCGCACCCCGAGCCCCGCGCGGCTGGCCTGCGGCTCGGAGCGCGGGCCGCGGCGAAATCAGCAGCGGCACGTGGTGGATTAATCCTGGTCTAGTCCAGGTCTAGACCCGGTCCAGTCCAGGTCCAGACCTGGTTCAGACCTGGTTCAGACCTGGTCCAGTCCACGTTTAGTCCTGGTCTAGTCTCTTAGCCAGGACAGAACATAATGTTACACTATAAAAAAAGTTACACTATAAAAAAAAAAAATTGGATAGAGCGAGGGATTACTGTATTTTGTTATTCAGCATCAATACATTTGTCTGCTTTTTACTAAGGAATAATTAATTGAGGAATATACAATATAATAATACTATGATATATTTTTGACACAATGTTATGTATACTATAGCTTATATTCTTAAAGACCCTATTGAAACACTCAAATTCAGGTGAAAAACGCCGCTCATCAGTTAATCGTTAATCGACCGATAAGGTCAATCAACTATCAGTTAATGAATTAACCGATAATTTGCATCCCTACTTTTATCTAATTTTCAATACTTTTGCCAAACCTAACATAGGTTATAATTTAAAGGTGCGCTGCTTAACATTTCTGGTGGAGGGTCCACTACCTGTTCCGCTATCTGTCTCCATGTAGATGTTATTGCTTTGCCTGGAATATTCCATGGTATGACATTAAACATTACTACAGCATTTATTTATTACGGGTGCTTCTATTGCTCAAAAATACAATAATTCCTCCTGTGAATAGGAGCGACTCTTGACATATCTGAAGTGTAATGTAGTGTAGTGCTGTAACCTGCTTGTCTCACTCATGATAGGTTAAGGTTCTATTATAGGTATAATCTATACTGTGGAACATTCTAGACAAAGCAATACCGTTTCCATGGAGACAAAGGTGGCAGACCCTCCACTGGAAATATTACACGGAGCATTTTTAACACAAAATGCTAGGAAAAAAAGGATAACATTTCTTCTGTAAGTAATTAAAATGCAAACAAAGAGACATGACTTGAGATGCTTGTCTTTAACATGTGTCCGACAGCAGCTCAGAGGGAGCGTGTTGTTGTGATGGCGTGTCTGTGCCAGGCTCGTTTAGCCACTCTGGATTAGAGAAGATTACACTCAATCCTGCCAGTGCTACCCATGATCCCGCCTCACGTCACACTATATCCGGTTCTGGGATAATTTTAACTTTTGAGTCATTTATTTAAAGATGGAAAGAAAAAAACAAACCATTTCATCCAGAGAATTTGACTATAATTTAGAATTTATCTTTCAATGCAAAATCGAATATATTACAAAACATGCTTTATCGCAATATCAAAAGCAGGCTCATCTGATTTTCTCATTTTATTTACTACACATAGTTGCTTATGGTAGTCTTTATGTCTGACTAGATTTATTCAAGGTCCTGTACTACAAAAATGTATTCTTGTGAGCTTTAAGCCATGTTATAATGTTGCCTTTATTAAAGACATACCTGGAGTTGTTTTGTTTCACTCACACATGTTTAAAGTATGTGTGACTAATAAAGTATTCCTTTATTAGTCTGTCTACATCTCCAAAGTTCAAAATGCCTGACCAAAGTGCTGAGTGCATGTAGTGGCAGTTTTCATGTTCAGTAGAGATGGGCAATTCCAGGGCTGAAATTTTCCAGATTTGTGTAATCAAATTTGAAATGATCTAAAAGTGTATGGAGTTTAAAAACACAGTGGAGCACTTCCTGTATCATCACATGACATCACAAGGTGGAAGAGTGTTTTCTGTTTGAGGGAACTCAGCCTAAATATGCAGGGTATATGTGTGCTGAACATGTGTGAATGAAAAAAGAACTCCATGTATGTTTGCAATGTGATCAGACAATAGCGTACCATGGACCATTTAAATCTAAACTTAAAGATCCCATGACATGGTACTTCTTGATGCTTTTATATGGCTCCTTAATGGTTCCCTAATACTGTAAATGAATCCTTCTTCAAAATCAACACAGTGCATGAGAAACAGAGATAAGATGAGAAAGAGTAATTTTTCTCTCGCTGAACACTCCATAATGGGCGTTGTTGCTTGAATGCAAATGAGGAGAAAAGAGCTGGCCTATAGTCAGTGTTGGGGAGTAACGGATTACATGTAACGGCGTTACGGTAAAAGGATACAAAATAAAAGTAACTGTAATCCGTTACAGTACAAGAAAAAAACGATGTAATCAGATTACAGGTACATTCATTGAGAATGGGGATTACTTAACAGGATTACAATTTGTGCTGCTGCGTGGTGTTCCGCCATTTCTGCGAGCGGTGTCGGCTGGTTCCTACTGCCTGCCGCGCTCCCGTGTTTCCCCTCCGCACCGTAGTGTCGTAAACTCCTCTCGGTAGAGCTCCCGTATCCTCACCGTGCTGTAGCGTGGTGTTCCGCCATTTCTGCGAGCGGTGTCGGCTGGTCCCTCCTGCCTGCCGCGCTCCCGTGTTTCCCCTCCGCACCGTAGTGTCGTAAACTCCTCTCGGTAGAGCTCCCGTATCCTCACCGTGCAGTCTACAGCTCTTAAGGTAAGCACTGCTACCCTCCACCACTGATAAGATGTAACTTGGCCCAATGCCACCCAGTCGGAAACCAAACGCTTCAGGCCAGTTCTGATTGGTTGGAGGGAGGCCCAGAACTAAGGCAGTCAAAAGTTAGTAAATTTGTGCATTTAGGGCAAACTGCTCATCGTTTCTGCGGTATGGTTTTGGCTTTTCGTCGGCATCCATTACGTAATGACGACAGTCGAGTCGTAGGCCGTTTCCCAATTCACCGACGGCACGCTTGTTAGCGTCCTTGGAACGGGATATGCGACATATCCGGCGCGACAAGGGCCGTTCCATTCGTTTTTTCCCCCTGCACCGTCAAGACGAGCTCTGGACGGCGCCGTCGTGTCCATGGAAATCGGGGCGTGGGACCAAGCGTGCAAACATGCACGCTCCGCACACTTAAAAGCCCCAGCATGCACAGCGCGGGACTACAAAGACCGACTCGCCAGCGACATCCACAAGTGAGAGTTGCGACGTCACTATAAAATATACGTACTGGTTCTCCTCACCTACAACTATGCTACATGAAACTCTTCATAAACTACACTAAACATGTGTGACGGTATCCGTAACGGCATAGATCACGGCACCTGTATTACCGTTCACATGCTTTTCCCCTTACACTTCTATATTTCCTTTGCTGTTGTAATGCTGGATATTCTACAGTGTCGCCATGTCCAGCGTTTACTCTAAGCTGCGCACTGTTCGCACATTCTCAGCGCACAAGAAAACTTGTGCAGCGCACTGTAAATCAGGGATGAAAGAGCTTTTTATTCAGCCGCGGGGCATTTTTTTTTTATATCTGCAAAGTGCGAGCCGCGCGGGGGTGCATTTCGGATGTGGAGTTAGTGTGTTTGCTCAGAAACATTAAAAATTAGGGGGAACATTGGCCATGTCCCAATTCCAAGTATTACTAGTCGCAATAGTATAATATTTTTGTCTTTAGGGAACAAGGAGCAGACCACCCAGCTCATTGAGCTGAGGCGGGACCTGTTCAATTTCGCAGGCGGCCATGTGAGAAACGTAGTGCACTAAGGACAGAGCGAGTATGCGCCGGCCTCGACGACAGACCGACGGCATCTGAGTCTAAAATGTGATCTAGTGGTAAAGTCTTTGCCTGATATCAAGAGACCCGTGTCCAATCCAATGTGTGAAACCTGACAGCATTGCTGGTCTAAAACAGTGATTGTGTAATTTTACAAGCAAGGGTGTCATTGTAAATGTATGAAGTACCGTAATGCAGTTAGCTGGCAGTCAGTGGCTAGAACACTTGACATTGGGAAACTGTGTGAAACCTAAACATGCGCCATAGGTAAAATCCTCCAGCTTAGGGCCTGACCAAAGCATAAATAACAAAACAAATCATGGGGATGGTCCCCGGGTCAAATATAGAAACAACTTCTCCTGTGCGAGATCAATAAAGGTCAATCTTCTAATCCTTGACCACTGTAAGGCGCTTTGTGCTACAATTTTGTATGAAAAGCGCCTTATAAATGTTTGATTGATTGTTTGATTGATTGAAAATCTTACAAGTCTGGTGCAGGCATCTCTTCTTGTGGACCTCCTGTGATTGCCTGTCAGCAATTCCCTCCCAGTTTAGTACTCTTTTAAGGTTCACACTGTCAGTTCTCACAAATAAAATGTTGAACATGGGTTTAATGCTCATTTAAACTTAAGTAATCCAAAAGTAATCCAAAAGTAATCAGTTACATTACTTTGTAAAAGTAATCCAAAAAGTTACAGTACAATTACATTTTAATCAAGGTAACTTGTAACTGTAACGGATTACATTTATAAAGTAACTTACCCAACACTGCCTATAGTAGAGGGTGGGGGCGTGGCCAAACTCTCCGCTCTCGCTCTCAGCTCTCCATTTCCTTGTTTTTGCACGGGGGGAGAGATTTGAAGCGTTCCATTGAAAAATAAACACATTTCCACAGAAAATAAAATTAAACCACTGCTGTTCAAAGGTCCAGAGGCTCAGATAAAGGACTTCCGAGCCTAGAAACACTCGGACGTGCCTCCAGGCAAATAAAAAAACGCATTTCGCATTGCCTAGCGCATTCGCAGTCCAAACTCTCTGGGCGTGATTTACAGAGACGCTGAGTACAGACAGATGGGGGTGGAACTGCATTTGCATTTCTTTTTTCGATCTGACGTCAATAAGGTGCCTTGTTCAAAATCGCCCGTTTGAGCTCCGATTTTTTGTAACGCAGAAAAGGATCGCAAATGCTCAGTTTAGACATTTCGCAACTTTTAACCATGGGGGGGCCTAAACAGGGTAGGGGAGCTCACATTAACGTTCAGAAACCTCAAAGTGAAAATTTCATGCCATGGGATCTTTAATCATATAAAAGCTAAAAAGTAGGGATGCACGATGTATCGGCATGGTGGCTGAGTTTAGTCTTGGTCCTGGTTTAGTTCCAGTTTGGTCCCGGTCCTCCCCCGCGTCCCCCATCTATAACATCAATCGGCAAAGGTCCCTTAGCCAATCAGGAAGCAGAACATAATGTTACACTATTAAAAAAAAAAAAAAAGTTACACTATAAAAAAATGTTACACTATAATAAAAAAAAATCAGGAGTCAAAATACGTTTTGAAAATAAAAAAAGACATTCAAATATTAATTTTGCTTGATTTTCAGTTTGTGTAAAATGTTATCTTAGAATTAAAAATCAAATATCGGCATCGGCTAATATTGGTATCGGCTGACACAAGCAGCATTAATATCGGTATCGGCTAAAATGTTCACATCGGTGCATCCCTACTAAAAAACAATAATGAAAGAATTCTATGCTTGTAACAGCTGTAACAGTAGAAAAAATATTTGCTTGCTCAGCATTTTTATCTTTATCTGCATTTGAATTGTTTGTTTTAATCTGATGTGATTAGATTAGGCCTTTCTAAACAACGTGACATTTTCATTTTCTTCTTAATGCGAGCTGTGAATGCAGGCGATACTAGCTTAAGGCGTGACTTGTTTTGGTGCATAGTTTAAACCTAATTTGGTACAGCATCTGACGCTAGCTCCTGTAGGTGAGTTTGTCTGTGCACGCACTTGTCTCAGAGCAGATTGAGGCTGCCCTTTCTGCTATCAATAACATCAGCCTGGCAGCAGCTAAATCAGATATGTTAGCTTCTTGGGAAACTCCGCTTTGGCAGATGGGTTCAGACAGTTAATATCACTCTTTAACACTTGGGGTTAACTTGTGGTCTATGTGCGAAGACGGATGACAGATTTGACATATGTTTCTCTATTTTCTCTTAATTTGGTGGGATTATAACTGTTGTAAATATAAATTCCAGTTTTACACCAATCCAGAAGCAATTTGCAAAGAAAAGTTGCAAAATATGTTGTAAATCAAAGACACAAGTGGATAATTCTATTTTTATTTAGAATTTATGGACTTTCATTTACTTTTTATTAATCTGTTATTGATGTTTTAGCTAACTAAGGATATTTTAGATAACTAAGGATATTTTGCTGTACTGCCACAAACATGGCAGATTTCCATAGTAGGACATTTATTTGACATTTCATCTGACATTTGACACTTTGCTGTATAAAAAAGATAGCATAATTCTGTGTTTCTCATTAATGGAGGAGATTATGATTTGCCTGGAAGAATCCAGACTCTGTATAACAAATACAGAGACATATCCTTCTGGATTTCCAGGTAAGAATATGATACCCCTCCATAGTCAAATTTTACCCCTAAGCTCATAGTACTGTCATAAATAAAGCAGTAATTGTAAACATTTCTACTAAAATAATTATAATGATATTAATATAGATGACTTACCTTAGTTCAGTATTAACTTTTGGGAAACATTGTGATTTAAGTACTCTTTTGGTGACAAGTTATTAGTAGACAAATGAAACCTTACGGATGGCTCAGAGCATTTTGCTTTAGCATGTTTTTATTATTTAGTCTTGATGAAGGCCTTTTCTGTATTACAATTATCAAATGAGACCGTAAATGGTCATGGGCAGTTCCCACACACAGGGCTGATCTTATTCAAAATCACATGACGAATTACAAAAACACAGAAAGTAATATTACTTCACATTATTGTGGTATTTAATTTTCTAAAGAAGCTATTGATTGATTTGAAATGTTTGTTTGAATACAGACTGATAAAAACAATGACACATAGCACAAAGTCATATGTCTTCATCATAGTTCTTTAGGCGGAGTTCATTAGCAAAAAAGTACTACAAAAAAAAAAATCACTTAAAAATTAATTTTTGTTTGTTTTTGTTCTGTCTATACTCTATATTTTGTGTATTTCAAAGTTGACTTGGTTTATTTTCCTTATTTTAATGCATGTCCTTATTTTTATTTTATGATACTATTATTCTGTCTTTTATGTTGCACCATAATGTCGAAGCATCAGTTCCCAGGTTGTGAATTTTGTTCACTTGCAATGCCAATAAAATGTATTATGATTTTGGTTTTGATTAACCCTATATTACTTCAATACTGCATATTTCATATTTCCATAGTTTGACATTAAACAGCTCTACCTAACATTTGTGTCTGACTACGCTCAAACCGGCCTCATGTCGGCATTAGTGAAACGGAGATATTTGCATTAGAAGTTGTTTTTTTTCAAAATTTGTGATTTTCGTTTTTTTGCAGAATGTGCTAGTTGAGATCATGAAGAACCCACTCCATGTTTCAGATAACAGCATTGCCTGCTTAAAAAGCATCCATTTTGTCTGTGAAATTGGTTTGTTTTTCGGAAAGAATCGAGGCGTGTCTAAATTACCATCCTACTGCTGCGGACCAATCACGTGACAGTAGCGCTCTTTTGTTTTCTTTTTCCGCTTATCAGCTGTGAGCAGCTCGTGAATATGTAGCTGCATTTCGTAGGATGCATTTGCATCCGTAACTTAAAAAATCCGTAACTTTGACTGTAAATGCTACATAAGAAGGAAGGAGTCTCTCCTCAGGACATGTGACACGTGTGGAACACGTCCGTTTCTCCGAAGCTTATGTAGAGAATGCGATCGGATACTTTACTGCCGAAAGATGGTGGATACGCCAATAATCGGACAACGAGGCACATATTTACTTTATAGACTTTAGGACATGTTTAAATACTAATTCAGCTTTCGTGTGGCGATCATATTTCATTACGGCCTTCGCGGTCGTGTGCACTGTGCGGGACCGTGCTGTGTGTGTGTGTGTGGTGTCCTATACTATTTTGTATTGTATTAAATTGACAATACAGGTGATTTTTAACTTGATTATTGAATTATTGAATAATTATATGGACTTCTGTGATAAAAGCATTTCCATTTTAACAAAGTATAATTCTGCACTAATTCTGACCTTTCCTTAATGTAAACACCATAGTAATGTCAGTGATGGGGGAGGGCTTAGCTTAATGTCATGCAAATTAGTTCTGAAGGCCTGGACCACAGGATCTTTAACGTGAAAATTCTCAGCTCGTCGATTTTACAATGGGCTGCTTTCAAATGGCCACAATTTCTTCAAAAGTTCTCAGATTTCCATGTGTAAGGCATCGTTGGAAAGCTTAGAATCTATACTTTCAGAATCTGTGAATAACTCAAAACGCCTCCGGGACGAGGCCATGGTTCTCGACCAGAAAATGGTGGAGACCTCTCCGGGTGGGTGGAGAGTCCTTGCCTCAGGTGGGGGAGTTGAAGTATCAACTTCAACTCTTCAACTTCAAGTCTTGTTCATGAGTGAGGGGAGGATGGAGCGTGAGATTGACAGGCGGATCAGTGCAGCGTCGGCAGTGATGCGGTCGCTGTACCGGACCGTTGTGGTGAAGAGGGAGCTGAGCCGAAAGGCGAAGCTCTCGATTTACCGGTCAATCTACGTTCCTCCCCTCACCTATGGTCATGAGCTCTGGGTAATGACCGAAAGGACAAGATCGCGGATACAAGCGGCCGAAATGAGTTTCCTTTGCAGAGTGGCTGGGCGCTCCCTTAGAGATAGGGTGAGGAGCTCGGTCACACGGGAGGAGCTCGGAGTAGAGCCGCTGCTTCTCCACGTCAAGAGGAGCCAGCTGAGGTGGCTCGGGCATCTGTTTCGGATGCCTCCTGGATGCCTCCCCCGGGAGGTGTTCCGGGCATGTCCCACCGGGAAGAGGCCCCGGGGAAGACCCAGGACGTGCTGGAGGGACTATGTGTCCCGGCTGGCCTGGGAACACCTTGGGGTCCCCCCGGGGGAGCTGGAGGAAGTGTCCGGGGTGAATGAGGTCTGGGCTTAGACTGTTGCCCCCGCGACCCGGCCCCGGATAAGCGGAAGAAAATAGATGGATGGCCTCCGGGACGATTTGTGATTGGTTTTGCCGCGGTCAGTCACATTTATGCAATTACATGTGTTTTTACAGCTCAAAAATACTTAGAAAAAAACAAGCATTCTGACTGTGAGCGGGGTTGCCTCTCCACAGATCTGACCTGTAATTTAGTCTGGTTTGGTTTCCATGAAGATGGAAAGGTTTAAAACCATACTGCGAAACATTCCAGGCAAAGCAATAACATCTCCACAGAGAAAAGCATTTGACAGACCCTCCACCAGCAAAGTTACACAATGCACCTTTGAATGTGCACTGTAAAAATGCAAATCGAATACATTTTTACTTATCAAGAAAATTTTAGTTCACCTTAAAAATTTTTCCAGTTTATAGCATTTTATTTGTTGGAGATATTGTCATAACCCTCTAGTTAACCCTGTTCTCTTTTCTTATAGGATGGCTTGGATGCTCTGGTGTATGACCTGGACTTCCCTGCCCTGAGGAAAAACAAGAGCATTGACAATTTCTTGAATAGATGTAAGTAGTGCCCACTCCTCCGCCTTCCCTATTTGTGCCAGCGCTCTGTGGGCTCTGTGAACCATGCGGGCACAGAGGAGAGGAGAGAGAGAGCGTTTTTGGGTCAGCGCTTCAGTGTGTGCTTGGACACAATGGCTGTCTGCTGCCCAGTGTCCCCAACAAAGAGTCTTTCACAGAGGCCTGGTGACCCATATGATGTCTATCGTGAGGCTTCCCTGTTGAGCTGTGCCCACAAACCTACAGATGCAATTTTATTTATAATTTTATTATGACTAGGGCTACATAATATTGAATTATTATGTGATATGTGCCATGGTTTTAATAAAACTGACAAAATAAAAAAAAATATATATAAAAAACCACTAAATCGGGACCAAATTGAGGGTAATTTTTGACTTATTAAGATTAGCTTCATCTCAGTCTTACTTAAAAATATAAAGAGTCTGGTTTCAGGAAAATGTGCTAGCCACAACCATCAACTGGAGGATAACAGGTTCAAATCTTGCATGTGTGTGTGATTGGTTCAAAGTTACACAAAGGGTCATTCACTGTACAACCTGTCCAAAGAGGGTGCCAGTTTCACTGTGTCAACCCCTAATTATAAAAACAGGATCAGTCAGTATATTTAATTACCATCTTTAATTGCAACTGTCCTCTAAGAAAATACACCTGTAAATACGAATTAGATGAGTTTAAGCTATGTATCAGGATACATAATGCCACAGTGTTGATGCCGAAGGATGGGCTCCCTGGCGGTATTGACAGAGGAGTATTTCTCACAGCCTTGAGTTCATTAATTGATTATAGGTCTATAACATCACAAATACTATAAATAACCAGGAAGCATGAGTTTGAAGTCTATCCTAGGATTTAAAGTTACTTGTTTATACAAGCAAACTGCTTTTTAGATAAGAACTAAGAAATCCCATATCTGGTGGCTGAGTGGCTAGCACTCACGCTTCACAGCAAGAAGGTTCGGGGTTCGATCCCCCTTTCTGTGTCTGTTCTGTGTGGAGTTTGCATGCATGGTCTGGGTTCGATCTCCGGGTCGCCCGAGCCTTTCTGTGTGGAGTTTGCATGTGCTCCCCGTGTCTGGGTGGGTTTCCTCCGGGCACTCCGGTTTCCCTCATCAACCCAAAACATGCACCATAAGTAAAATCCTCCAGCTTAGGTCCTGACCAAGCCGAACCAAGAAGATCATGGAGATGGTCCCCGGGCGCAGTAATGTGCTGCCCACTGCTCCTAATAACAGGATGGTTTAAATGCAGAGACGAATTTCTCCAGTGTGAGATCAATAAAGTTGCTTCTTCTTGTTATTATAAAGTGTTGCAGTGTCTGTAAATGAGAGGATGTTGGTATTGTTTATCAACTACGCAGCACTGTAAAAGTGAAGGAGTGGTAGGACTTCAAGTTCTTTGAATTTCTAAGTACTCCTTATCCACCAGTGAATATCTTTTATGCATTATGTATGTACTCTGTACAGGCATGTTGATCAAACAACAAAACTAAGCAAAAAATGATGGTCAAGATTATCAGACTTGAAAATGTCATGCCATCGTATACCCACCTGTAAATAATAATATGAAAAAAAAAAACATTAAACCTAAGCCACCTAACCCCTGTGGCTAAAACTGCCATTGCACATCTCCTCAATTACTTTTGCTACAGTTCTCTTGTGTGTCTCTTCCAACTCACTGAAATGCACTGATGAATATGGACTAATGGATGGGTCTCATGAGTCCTCAATGGGCTGCACTGCCCCCAGGGAATTCTGCTATCTCTATACTATTATCTTTACACCTGCATTAGAGCTACCAGATGAATCAGATAGAAATTACAATTTAAATTGACAATTTAAATGGCTGCAATTTTTAGTTATCCAGTGCACCAAAAAGATATCCTATCTTATTCTGCATAATAAAGCTGATTAGATCTGTGCAAACATGTTCTGAAAGACTAAACCATGGCTGTGATACTAAGCCTTAATAAACCACAAAGTTTGTACAAAGTTAATATGAAATACACCCATTTTAATAATCAAATATATTGCATAAACAAGTTTCTTTTCTCCAAACCAGCAACACAATTATAGCTCTTTCACAAAATAATTTGGTAAAATATACAAAAGAAAAGCTCAGTACAATATATCAATACAGCAGCACATGATATCAATACTGTATCATCAAATTAAACAAAACAATACGATTTATCAATGTTTCAGTATTTTTGCACACCCCTAATGACAGCCCTTTTAAAATGGTCTCTTAGAAAATTATCTGTGTTCAAATCTGTGCCTATTTTTGAAGGAGTCATTTGGGACTAGTTTGATTTGAAAAAGATCCCTAGAGTGGGTAAATTTGCTGAACAGAAACTGAACAGTCCCCTGAGGGAGGCAGAGTCAGGAGGGAGGAGGTTCTCAGAGTTTAAAGTGATAGCTCAGGTTTCATGGTTTATTGCACATTTGCACTGCAGCATTACATCACTGCATTATCACTGCGTAACTTTCATAAATGACAACATCAAAGTTCATTAATGTACACTGTCCCTGTCAAATAAATCAATCAATCTATACAGGCCCGCGTGGTGGCATAAAATATGTGTTTTCATTCATAGAGTTAGACAGGGAAAGATTTGTTCAGGTAGATATATTAAAATACATAAAATTCAAAATATTATTGTCATATCATGGTGTACAATATTAAAATTAAATGTGCATTATGTAATTTTTCTGTAGTGATCAGTGATCTTTTTTTGCATTTTTCAATTTACAGTTGAGACCTGTCATAACTTGGCCTAGTGGAGCCATCTGCTTGTCTCCAGTTTAATTGTTTAATTCCATACTGTGGAACATTCCAGTAAAAGCAATAGCATCGCCATAGAGACAAGCAGGTGGCAGGCTCTCTACCAGAAAAGTTACATAGTGCATCTTTTAAATTATTTCAGAGCATCACTGAGAAGCTCAATACAACAAATTAAATAAAAAAAAATGTGATTTAAAATATTTATAATTAGACAGGGGGAAAAAAACAAGTAATTACCACAGCCATTTCCAGATCTTTAGCCACATAAGGTTTCATTAATGTAAAATGTATTAAACTGTATAAGTAACTGTAATAATAAATTGTAGAATGAATTGTTTATTCACAGTATCTCTTTATTTTTTCAGATAAAGACACAATTAGTAAAATACGGGACCTGCGCATGAAAGCGGAGGACTATGAAGTTGTCAAAGTCATTGGAAGAGGAGCTTTTGGGGAGGTCCAGTTGGTAAGATCAAATCCAATACACTAAAAAAATACAGCAATATATTAAAGCTCTCATATTCTGCTGTTTTCTATTCTTTGTAATAATGTTTCATGAAACATGCGTAGAGTTTTGTTTTATTCACATGTTTAACACACAAACCCTGCATACTTGGGCTGAGTTCTTCTCTCAAACTGAAAACACTCTCTTCCACCTTGTGATGTCATGTGGTAATACAGGAAGTGCTCCACTGTTTTTGTAAACTCTATAAACCTTCACTTGAATTATTTGGATAATTTCAGCCGTGTAATTTCCTATCTCTGCTGAACTAAAGGTAAAAGGTAGCTGTTAACTTGAAAACTACCACTACCTTGTGATGTAATGAAGAACAGAGCATTTTGAGCTTTGGAGATGTAGACAGACTAATAATAAAGGATTACTCAAACACGTGAATGATACAAAACAAAACTCTGGGTGTTTTTGAGGCATTATAGCATGGCTTAAAGCTGACAATTTTGCATTATATAGAACCTTTAAGTTATTGTCCAACACTAATGTAACTTTATTTTTCTGTTTTGCAGGTTAGACACAGAGCTACACGTAAAGTTTATGCCATGAAGCTCCTTAGTAAATTTGAGATGATCAAGAGGTCAGACTCGGCGTTCTTCTGGGAGGAGAGGGACATCATGGCGTTTGCTAATAGTTCCTGGGTAGTGCAGGTAATGTGGACTGGACTCGCGTAGAAGCCTTTTTTTCTTTTTTTCAAGATACCTCCTTCTTAGTGAGGTGTATTAATAATTACTACGGACCAGAAAAAAGCAACATAATATTGTCAATTATTTCTATAAAAGGGTAAACTCAACATTTTAGCAATAATTAACTAGTTCTAACTAGCTATCTGTAGAGCTGATTTAGGAATCACCATGCATTGTAGTAGTATTCAGTATCAGTAATACCTTTAAAAAAACAAAAAAAAACACTATCTTGATCTTAATTCCTGCGTTACATGCGAATTAGGCTGCTGGATTTTTTCTGACAACTGTTTGTGACGGAAATATATATCACTTTTTGGACAAATGTTTTTTTGCGAAGAAAAACAAGCTTTATTAACTGTCCCCGCGAACTTACCGGACCTACTTACGTGAGCTCCAGAACCCGAGCAGAACTGGGCTGAGATGAGACTGTCAGTGTTAAGCCAGTGTTAATGCATGACACTGTTAGAAGGGAACCCATACGGAGATTCACATAAAAAAAAACAAAAAAACACGCATTCATTCATTTTCTTCCGCTTTTCCATTTTCTGGGTCGCGGGGGCAGCAGTCCAAGCAGTGTTCTGCTGCCCAGAACACAATGCACCAGCCCCCATGAATCCTCCCACGGGTGGTGGGTCCACAGGAGGACGGCTCACGTCACAACAGGCCTTGATGTTTCTTCTGCCATGGGGGCTACCAATGTCCGCAGACACTGGGGGCGAGGTGAGGTTAAGTGTCTTGCCCAAGGACACAACGGCAGCGCTCATCTGTGGGAGCTGGGATCACATGTGGTCAACCCGTCAAGAGTGGGATTCGAACCGCCAACCCCTGGATCACGAGACATATGCTCTACCAACTGAGCTACTGTACTTTTTTGGCACAGAGTCTGTCAGATGCTTTTCTCTATGTAGATATTATTGGTCTGTCTAGATTGGTTCACAGTATGGCATTAAACCTGACCAAAGACCAATGTTACAGGTCATATCTGTAGAGAGGCAACCCTTCTCTCACTCAGAATGCCTATTTATTTTCTAGGGATTTTTGAGCTATAAGTCATCTGTAATTGAATAAATGTAAAGTAGAGCTGTTTAATGTCATACTGTAGAACATTTCAGGCAGAGCACTGACATATCCATAGAAACAAGGTGACAGACCCCACCCAAAAAGTTGCATAATGCCCCTTTTTAATGGACATTTCATTATATTCAGGTATTATGCAGCCCTGCCTAAACTTATGTTAAAATCCTATATATGTATCTTTGGTCTGAACATTTTCTTTATTTTATCTTACATTTTTTTCTATTTTGCAGCTCTTTTTTGCTTTCCAAGATGACCGCTACCTCTACATGGTCATGGAGTACATGCCTGGTGGAGATCTGGTGAATTTAATGAGCAACTATGACGTCCCTGAGAAGTGGGCGAGGTTTTACACAGCGGAAGTGGTGCTGGCCCTGGATGGGATTCACTCGATGGGGTTCATTCACAGGTAAAGGGTTCAAGTCAGTTTTGCATAAGGTGGGTTCAGGTTAATGTAAAATAAAAAATAAAAGATAATGGACATTTTACTACTACAGCTCTTCATAACATTTGATCTTATAAGAATCCTGCTGCTAACAATATTGGCCTTACCTCCGATATATTGTGATGCTTTTCAAAATAAAAGCAAAACAACAATAAATAAGCATTGGCTCAAACATGTTATTTGTGTTTTTCCAATCTAACATGTTTTAACTTGATTGTTAAAGGTCCCATGGCATGAAATTTTCACTTTCTGAAGTTTTTGAATGTTAATGTGAGCTCCCCTACTCTGTTTAGGGCTCCCCCTCATGGCTAAAAGTTGCAAAATATGTAAACTGAGCATTTGCGGTCCTTTTCTACGTTTGAAAAAAAAAGACAGCCAAGGGGACTTTCTGACGTCACACTCTGGGAAAAATGCAAATGAATTTCCACCGCCCGTCTGTATTTCTACCCACATTCTCTGGAACTCACGCTCAGAGAGTTTGGACCGCAAACGAGCTACGCAATGCGAGATGCGTTTTTTATTTGCCTGGAGGCACGTGAGAGTGTTTCCAGGCTCGGATGTCCTTTATCCGAGCCTCCGAACCTCTGAAACAGCAGTGGTTTAATTTTATTTTCTGTGAAAATTAGTTTTTTTCATTGAAACGTGTCTCGTATCTTTCTTCACGCATAAAACGCAGAAGTGCGGCTAGCGCACCAGCGCACCGCTAATCCAGGAACCAGCAGCGCATTTGGCCCCCCCCACCCGCTGCACTGGCCTTTCTGTGTCCTCCTCATTTGCATTCAAGCAACAATGCCCAGAATAAGTGTTTGAGAGATATTTATGAACACTCTGTGTTCATGGGTCTTTCTCATGCACCGAGTCTTGATTTTGAACCATTAAGGCACCATATAAAAGCATCAAGAAGTACCATGTCATGGGATCTTTAAGGGAAAAAAGTAATTTAAATGTTCTATATTGCACAAAGTGGACTTGTGTAAGCTTTAAATCATGTTATAATGTTGAGACCTCATCAAAAACATACCTGGAGTTATATTTTGTGTCTTTCACACATGTTTCAATCAATCAATCAAACTTTATTTATAAAGTGCTTCTCATACAAAAAAATGTAACACAACGTGCTTTACAGTGATTAAAAACAACCCATATTGTGTTTGTGTAACCCTTTATTATTAGTCTATCTACATTTCCAAAACTCGTATGCACTGTTTTACCCTGCGCTCTAGTGGTCATTTTCAAGTTAACAGCTACATTTTATTTTTTGTTTTAGTAGAGATTTCAGGGCTGAACTCATCTAACAAACACTATGGATCACTTCCTGTATTACCACATGACATCACAAGGTGGAACAGAGTGCTTTCCATTTGAGGGAAGTCCTCTCCGGGTATGTTTTTGATGAGGAAACAAAATTATGACATAGGCCATAAAATAGCCTAATAAAATAGCTCATAAAACATGACAGCTTATCTCAAAACCTTGTAAATACAGTTATATAGCTTTTTAAAGTGATTGACTATGCTTAAAAAATATTGCAGTTGCATTTAAACCAGAGAGTAGGTTTACAATGATCATTTTAGAGCCTGTGTTTTTCCCATTGATAATTGGCATAGCCCGCTGACATCCTAGCATTGGTATTTTACAGTTAACGGTACCATTATTCATTTGTTTTTTTCCTTTTTTCCTTTCCAGAGATGTCAAGCCAGATAATATGTTGCTAGACAAATCAGGCCATTTAAAACTCGCAGACTTTGGGACCTGTATGAAAATGAACAAGGTACTGCACCAAAACAGCAAAACACACTCAAAGAAAACTGTTATTAAAGGGATAGTTCGGTTTTATGGATGTGAATCTGTATGGCATCCCCTTAAGCAGTGTAGTGCATTAACACTGGCTTACCCCTTACAGTGTCCTCTGAGCCGAGTTCTGCCCCCGTTCTGGCGCTGACGAAAGTAGGTCCTGCAAGTATTGGCCTGTTCACTTGTAAACATCACCACTTACAAGTGAACAGGCTAATAATAATAGGCACGCAGTGATACGGCTCGAGAGAAAATAGCACCAAGCGATTTAGACTGCTGACTTTTTCGTGTGCAACTGTTTTCCTGAAACAAATATATCACTTTTTGGACAAATATTGTTTTGAGAAGAAAAACAAGCTTTATTAACTGTCCCCACTAACTTGCCGGACCTACTTTCGTCAGCTCCAGAACCGGGGCAAAACTCGGCTCAGAGGACACTGTTAGGGGTAAGCCAGTGTTAATGCACGGCACTGCTGAAGGGGATGCCATACAGATTCACATAAAAAAAACAACAACGAACTATCCCTTTAAAGGTGTATGGTATAACTTGTCTGGTGGAGGGTCCATCAAATGCTTTTCCCCATGGAGTGTTATTGGTTCGTCTGGAATGTCTCTCAGTATGGTATCAAACATTTCTATCTTCATGGAGACTAAACCAGACCAAGTTACAGCAGGTTAGATCTGTGGAGAGGCAACTTGGGATGCAACGATATCCAAATCTATTGATTTCTATAACTGTTTTTACAATGTGCATCTCACGGTACAATATTTACCGTATTTTATTTTGTGGAGGCCAAGAAAACAATGAATATGCTACTTTTCATTTGTCATAATATAAATAAGATTTAAAAGTGCTTAAAGGAAAATTAACATTTTTTTACAATCTGAGCCTTCTTTCGGCAATAAAACAAGTAGTTTTACTCACCCATAGCAGTTTGGTGTCAATTGGAGCAGTATCGCAGAACTTATGTTGAGCCGTTCTGTTCTACTAATGATCCCGTATCCGTTAGCGTGAGTGCACTGATTTGCGGTGTCCAAATAACACAAACTTTAGCACTTTTCAAATCACAGAAGATCGCTGTGTCAGGGTAGACTTTTAGTGGATTCCAAAACGGCCTGAAACCCGATATCGCAACAGAAAAGTAAATTTCAGAGCGGTGTTAGCTTCTTTCGGACTAGCGGTGTTTACAAAACAGCTGAGTTCACACATGCGCACTGTTCTCTCTGATGACGTCATCAAATGAAACTATAGCTGGATATTGGGTTTCAGGCCGTTTTGGAATCCACTAAAAGTCTACTCTGACACAGCGATCTTCTGTGATTTGAAAAGTGCTAAAGTTTGTGTTATTTGGACACCGCAAAGTAATGCCCCGAGCACTCACGCTAACGGATACGGGGTCATTAGTAGAACAGAACGGCTCAACATAAGTTCTGCGATACCACTCCAATTGACACCAAACTGCTATGGGTGAGTAAAACTACTTGTTTTATTGCCGAAAGAAGGCTCAGATTGTAAAAAAAAAACGTTAATTTTCCTTTAATATGTTATTTCAGCATGTAGATTGGACTGAAACAGAGCAAAGGATCATAGATGATGTAGTTCTGTTTTTTGTAGCTGTTGCTGCACCATAACAATGATTTTAAGCAAAGAAAGGTGAGATTTGATATATTGTGATGGCCCACAATATTTGAGTCTTCTGATGATACAGTATCACAATGTTTTGGTTATTGTTACATCCCTAGAGGCTACCCCGGTCTGTCAGAACATCTGTTTTTCTAGATATTTTTGAGCGTTAATACCACCAATTATTTAATAAATGTAAGGTAGAGCTGTTTCATGTCGTACTGTGGAACATTCAAGCCCGACAATGACATATCCATAGAAATAAGCAATAAGGTGACAGACCCCCATGGCTTGTCATCTCCTCCACTCACACAGTTTCTTCACATCAGGACGTCAGAACACAGCAGAACCAGAGGGGCATTGAGAGGGGACTGTATCATGCCCCTCAGAAAAAGTCTCTTTGGCCAAACCTCCTTCTCTGCACAAGCTGCCCATGACTGGAACACCACCCCCACCACAATCAGAAACCTCCCCACTTACACCTCATTTAAATTCTACTTAAAGAAATGGTTAATTGAGAGTCAGTCCTGTCACCTGCCCCTGTCGCTATCCTGCCTCTTGTGTGTTACTGTTGTTTGATTGTATGAGTCTGTATGTATGTGTATGTGATGCTCTTAACGGTATATAGTGTTTGTGGCTGGAAATGAATGTATGTGGCGGAATGTGGTTTTATGTCTGTATAGAATTGCATGGAGCTGTATGTAAGAAGGATTTTAGAGTGTAAATATTAACCCTGTTTTTATTCTATTTTATTCTATTTTACTTCCTGTAGGTTTGACGTGTTACACCTGTCCGGGACAACAGATGAAAAATAGCCCTCAGGCTAATTCTGGCATTTTTACATGCAAATGTTTATTAATGTGCACTGTCCCTGAAATAAATAAATAAATAAATACCCCCAACCAAAAAGTTATGCAGTGCACCTTTAAGTGGCTAACTGAAATGCTTACTTATAGGATGGTATGGTACGATGTGATACGGCGGTGGGCACTCCAGATTATATTTCGCCGGAGGTACTGAAATCCCAGGGAGGAGATGGCTACTACGGCAGGGAATGCGACTGGTGGTCCGTGGGGGTTTTCCTGTATGAAATGCTAGTTGGTAAGTTTTACAGTAGCTTTTTTAAAAATTATTTTATTTGATTTTTTTTTTGTATTGTACAAAAACCATTATAACAAGTTATTATTTTGACATAACATGGAACTCGACCCTCCCAAACAGAGGGGGAAAAAAAGGATGTAGAGCATTAAAATTAAACACACCGAGAAATGTATATGTGTGTGTGTGTGTATATATATATATATATATATATATATATATATGACATAGACAGACATGACATGGCTGAACCGCCAAAAAAAAGACTAGGAAACAACAAATATTTGTGGACAACTATCAGGAGAGATGTCCTTGCCTTAGCACGTCCAGGCTGCACACGTTTAGAGCACTGTGAGCAAAACTGACATGGACATCAGTGACCAAGGTACAAACACAGTTCCACACACACAAATCCCCCTTCCACAATGTCCATATCACACCCTCATCTAGAGGACGGGTTGTTTGTTGAAATTGGTATAAAGTTTTAGACAGGCTCGGTTGTCTGATTGTAAAAATCAGTACGAGCCTATAGCATAGCTCTATTTCTTGGACATTAAGTGGCTGAGTGGCTAGCGCTCATGCTTTACAGCAAGAAGGTTCCGGGTTCGATCCCCGGGTCAACCGAGCCTTTCTGTGTGGAGTTTGCATGTTCTTCCCGTGTCTGTGTGGGTTTCCTCTGGGCACTCCGGTTTCCCCCATCAACCCAAAACATGCTCCATAGGTAAAATCCTCCAGCTGTGGTCCTGACCAAAACCGAAGCAAGAAGATCATGGAGATGGTCCCCATCCTAATAACAGGATGGGTTAAATGCAGAGAAGAATTTCTCCTGTGTGAGATCAATAAAGTCACTTCTTTAATAAAGTCACTTTTTTTTTTTTTATCGTCATATCGTTATCATTAAAATCCTACAAATATCGCAATGTTTTTTTTGCCCATATCGCTCACCCCTAATTGATGGTGCTGCTGGTCTTTTTATCTTTTATAATTTATTCTTTTGGCTTGGAACATTTCTTATGTTTCTTAAAAGGACATTCTCCAATGCCATGGGGTGGGATTAGAGCAGCCAAAATGCCATAGTGATGAATAAAACTGTAATTATACTGGACCCGGGAGTACAGTTATGGCATAATCCTTTTTATTTAGCTTGACCATTTACAACATAGTAAGATCCTGACCCCTATTATGCATTGTTTTGTTGGAGATTAATGGTCTGAAGAAGGAGCCTTTATTTAGACCATGATTCTTTTAGTTTTTTGAGCTACCACCAGTTATTTAATAAATGTAGAGTAGAGCTGTTTAATACTGTAGATCATGCAAGGTAGAGCAATGACATAGCCATAGAAATAAGCAATAAGGTGACGGACCCCCCCCAGCCAAAAAGTTGCACAATGCAACTTTAAATGGCACCTTTAAGGAACCTTTATTTAGACCATGATTCTTTGCTTAGCTCAGGTGCTTTTTCTAAAATTAAATTGAATTGTATATCAATGTAGGAAAATTGGCCACATGTAAGCAAGATTAAAAATAATATTGAAATATCTACTGGAATATTGAGTATTTCATGAATACATCCTTCTGTGTTTGTAAACAGAACAGAATCGGGCAATGACACCAGCCTTGCAGGCGTCGTTGCCCGATATGTAACCTAACCCAGTTTGGCACAGGTTTTCCAACTGCACATGCCCAGATACTTTGGGTTGCTTCAGTTACCGTACTTTGAACAAATCAAATTCTCGATTGGTTTGATCAAATTTACTCTTGCAATATATATATATTTTTTTTTACTGATAAATACTATATTATGTATTTAAACTGTTGCTAAATGTTAGAGAGCAGAGTGGAGTAAAGTCTGACTTCATAAGTACGGATAACTTGATGATTATGATTAAAAGTGCATTGTGCAACTTTTCGGGTGGAGGGTCTGTCACCTGCTTGTCTTGCCTAGAATGTTCCATCTCCTTTCACACGAGGATCCAACATGATTGTTTGCTGTTATATGATTCATTTCACAGTCCATTCATGTTTGTATAATACTTGAACTAAGGCATTTATGTTTTCTTATTCCCATTGTGTGCAGGTGACACTCCGTTCTATGCAGACTCCCTGGTCGGCACCTACAGCAAAATCATGAACCACAAAAATGCCCTGATGTTTCCAGATGACAGCGACATCTCCAACGATGCCAAGAATCTGATCTGCGCTTTTCTGACTGACAGGTCTGAAAATACCCCCGATAATAGCCTTGATAATAGCTTCTATGGCCTTATCTCGAGACCCTCTTAGTTTGAGCAGGGCTTGTTTCGTGGCATGGAAGGAATCTTAAAGGTCCCATGACATGTTACTTCTTGATGCTTTTATATGGCGCCTTAATGGTTCCCTAATACTGTAAATTAATCCTTCTTCAAAATCAAGCCTCATTGCATGAGATATGACTCTGACTGTCTTCATGAGGCTAAAAATGTCTCTAAAACACTTTATTCTGGGCGTTGTTGCTTGAATGCAAATGAGGAGGACAGAGACAGGCCAGTGCAGCGGGTGTGGCCAATATGCCACTTTTTCCTCGTTTAGTGGGGCACTGTGCGCTCGCCTCACTTCCGCGTTTAAGCGTGGAGGAAGATATGAGAAGCGTTCCATGGAAAAAAAAAACACTATTTCCACAGAAAAAAAATTAAACCACTGCTGTTTCAGAGGTTCGGAGGCTCAGATAAAGGACATCCGAGCCTGGGAACATTCTCGCGTGTCTCCAGGCAAATAAAAAAAAACGCATCTCGCATTGCGTAGCTCGTTTGCGGTCCAAACTCTCTGGGCATGATTTCCAGAGACAGTGGGTAGACATCCAGACGAGGGGTGGAAACCTTTCCACGAGTGTAAAGTCAGATAGTTCCCTTGTTCAGAATCGTCCGTTTGTGCTGTCTTTTTTTCAAACGCAGAAAAGGACCGCAAATGCTCAGTTTACACATTTCGTAAGTTTTAGCCATGGGGGGCCCCTAAACAGGGTAGGGGAGCTCACATTAACGTTCAAAAACCTCAGAAAGTGAAAATTTTATGCCATGGGACCTTTAATAGAAATGTTCAGCTGTTTTTCTACACAGATAAAACTTGGGCAGGACCTGGTGTTCAAATGGATGGAAGCTGATTTGTTTTTCTGTACCTTTTATAGGGAAGTTCGACTGGGGCGCAATGGTGTGGATGAAATCAAGAGACACCCTTTCTTTAAAAATGACCAGTGGACATGGGAGAACATAAGGGAAAGTATGTATTTTTAGTGCTCAGTTATGCTCAAAATATAATATAATGCTATTTTCTGATCTTGTAATGTTTCATCATACATACCTGTTGTTTTATTTCATTCACACGTGTTTAACACACCAATCTTCCAGCTTTTGATATCATGTGGTAATAGAGAAGTGCTCCACTGTGTTTTTAAACTCCATGCACCTCCAATAGAATCATTTGGATAATTTCAGCCCTGGAATTGCCAATTTGTACAATTGAACAAAAGGTAAAAGGTAGCTGTTGAAAACTACAGCTTCATGACATCACTAGGTGGAACAGAGCATTTTGAGCTTTGGAGATATAGTCAGACTAATAATAAAGTATTACTCAAACTACAATATTCTAACATGTCTTAAAGTGTAATATATAATATGTTAAAAATATAGACAAACCCAAGATGTCAAACCCAAACATCTGTGACTAAGATTATTTACTTGTTTAATGTAGCTTTAAAACTACCATATCACATTACCCTTCTCTGCTAAGAAAGCCGGTGGCCATGTTAAAGGAAAAGTAACGTTTTTTACAATTTGAGGTAATAAAACAAGTTGTTTTACTCACCCATATCACTTTGGTGTCATATGGAGCATTTCCGGAGATGTTTTAGATTAGCGTTAGGCTAACGCCGTTAGCCTAGCGTGACTTATAGCCATAGCTCGGGGCATTCCCCGAGCATGTAATATGCCCCGTGCGGGCTCCAAATAACACAAACTTTAGCACTTTTCAAATCATAGAAGCTCGATGTCTTACTCTACGATTTCATTTGAATCAAAAGTGGCCTGTAATCCGAGATTTAGCCATAGTTTCAAGTAGATGAGGACGCCAGTGCGCATGCGTGGAGTGTGCTCTCAGCTCCCGGGACCCAAACATGGAACGCAAAGCTGTAAACTATGGATAAATCTCGGATTACAGGCCACTTTTGATTCAAACGAAATCGTAGAGTAAGACATTGAGCTTCTATGATTTGAAAAGTGCTAAAATTTGTGTTATTTGGAGCCCGCACGGGGCATATTACATGCTTGGGGAATATATTATATGCCAGGAGCTATGGCTATAAGTCGCGCTAGGCTAACGGCGTTAGCCTAACGCTAATCTAAAACATCTCCGGAAATGCTCCATATGACACCAAAGTGCTATGGGTGAGTAAAACAACTTGTTTTATTACCGAAATAAGGCTCAAATTGTAAAAAACTTTACTTTCCCTTTAAACAAAATTACAGGTTAGGGTTAGTGATAAATTTGAGACAGAAAATAAATGTAAGATGAATATGTTTAATGCCGTATGATGGAACATTCTAGGCAAAACAACATCTCAGTGGAGACCAGAAAAGTTGCATAGAATGGCTTTGACTTACAAATTTGATCTGAATAAATATAAAGGTCATATTTAACACATCTGTCCTCATTTGACCATGGACTTGTATTGTTTTGCCCCAAATCCTGTTTCCATTTGACCTACTGCAGACAGTTACAGGAAATGTGTGTTGATATACAGCAAGTTTTGGACCACTTGGGGTCATATTTGGTCTTTTTGTGAATGAAAAATCTAAAAAATGTCAACTTATATTTGATACTCAATAAAAAAACACTCTTCATTTAGCTATAATGTCATTTTCAACATTAAATCCTAGTAGTTCTTTTAGATTTCCATGTGGTCTTATCTGTATGGTCTAGGTAGGTTCCATAGTGGTCCATGGGCGTATACTAGTCCATGTGCTCCTATGCTTGTTCTGGTACAGCTCAAGATCATTCTACAGCTATTCAGGATATATTTCTGTCCGGTGAATGTGACTGTTTTTAGTTTCGATACCTGCTCATATGAATATCTCATGATTTCTAGTTAGTATTGGTTTTATAAGAATAAGGCCTAAAGCTGGTTCAGTGTATAGAGGTCTTTGGTTTATATTTAATACAGCAGTCTGCTAATGTCAGCATTTCACTGTGTCATTGTTAAACATTCACTGTGCTAACAACAATAGCTTCTACCTTTATATGATGTATTTTAAGTTTATTTATCTTTTTTTTTGTCTCTAGTTATAAATGTGTGTGGCTATGACAAATGGTTTATTTCACATAGCATGATGCATACACGCTGAAGTTAAAACGCAAAAGAACAAAAAAGTGATTAACATTTGGGAAAAGTATATTTAGGAATGTATTATTTTCTCTTGAAATGGAACAGTGCAAGAAATGATTGTGTTACCTTTGAAAACAGATATTGTACAAGTTTGATGAAAATATTAAAGGGATATGCCACCCCCAGGTCAAACTTGGGCATCTCCCCACAGTCCAGAGACTAAAATAAGTGGTGGAAAGCGTTTTCCTGGTCACCCAGCCATTGTCCGAGTCTGTCAGCACTGACCGCCGCGGTATCTGCAGCTACTCCGCGTTAGACTGGAGTCTAACGTCGCCAGAGAAAGATTTCGGCCAAAAGGAATTCATTTGCTCGAGTCAAGCTCTCTGTGTTGATTTGCACATTTATTTGCACTCGATATGAATGCACACTACACAGAAAGTAATTGGGAAAAGCATCGAGCAAATTAATTCCTTTTGGCCGAAATCTTTCTCTGGCGACGTTAGACTCCAGTCTAACGCGGAGTAGCTGCAGCTGCGCGCGGGGGTCAGTGCTGACAGACTCGGACAATGGCTGGGTGACCAGGAAAACGCTTTCCACCACTTATTTTAGTCTCTGGACTGTGGGGAGATGCCCAAGTTTGACCTGGGGGTGGCATATCCCTTTAAGGACAAAATAAAATCAGGACTAAAATCTAAATACAAAATATACCGCAGTGGTTGAGTTATGTGGTTCAATAAATCAGGTACAATACAGCAAACTGCAAAACCAAGCAGTGCAAATAAATCAGTAGTATAAATTTTTTTCTTGCCCGAGTACAGATATATATTGTATAAATAGTTATTGAGGTCAAAATAAGGCTGCTGTATATTGTCTATTTTTAAAGCGTTTAATTGTCTGAGAGTCCGTGTACGTTAGCATGCTAGTTGTTGTTGGCTTTACGGCAGTGACGGCAAAACACAGATCTGACGTCTTAAGATTTTTTGGGGTCACTGGGGGATAAAATGGAACCACTGCAAACCGCTTAAAATCAAGTACTTCTGTTTTTCATGTTTTAAGACATTTAAAAAAAAATCAAGTACAGCACTTTTTTTAACATGAATTGGTCAAAGTGAGAGTCATGTGTTCCTAACCCTGTCTGTCGTCCTTCACAGCGGCTGCTCCGGTTGTACCAGAGCTGAGCAGTGACATTGACACCAGTAACTTTGACGACATCGAGGAGGACCGAGGAGAAGAGGAGACCTTCCCCATCCCCAAGGCTTTCGTGGGCAACCAGCTCCCATTCGTAGGCTTCACTTACTACAGCAGCCAGCAGTAAGTGTCCCCATCTATTCTGTTTTAAACTATAAATTAGCTGCGTTAAATATATTTTTGAGGGTCCTGGCATTTAAATTTTGGAGGTGTATATGTTAAATCATCATGATCATCACGCAAAAATCTTCATATCATTCAATGAAATCTCAAACATCGGTTCTTCTCACTCTGTTCCACCTTGTGATTTCATATGCTTCACTGTGTTTTTAAACTCCATACACCTTCACTAGAATCATTTGGATAATTTTAGCCCCAGAATTACCAGTCTCTGCTGAACTAAAGCTAAAAGGTCGCTGATAACTTGAAAACTACTGCTTCATGACATCACAAGGTGGAACGGAGCATTTTGGAGATGTAGACAGACTAATAATAAAGAATTAACATGTGTGAATGAAACAAAATAGAATTCCAGGAATGTTTTTGAGGAGGTAACAACATTATAATATGACTTGAAGGTTGGAAAGGGTCAGTTTTGTGTAATAGAAGACCTTTAAAGTAAAATGTATGTGTATTGTACTGTAGTAAAATGTTCAAAAAAAGATGTAGTTTTGTCCTGCTTACAACTCATTATGTCTACGTCCTTAAAATTGTGGTTCTAGATTTTATTCTTGTAACTGAGTGTAATATAATGCTGCACTTTGGGACTTTGTGGAGCACCGTTTGTCTTCTACATCTAATTATTTTGTCAGTCGCACACACCCAAGAAATCAGGCTTGTGAATACTAGCAAAGTGTCAAAGGTAAAGGTAACAACCACTTGCATAGACTTAATACCTGCCTTCCTCAATTCAGTTTGAAAATGTATCACTCCAGCTTCAAGTTAAAATAAAACTGTTAACTTTAATATCCAAAATGTAATCAAATAATACAACTTTTTTTTTTTAAAATGACAATTTTAAAAAAACTGTCTTTTCAGCCTATTGCGCAGCTCCTCCAGCACTAAAACTGCTGATAAACGCAGCAGCACCACGAAGGAAGACAAGAGCCATGTTAGTCACATTTCTCTGTATCAAACTTTGTCTCTCTTCCTCTTCTCTCTCTCTCTCTCTCTCTCTGTGCATGTGTGTCTCTCTCTCTCTCTCTGTCTGTCTGTCTCTGCATGTGTGTGTATCTCTCTCTCTCTCTGTCTGTCTGTCTCTGCATGTGTGTGTGTGTGTCTCCCTCTCTGTCTGTCTGTGTCTCTCTGTCTCTCGCTCTCTCTGTCTCTGCATGTGTGTGTGTCTCTCTCTCTGCCTGTCTGTCTGCATGTGTGTGTGTCTCTCTCTCGCGGTCTCTCTGCATGCCCCCTCTCTCTCTCTCTCTCTCTCTCTCTCTCTCTCTACATGCCCCCCCTCTCTCTGTCTCTCTCTCTGTCTCTGCATGTGTGTCTCTCTCTCTCTCTTTTCTGTCTGTCTGTGTCTCTCTCTCTCTCTCTGTCTCTGCATGTGTGTGTGTCTCTCTGTCTGTCTGTCTGTCTCTGCATGTGTGTGTGTCTCTCTCTCGCGGTCTCTCTGCATGCCCTCTCTCTCTCTCTCTCTCTTTCTCTCTCACTCTCTGCATGTGTGTGTGTCTCTCTCTCTCTCTGTCTGTCTCTGCATGTGTGTGTGTCTCTCTCGCTGTCTCTCTGCATGCCCTCTCTCTCTCTCTCTCTCTCTCTCTGTGCATGTGTGTCTCTCTCTCTCTCTCTGTCTGTCTGTCTCTGCATGTGTGTGTGTGTCTCTCTCCCTCTCTGTCTGTCTGTCTCTCTCTCTCTGTCTCTCTCTCTGTCTCTGCATGTGTGTGTGTGTCTCTCTCTCTCTCTCTGTCTGTCTCTCTCTCTCTCTGTCTCTCGCTCTCTCTGTCTCTGCATGTGTGTGTGTCTTTCTCCCTCTCTGTCTCTCTCTGTCTCTCGCTCTCTCTGTCTCTGCATGTGTGTGTGTTTCTCTCTCTCTTTCTGTCTGTCTGTCTCTGCATGTGTGTGTGTGTCTCTCTTGCTGTCTCTCTGCATGCTCTCTCTCTCTCTCTCTCTCTCTCTCTCTTTCTCACCCTCTCTCTCTGCATGCCCCCCTCTCTGTCTCTCTCTCTGTCTCTGCATGTGTGTGTCTCTCTCTCCCTCTCTGTCTGTCTCTCTCTCTCTCTGTCTCTGTCTCTGCATGTGTGTGTGTCTTTCTCCCTCTCTGTCTCTCTCTCTCTCTGTCTCTCCCTCTCTCTCTCGGTCTCTGCATGTGTGTGTGTGTCTCTCTCTCTGTCTCTGTGCATGTGTGTGTGTCTCTCTCCCTCGATCTCTCAGTCTCTTCTCTCTGCGTGTATCTGTCTCTCTCTCTCCCTTTCTCTCTGTCTCTCTGCTCCCCCACCCCCTCTCTCGCCCTCTTCCTTTGCCTTGTGTAGTATTAATTCACTTGTTCATGTTTCAGCTTGAAAACCTGCAGAAAAGGATCTACCAGCTGGAGGAGCAGCTGCACAGTGAGATGCAGCTGAAGGATGAGTTGGAGCAGAACTGCAGGTACGAGGCCAGGACGCGGTCACGATATTCAAACAAGACAACTCACAATTTAAGTTATTTTATCTGTTTGGAAATGTCAATACTCATTTAAAAATCATAGGATATATCTATGCAAAAATATACAAGTTAAAAGTAGTCGACGAAAGAAACTGTCGACTAAAGACATGTCCAGCTGATGGATTTGTTGATGAAAAAGGGGGCGTGACAAAAACTCTGGTAACTATTACCTATTACTATATATCTGACCCAAACTGCTTTCAAAAGATGTGTGATGAAATGTAATTAAAACAAGTTAAATGTGTAAAAGTAACATTTTCTTTTAGCGTTTATGTTAAGTATTCCTACATATTTAGGAAATCTCCCTCTAGAGTTCTAAACAGCCCACTTTGTGATGTCATATCCAGTCATTCATATAAATGGGAAGAAAATTAAAAATGTCAATGAATTTACATATTTAGGTGTCACGTTGGACTCAACATTGACTTTTAAAAACCATGTAAAAAAGCTCAGAAATTCTCTCAAATTTAATCTGGCAAATTTTAGGTATATACGAGGATTTCTGACTATTGAGGCATCACACATGTATTTAAATTCCATGATTCTCTCTCGCTTTCTATATTCCATGACAAGCTGGTCGCGGGCATGCAAAACAGGCTTAAAGCCCCTTGAGTCAATTTACAAAAACGCTCTAAAGATTCACGACAAAAAGTCTAGACAGTATCACCACTGTCTTTTTAAATTTTGATAACCAAATAATGTACGCAAACATCTGCCTAATTTTTAAAGTTATTCATGGTATTGCTGCCCCTCCTATGAGAAGGTTTGTTACACTGACCTCTGAAAAAACAACTCGAGTCACTAGGGCGACCTCTAGAGGAGAGTGCAGCGCTCCAAAATGTAGGACTTCTTTTAGTAAAACTGCTTTCTCTTTTATTGCCATGAGTCAGTGGAATCGTTTGCCAAATGAGATTATAACATGTACAAGTTTTCAAACGTTTGTACATCAAACAAAGAAATGGCTAATATCAAAGCAAATTTGCACTCATTAGTAATCAATCTGTGTGTGTGAGGTTAGGACTGTTGAGTGTGTGTATGGATGTATAATGATGGAATTTTTTTTTTTTTTTTTTTTTTTTTTTTTTTATGTTTTAGAAATGGCATAGTGATGGTTGTAATTTTATCTGATATGTATGCACATATGTGATTATTCTTATGCACTGGTCTATCACCCATTTACAATCTCTGTCATAGTATATTTCATTAACATCAACCTGTCCCGGGACTACAGGTGGAAATGAGCATTTTTGCTATAACCTGGCACCATGCATCTTTCTTTTGTTTATTTCAAAGCTCAATGAAATGTTGTGCACTGTCCCTGTGCAAATAAATAAACCATACCATACCATACCATAAGGTGGTAATCCAACTTTCCAGCTAGTTTTTGCTTCCTCAGTTCACCAGCAGAAGTCCTTATGCCCTCTGCTGGCAATCATAAAAAGCTTTCATCAAATGACTTATTGATATATGAGCAAGGTTGTCAAAGTGTCTTGCCTATGGGAACAATAATTAGGAAGGATTAGGAAGATTAAAGTTGAACCACTGCCCTTTTATTTTCGAAACAACTTCTCTACCATTTGGGCTGCTGTCTTCCAACACGGAGTACTTGATATGATGTAAGTTCTACTGTACTGTAATATTCTTTTTGCCCTCTTGCAGGACCTCAAATACCAAGATGGAGAAGATCTTGAAAGAACTGGATGAGGAGGTAACACAAATGATCAATTATGTATTTAGTCATCATAAACAACAGCCAAGTATTGATGATTTAGAAGAAATATCTAAATGTAATTGTGTTTAGATTATTATTATTATTAGTAGTAGTAGTGTAGTAGTAGTAGTAGTAGTAGTAGTAGTAGTAGTAGTAGTAGTAGTAGTAGTAGTAGTAGTAGTAGTAGTAGTAGTAGTAGTAGTAGTAGTAGTAGTAGTAGTAGTAGTAGTAGTAGTAGTAGTAGTAGTAGTAGTAGTAATAGTAATAGTAATAGTAATAGTAATAGTAGTAGTAGTAGTAGTAGTAGTATAATTACTATTATTACAATAATAATAATAATAAGTTTAGTTAATAGGGAAAGCATTAAAATATGACCCCTGAACCTAATGCAAGAATCACAGACATTTCAGAATGTTTGTAGATGCCATTGCGATACAGGGACTTGGTGTTTGCTTATAATCTTTTCTTTTCTTTTTAAGAAAACTTTCTGATGAATTGGAGTCAAAATGACCTGTAAAATATCCAAAAATGTGATCTAATATTAACAAAAGATGACACCCAAGATCAAGGCCCTGTTTCTCTGTATTAGAGATTTGCTAATTGTGAATATTCCTATTGCAGTTTTCACTTTATTGATTACTGTTGTAGCCCTAATTGACATATTCCTGTTTCCTGGATTAGATGAACCTGAGGAAGAGTGCAGAGGGCAGCATGTCTCTTCTGGAGAAAGAGAAGATGATGGCTCAGCACAGGCTCACAGAGGCTCAGAGGAAGGCCGACCAGGAGGCAGAGAAGAGACGTAACCTGGAGAACGAAGGTACGGATCTGAATTAGGGTTGTCAAAAGTATCGAAAGTCAGATGCTAATCAATACTACAATTAGTATCGAAACTAGAAACTCATTTGAGCATTTATTGTTACTAAAAAGAGAACAGAGGACAAAAATGTAATCACTTTTTTACTATCCTAACTTTGTCCAGTTTTTAGTATTTATTACTATCTGGGTATTATTATTTTTAATCTAATAACTAATTTTGTGCGTTGATTATTGTATTTATGCTTCCAGAGTTGTAAAATATTTACTGTATTCAAATCTGTGTTTTAGTTTCAACATTAAAGGAGCAGCTCGAAGACATGAGGAAAATCAGTCAGAACTCCCAGGCTTCAAATGACAAGATTGCTCATCTACAAAACCAGGTATGGATTTTTACATTTTAAAGATGCATTGTGTAACTTTCCTGGGGAATGGTCCGTCAAATGCGTGTCTCCATGGAGGTGTTATTGCTTTGTCTAGAATGTCTCACAGTATGATATTAAACCTTTCTATCTTCATGGAGACTAAACCAGACCAAGTTAGGAGAAACAACCCTGCTCACAGTCAGAATCTGTTTTTACAGGTATTGTTTAACCGTAAAACTACCTGTAATTGAATACATGTAAGGTAGAGCTGTTTAATGTCACACTGAGGAACATTCCAGGCATAGCAGTGACATAGAAACAAGCAGGTGACAGACCGCTTACCAAAAAGTTAAACTCCACCTTTAAATACACCCATCTCTGTCGTTTCAGTGGTACTAGTAGTGTGACTTTTGCTTACTATAATAAACTATTCTGAATTCAGTTTTATAGTGAGCAGTGCCCCATAATCCAGTGATTATGGACAACAAGCCATAGGGGTGTGTTCATATTAAGTCTCTCTGTGTTACCATAAATAGGCTTAATTAGCGCCCTTGCCAGGGCTCATATAGTAAAATCGTGTGTGTACTTGTACACGAGCAACCGTGTCTTGCATTGGCCCACCTCCTCCAACCAGGCCAAACTCCCAACCGTGCTGTGCCTGGGCACGGTTCAGTTGCGCTCACACTGGACAAATGTACCGTGCTTTAGGGGCGATCCGTGCTTGGGAACAGTTCTAAAGTCCTAGTGTGAGTGCACCCTTAAGCACCACGATTTGGAGTTGTCCCTGGGGATATAAATTCTAAAACTTGTACCATCCCACAGCTGGAGGAGGCCAATGACCTTCTTCGGTCAGAGTCGGACACAGCAGCACGCCTGAGGAAGAATCAGTCTGAGATGGCGAAGTCCATGAGTCAGCTGGAGAGCATGAACCGAGAGCTGCAGGAGCGTGTGAGGGCAGCCGACGGAGACAAGGCCCAACTGGAGAAGGAGGTCCTGGTCCTTCAGAGCTCACTGGAGTCAGAGAGGAGGAACTACAGCCAGGGCTCTGAGGAGATACACGAACTGCAAGGTGTGTGGCTAGCCCTCATAGACTGCATGTATAAATGAACATCGCTAACCCCCTAGCCCCATAGTTCCATATAGGAAGTAAGCGTGGCTTCCGGCTCCATTTACTCTTGCTCCAAATCACTTTATATTGAAAAAGTGTCACCCTTCTCTCTCTAACTGCTGCAGTGCCTCGTCATTTTGGTCTTAAAATGTTCGTATAAAACCATTCTCCTGGGGTTTTCATTTCTCTATTTTGTTTGTAAATTCCTATCCCTCTATATATATATATTCCTGGCTAAACTCATGTCTATGCTGGACCATGAGTGTCACCCCCTGCAGGACACTCTGTCGAGCAGCATCAGTGACAGGCTGATTCACCTTCGCTGTGTTAAAGAGATTTTGCAGATCTTTCCTTCCTGCTGCTGTCAGACTGTACAATGATCAATGCTAGTCATGCTGTTCATCTCCATAGCAACCATGTGTCATCTCCATAGTAATAATTACAATGTGCAATATTATTTAAAGTCACTTTACCTGCTACTTATTTAACAACCACTGCCCGTCACTGCACTGTTCACAATCATCTGAGTCACTTTATTGTAGTGATATTATATATTACTGAACTGGAGTCACTTTAACTGCTGTTTGTTCACTGCTCAGAATCAAAGACATTTATTGTGCAGCGTTCCTGTGCCTTTAACCTTACAGTGTTGTGTTTTTTTAGTTGATTGTACATACTTATTATTTATCTTAATTTTGATGCATGCTCATATTTTCCTACTGTTTCTGAAACTTGCGTTGTGACACCGCAATTTCCCCATTGTGGGACAAATAAAGGATGATTTTATCTTATCTTATATATGGAACTAGGCTCTAAATTCGCCCCTGTAACTGCTAGCCTTGTGAGCTTCATTTTAACTGGAACTGAACGCTATGGGAAGTCACACTTTCTTAGTCCACTTCTTTATACAGTTTGTTAGCCCTGATAACACATTTTGAAGCATGATGTATAGCTACAGAAAAATGAAAAAAAAATTTAAACCAATATCTAATTTTTAAAGTTTGTTTTTCTTATTGCAAATTAAATCTGTGGAATATTTTTTGGCTCATTTCTTACACCAGTACAAGTACAAAATGTGAATAAGGGAAAGTGTTTTTACCTACAACATTGTGTTTTGGCAGCTGATAAACTGAAAGCCAAGCTCAGATTGTAAACATGTTATTTTTTCTTGTGAAATGCTCAAGTGTTAAGTTTTGTTTTCCATTAAGCACATTGCACAATAAGATGACTCTGTAAAAGTTACAATTAAAATAAATGCTGATTTTGTAATTACGTTTTTAGCGCGGATGGCCGGGCTACTAGAGGACAACAAAAACTTGAAGCTCAGTTTGTCTAAAGTGGAATCTGAACGCAAACACGCACAGGAGAGGAGCAACCATTTGGAAAAGGTAAGAAACCACCTCATTGAATCACCAGTTATGAAAAACACTATCATTTATTCATCATGGTCTTGTGATGTTTTGTGCAGGAGATGAACAACCTGGAGATCGACCTGAACTACAAATTGAAGACTCTGCAGCAGCGGCTGGAGCAGGAGCAGACGGAGCACAGAGTCACACGGGCCCAGCTCACAGACAAATACGAGTCCATCGAAGAGGCAAAGTCTGCAGCCATGAGCGGTACACTAGCCCAATACCCACTATGTCTTCCACTTCATTGTGTGACACGTGGTTTTACGGGATGGAGTACGTCTATTCATGTCTACCGTCAGTTCAGGAAGGCCATTTGCCCCTTTTTTGTCAGAAGTAACGTTGCTATGGCCTAAAACATAATATTAACTTGGTTACTCCTATGGAACTCAACAGTCGTGCCCACTTCGAAGTCCGCTCTGGTTCCTAAAGTAAATTTCCCATTCATTTTTCATGCACAGAAAAATGTATATATTTAGAGTTCACAGGGCTGATCAGCTAACTAATGTGAAAGATTAGATAAAATCTTTTAATAACTTTATGGCTTATAAAGTTTCAGAAACAGACTTTAAATAAAATTATAGGTCTTGTGGTTATTAGTTACCACGGATCTGATTAGCCCTGAGCGAGCTTTCAAATGTTAATACGATTTTTTGCAAAAGTCTATGAGAAAAATGAATAGAAACCTAACTTCCCGTTTTTGTTGAGCTCCATAGTGAAAAACCTCTATTGCAGCGTGAAGAGAATTGATCACATGCTAATATTATGAGAAATATAAAAGATAAACTCACACATGTTGAACCATTCTATTAATGACTTGACCCTAGAATTCACCATATAACAAAAGTCTGCATTTTAAATACAGGGGCAGCTCCATTTAATATTAAAAATCATTGGCCTGTACCACAGAATGTCATGCCATCCGAAACCAAGCACTTAGTCCTTTACTGTTTTAATGATCTTTGTTGTTCTTGGTGTTGTAGCTGTGCAGCAGAAGATGTCTGAGGAGAACGGGGCCCGGATGCGAGCGGAGAGCCGCGTGGTGGAGGTGGAGAAACAGTGCTCGATGCTGGAGTTTGACCTGAAGCAGTCAGTCCAGAAGATGGAGCAACTCATGAAGCAGAAGGAACGCCTGGAAGATGAGGTGGGTGGAGATGCTCGCATAAGACATGTCTGTTAGAAGAGATTCAAAACAGCGCAATATCACTTTTGCCCCTAAAAGTATAACGTGGACTTTTACACTTCTGACCACATCAATACACAATACTGCTCCACAGATGTTGGTGTCAAATGTTAACATCTACTATAATAATTTTACACATTGAATATTCCTATATAGCATCTAGCATAGTTTTCAATTATTCACACTTTAATTACTTTAACTTTATTGATTCCAAATCTTGTCATTATCAGCTTTATTCCATCATACAACATTTATTTTATGCCAGCCTAGTCCTTGTTATCTTGGCCTACTTTGTACACTTTTGGAGGAAAATTCAGCTTTTTATGGTTTGGTTTCAATATTGTCGTCTTTATTTACTTCAGAAATACATTGGACTTCAAAATTTCTTGTTACAGACATATACTCAACAAAAATATAAACGCAACACTATTGTTTTTGATCCCATTTTTCCTGAGATGGACCCAAAGATCCAACATTCACTCCAGATACACAACACTACCATTTCTCTCAAACATTGTTCACAAATCTGTCCAAATGTGTGACAGCGAGCACCTCTGCCCCGCCGAGACAATCCACCCCACCTCACAGGTGCGCCACATCAAGATGCCGATCCGACATCATGACCAGTGCACAGGTGCGCCCCAGACTGCCCACAATAAAAGGCCACCCCGAAATGTGCATTTTTTTTGCTTTATTGGGCGTCTGGGGACTCAGAACCAGTCAGTATCTGGTGTGACCACCATTTGCCTCATGCAGTGCAACACATCTTCTTCGCATAGAGTTTATCAGATTGTCAATTGTGGCCTGTGGAATGTTGGTCCACTCCTCTTCAATGGCTGTGCGAATTTGCTGGATATTAGTGGGAGCTGGTACACGCTGTCGTATACGCCGGTCAAGCACATCCCAAACATGCTCAGTGGGTGACATGTCCGGTGAGTATGCTGGCCATGCAAGAACTGGGACATTTTCAGCTTCCAAGAATTGTGTACAGATCCTTGCAACATGGGGCCGTGCATTATGTTGCTGAAACATGAGGTGATGTTCATGGATGTATGGCACAACAATGGGCCTCAGGATCTCATCACGGTATCTCTGTGCATTCAAAATGCCATCAATAAAATGCACCTGTGTTCTTCGTCCATAACAGCCTTTGAAGAGGAGTGGACCAACATTCCACAGGCCACAACTGACAATCTGATAAACTCTATGTGAAGAAGATGTGTTGCACTGCATGAGGCAAATGGTGGTCACATCAGATACTGACTGGTTCTGAGTCCCCAGACCCCCAAGAAAGCCAAAAAAAAATGCACATTTCGGGGTGGCCTTTTATTGTGGGCAGTCTGGGGCGCACCTGTGCACTGGTCATGATGTCGGATCGGCATCTTGATGTGGCGCACCTGTGAGGTGGGCTGGATTGTCTCGGCGGGGCAGAGGTGATCGCTGTCACACATTTGGACAGATTTGTGAACAATGTTTGAGAGAAATGGTAGTGTTGTGTATCTGGAGTGAATTTGGGATCTTTGGGTCCATCTCAGGAAAAATGGGAGCAAAAATAAAAGTGTTGCGTTTAAATTTTTGTTGAGTGTAATTGCAATGTCATGAGTTTTCATGTCTTTGGGTGTTGAGTCCCTACTGATGTACACACAGCACATATGTATCAATAACACAATATTGTAATGATTATTAAGTCATATTATCTTATTTATGATCTCTCTTGTCTGTGTTTATTGCAGGTGAAGAGTGTGAGGACTCAGCTGGAGCAGGAGCTGAGCAAAAGGATCCAGGTCCAGAGTGATTTAAAGAGCCGGACTCAGGAGATGGACCGTCTGCGCTGTTCAGAGAAACAGATGAAGCAGGACATCAACACAGCCCTGGAGACAAAGAGATCACTAGAGTTTCAGCTCGCACAACTCACAAAGTATGAACCACAATATTATTATTACTGTTTTACATCCTTTTTGTTCTTTTTTTGTTTTGTCTATATTTTGTCTTGCCCTAAAACATTGTCTCACACTCTTGAGCCTATATTTGCCTATATCATATAACAATTTTTCTTTTCTGTTATAGACAATAACAGCTATTTTATATACTTTGTTTAAAGATCAATCAATCAATCAATCAATCAAACATTTATAAGGCGCTTTTCATACAAAATTGTAGCACAAAGCGCCTTACAGTGGTCAAGGATTAGAAGATTGACCTTTATTGATCTCGCACAGGAGAAGTTGTTTCTAAATTTGACCCGGGGACCATCCCCATGATTTTGTTTTGTTATTTATGCTTTGGTCAGGCCCTAAGCTGGAGGATTTTACCTATGGCGCATGTTTAGGTTGGATCCCATGATATGGTACTTCTTGATGCTTTTATATGGCTCCTTAATGGTTCCCTAATACTGTAAATGAATCCTTCTTCAAAATCAACACTCAGTGCATGAGAAACAGAGATAAGATGAGAGAGAGTATTTTTTCTCAGAACAGGTCATAATGGGCATTGTTGCTTGAATGCAAATGAGGAGAAAAGAGCTGGCCTATAGTAGAGGATGGGGGCGTGGCCAAACTCTCCGCTCTCCGCTCTAGCTCTCAGCTGATCCATTTCCGTGTTTTTGCACGGGGGGAGAGATTTGAAGCGTTCCATTGAAAAATAAACACATTTCCACAGAAAATAAAATTAAACCACTGCTGTTCAAAGGTCCAGAGGCTCAGATAAAGGACTTCCGAGCCTAGAAACACTCGGACGTGCCTCCAGGCAAATAAAAAAACGCATTTTGCATTGCCTAGCGCATTCGCGGTCCAAACTCTCTGGGCGTGATTTACAGAGACGCTGAGTACAGACAGACGGGGGTGGAACTGCATTTGCATTTCTTTTTTCCATCTGACGTCAATAAGGTGCCTTGTTCAAAATCGCCCGTTTGAGCTCCGATTTTTTGATCACGATCACAACTGAGTCTTTTGAAAGCAGCAGTTTGTAGCACAAAACAACGCTATAGTGACTTGTAAAAATGGTTTTCTCTTGGAGCCAATCTTGTATATCAGCTCATATTGTGGAAATAGTGTCTTATCTCCATCTCTAATTGTTTTTGTTTGTTTTTTTTGTTTTTTTTAAAAGATCAGACAAGAAATAAAGATTTCTTTTCTGATCTAGAACTTTGATACAAGTTTTCAGTTTTTAAAGTCCATTTCCTTGTATGTTATCGTTGACTTTGCTCATCAAATGTAGCCGTTTTCTCTCATATAGTGTAATTGTGTGTGTTGTTTTTCTAAAATAATTTACCAAAATAAATGCCAAATCAATGTTACTATGACTACAGCTAGCCATATTTTGACACACTTGTGGTCTATTACTTTGATTGTCAGTGTTGATCCATATTAACCAGTACTCACGTAATACTTAATTTACTTAAACCTTGCTTAAACTTTATTATATCATTTTATTTTTTGTGTGTATTCCACATTCTGTAGATGTACAAAATTCTACCATAAAAAGAAGAGTATCAGTAGGTTTTCAGAATGGTGAAAAATTAGGACCGTTACAATAGCAATTAACAATTTAAAACTAAATAAAATATCTTTTGAATGGGAAAATGCCCTCAAAAGGTTGCAAGCTGAAACCAAAGAATGTGTTTATGAAACGTTATTGCTAGATAGTCTGGTCTGGAGGAACATAAGGGATAATGTAGCTCTGGTTGCCATGGTGACGTGTTTTGGTTGCTATGATCAGGCCTAAAATGTTATATATGTATTTTTTTTACTAAGTTGATATGAGGCTAGTAGCTGACCAATTTGTTTTTTAAAGTTACATCTGTTAACTAACCCAGACCTTGAATGAAAATTAAAATCTTATTCGGACATTTTTAGGTTTAGACCAGCCAAGAGTTCTTATTTCCATAAATCAACTTCTGCCTGTAATGCTCTTTAGGGGTCGAGTCCAAAATAGCAGTAGAATTGGCCATTTTTCTCACATTTAAGTGCTATTACTGAAGCTTAGAGAGGGACTGTGCCAAAGCTCCTCTGAAACGTTGTGTTTACATGGACAGATTAACGCTTAGCTCAAATCCATAAACTCCATTATTAACTCCCAGCTAATATGCTGGCTACATCTGCAGTCCATGTTTACTTTTGGCACTTTTATGTTTTTAAAAAAAATATATTTTCAATAATCTTGCTTTTGTTCAACTTTTTAAATTTCTTTTTTAGGCAATACAGAGGCAACGAAGGACAGATGAGGGAACTTCAGGATCAACTGGAGGCAGAGCAGTATTTTTCTGTGAGTACAAACGTTTACAATTGCCTTTTTTAACATGTTAAAGATCCCATGACATGGTACTTCTTGATGCTTTTATATGGCTCCTTAATGGTTCCCTAATACTGTAAATGAATCCTTCTTCAAAATCAACACTCAGTGCATGAGAAACAGACATAAGATGAGAAAGAGTCATAAATATCTCTCTCAAACACTTTATTCTGGGCGTTGTTGCTTGAATGCAAATGAGGAGAAAAGAGCTGGCCTATAGTAGAGGGTGGGGGCGTGGCCAAACTCTCCGCTCTCCCGCTGTCAGCACTCAGCTGATCCATTTCCTTGTTTTTGCACGGGGGAGAGATTTGAAGCGTTCCATTGAAAAATAAACACATTTCCACAGAAAATCAAATTAAACCACTGCTGTTCAAAGGTCCAGAGGCTCAGATAAAGGACTTCCGAGCCTAGAAACACTCGGACGTGCCTCCAGGCAAATAAAAAAAACGCATTTCGCATTGCCTAGCGCATTCGCAGTCCAAACTCTCTGGGCGTGATTTACAGAGACGCTGAGTACAGAGAGACTGGGGTGGAACTGCATTTGCATTTCTTTTTTCGATCTGACGTCAATAAGGTGCCTTGTTCAAAATCGCCTGTTTGAGCTCCGATTTTTTGTAATGCAGAAAAGGATCGCAAATGCTCAGTTTAGACATTTCGCAACTTTTAACCATGGGGGGGGCGCTAAACAGGGTAGGGGAGCTCACATTAACGTTCAAAAACCTCAGAAAGTGAAAATTTCATGCCATGGGACCTTTAATTAAATGTGATTTTTGGGAAGCAAATTTAGATTTTCAGGTTTGATTGTAATGTTTTTACGTTCACTTTTCTCTCCAGACGCTTTACAAAACTCAGGTTAAGGAGCTAAAAGAAGAGATAGACGAAAATAATCGGCAAGTTCAGGACGCTCACAAAAAGGTGCAGGACTTGTGCAGTGAAAGGTATGGAGTTTGTGTCCTTTTAGTACGCCAAATTGTATGTTTTTATATTTGAAAATGAAAAAAATTGAACAACAGAAAAAAAAAAAAAAAGAAATGTATAAGTCTGCTTGTTTCTAGTTCTAATTTTACGTATGTTATCATATTAAATTTCCTTTGGGATTGATAAAATATCTATCTTGCCCAGTTCTAGCATGTTCATATGATCAGAGTCAAACTAAACAACATTTTTTAAATACTGTCAGGTAAATCTTTGGTCTACTTTGATGTAGTGTATTTAAATAAATCTTTTTTCTTTTGCTTAAAGTTAATTTCTTGTTGGTTCTGTGGTGCTCTCAGATACTCTGTTGGCTCTTATAAGAAGGGAACAATTTTGTGATTTCAAATATTTAGTCTGTTGTACTGTATTTAGATGGTAATATCTTTTGTTTTTGGTTGTTTTGGCATAAAGCTCATTTCTTGTCTCTCTCTTGCTGTTTTGTTCTCAGGGACTCTCTGTCAGCTCAGTTGGACCTGACCGTGACCAAAGCCGAGTCGGAGCAGTTGGCCCGAGCGCTGCAGGAGGAGCAGTACTTTGAGCTGAGCCAAGAAAACAAGAAGGCCCTGACTAGACACAAGCAGGAGATGAGCGAGAAGGACGCCACCATCTCCAGGGTGAGAGAGTCTTGGGAAATGTGTATAAACCACATGTAAGAGTAGTGATGTTTCAGAGTTAATGTCTAAATGTTTCTCTGCAGCTCGAGGACTCAAATAAAACTCTGACCAAAGACGTGGAGAATCTAAGTAAAGAGAAGGCGGAGCTCAGTGAGAAACTGCAGACACAAGAGGAAGGTGAGGGCTCACTAGTGCTTATTCCACTGTTATTGCTTAAAGGAGAATTAACGTTTTTTACAATCTGAGCCTTATTTCGGTAATAAAACAAGTTGTTTTACTCACCCATAGCACTTTGGTGTCATATGGAGCATTTCCGGAGATGTTTTAGATTTGCGATATCCGTAACGTGAGTTCTCGGGGCATATGTTTGCGGTCTCCAAACAACACAAACTTTAGCACTTTTTAAATCATAGAAGCTCAATGTCTTAGTCTACACTTTCATTTGAGTCAAAAGTGGCCTGTAATCCATAGTTTATCCATAGTTTCGAGTAGATGAGGACGCCAGTGCGCATGTGCGGAGTCGCAGCTGATTTCGCTCTCAGCTCCCGGGACCCAAACATGAAACGCAAAGCTGTAAATTATGGATAAGTCTCAGATTACAGGCCACTTTTGACTCAAACGAAAGTGTAGACTAAGACATCGAGCTTCTATGATTTGAAAAGTGCTAAAGTTTGTGTTATTTGGAGACCGCAAACATGTGCCCCGAGAACTCACGTTACGGATAGGCCTATAGCTAAACTAAAACATCTCCGGAAGTGCTCCAAATGACACCAAAGTGCTATGGGTGAGTAAAACAACTTGTTTTATTACCGAAATAAGGCTCAGATTGTAAAAAACGTTAATTCTCCTTTAATTTTTCAATCATATATCGCAATACTTCATCACGCTAGTTTTATATCGAAATGACAGAATGTATTTTTTATAGTCATATTTTTCATCATGAATGTATTTGTCACATTTACTGTTAATAAACTGTACATAAATTTTAACAAAAATTGTATGAAATACAGTGTACAGTGGTCCCTCGCTATATCGCAGTTCACTTTTCATGGCCTCGCTGTGTTGCGGATTTTTTTTTTTTTTTTTTCAATTTTTTTTTAATAGTGTATCAACATTGTGTTCTGCGTCCTGATTGGCTAAGGGACTGTAGACCTTTGCCGATTTGTCAGTCGTTCTCCTCCGTGCCGTGCCTCCTGTACAGTACAGAATCTGTTCAGTTTGCCAGATTTATATAGATGTTATAGATGAGGGACGCAGCGGGGGCTCCGGGAGTCCCACTGGATGCGTGAGGGGCGTGGAGACATGAGTCACTGGATGCGTAGGAAGCGGGACTAAGTCCAGACTGGGACTAAGACATGAGGACCAGACTGGAACTAGGCCAGGACCAGACTGAGACCAGACTGGAACTAGACCAGGACCAGACCGGGACTAGACCGGGACTAAGACCATGAGGACCAGACCGGGACCAGACTGGAACTAGACCGGGACCAGACTGGAACTACTAGACCAGGACCAAACCAGGACTAGGACATGAGGACCAGACCGGGACTAGAGAGAAATGTGAGAAAACGTTAATTCCAGTCTGAGAAAAGTGTAGAATGTGTGTGGTGAGGCATTTACAGCCTTAAAACATGTAGAATAATTGTAAAATATAAAGTTATAAAGTCCTACTTCGCACATTTCGTTTATTGCGGGTTATTTTTGGAACGTAACCCCCGCAATAAACGAGGGACTACTGTATTTTGTTCTTGTGAAGGTGCACTTTAACATAATATTAGAAGTAATTACTGATAAATCACAACATATCCTCCTTTGTTTATTATTAATCATGTTGCATTGCATCATGACATTTGTACAATGCATACCCCTATTACTTACTGTCAGAAAAATTAGTTATCTACTTAATACTTCCATGTTATTTTTATTATAGCAAATGATAAATAAAAAATGAATTAAATGAAATTAATTTAATTAAAACAAATGCAATGTATGCAATAGTAATACATAAAAAATTATTCTATCCATCCATCCATCCATCCATTTTCTTCCGCTTATCCGGGGCCGGGTCGCGGGGGCAACAGTCTAAGCAGGGACTCCCAGACTTCCTTCACCCCGGACACTTCCTCCAGCTCCTCCGGGGGGACCCCAAGGCGTTCCCAGGCCAGCCGGGAGACATAGTCCCTCCAGCGTGTCCTGGGTCTTCCCCAGGGCCTCCTTCCGGTGGGACATGCCCGGAACACCTCCCGAGGGAGGAGTCCAGGAGGCATCCAGAACAGATGCCCGATACACCTCAGCTGGCTCCTCTCAACGTGGAGGAGCAGCGGCTCTACTCCGAGCTCCTCACCCTATTTCTAAGGGTGTGCCCAGCCACTCTGCGGAGGAAACTCATTTCGGCCGCTTGTATCCGCGATCTTGTCCTTTCGGTCATTACCCAGAGCTCATGACCATAGGTGAGGGGAGGAATGTAGATTGACCGGTAATTGACCGGTTAATTCACCACAACGGTCCGGTACAGCGACCGCATCACTGCCGACGCTGCACCGATCCGCCTGTCAATCTCACGCTCCATCCTCCCCTCACTCGTGAACAAGACCACGAGATACTTGAACTCCTTCACCTGAGGCAAGGACCCTCCTCCCACCCGGAGAGGGCAAGCCACCTTTTTCCGGTCGAGAACCATGGCCTTGGATTTGGAAGAGCTGATCCTCATCCCAGCAGCTTCACACTCGGAGCGTGTAAACCGCTCCAATGCACATTGGAGGATTTTACCTATGGTGCATGTTTTGGGTTGATGGGGGAAACCGGAGTGCCCGGAGGAAACCCACCCAGACACGGGGAGAACATGCAAACTCCACACAGAAAGGCTCGGGTGACCCGGGGATCGAACCCAGACCATGCATGCAAACTCCACACAGAAAGGCCTGGGCCTGGGATCGAACCCGGAACCTTCTTGCTGTGAAGCATGAGCGCTAGCCACTCAGCCACTGTGCCTCCAATGATGCGGCAATGAACAGAACTGGTGACAAAGGGCAGCCCTGGCGGAGTCCAAAACGCACCGGGAACAGGTCCGACTTACTATCAGCAATGCGAACACAGCTCCTGCTCCGGTCATACAGGGACCGAACAGCCCTTAGCAAAGGGCCCCGAACCCCGTACTCCCAGAGAACTCTCCACAGGACCCCACGAGGGACATGGTCGAATGCCTTCTCCAGATCCAGAAGGAGAAAAATTATTCTAATCAAACTGAAATTGCTTCCACAGCCGGTCAATACAATAAATAGTTGAAGCCCTTGTGTATATTGCAGACATTCAAAGGACTGGCTCAAATGTGATTTGTGGTGTTTTTCTAAGGACTATAATGTTTTTCTTTGTCTCCTCAGAGTACACAGCACAGAAGGAAGAAATCACAAACTCAATCAGAGCCAACTATGAGAAAGTTCTCAACACTGAGCGCACACTCAAGACACAGGTACTAATCACACACATCCCTACATCATAACATACAAAACTCTATATTTCTGAAGTAACATTTTTCCGTGGCGTTCTAGGCGGTGAACAAACTGGCCGAGATTATGAACCGTAAAGACATGAAGCTGGACCAGAAGAAGAAGGGCAGCACGGCCGATCTGAGGAAGAAGGAGAAAGAGAACCGGAAACTGCAGCTGGAGCTCAATCAGGAGAAGGAGAAGTTCAACCACATGGCCATCAAATACCAGAAGGAGCTCAGTGAGATGCAGGCCGTGAGTGCGCCACTACAGTGTCTCTTTACTGCATATAAATGCATGTTCTTTTTGTGTGTAGAGAGCATCTCTTATTAGAATGGGCCATTGGATAGAAATGCAAAAGTGTATTTTTTAACATGTTTTAATAAATTAAAACATGTTTCAAAATACACTTGTGACTGATTGATTGATTAATTGATTAAAAATATGTGTTGTCTTGTGTATTAGTGGATAAAACATAACAGCATACAGCACTAAGACATAGACTTGGGACGCATCAACAAAAGTCAACAATGACACAGGGAAGCAATACACACATAAATCAAATCACTTAATATTAGAAAGTATAAGGCTACAAAACTTTAAAAAAAAAATTGAATAAACAACAAACCATCACTCATGATTTCATGTCTCATCAGAATGACTCTGTTTGTATTGTAGCAACTGGCAGAGGAGTGCACGTACCGTAACGAGCTCCAGATGCAGTTAGACAGTAAAGAGAGTGACATCGAGCAGCTCCGAGAGAAACTCAACGACCTCCAGCAAAGAATGGACAACTCCAGTGTGACCAGTCTGCACGCTGATGAGACAGACAGCAACATCGCAGGTATACACTTCTATATACTACTGTCCAATATTCAATACTCTCCTTTACTATCTACATAAGTCAATGAACTTCTTTATCATACATATAGTGGTCTTCTTCAGTCACATGCATACACCTTTGTCCTTTATTACATTGTGAGAATTTTTGGTCATTTCTGGTTATTTCTCATTTCCACTTTATTTTGAACATAACACATTTCATGCCATTTTACTTTCTGAGAATAGTGTATGCATTTGGTTATAATTTAGTCCCTACACACCACTATTCAAATGAAACTGAACAATTGTCAATTTATATAATTACAATTTATTGACTTTTGTAAATTTCCTGGAAAAAGTGGTTACACGTACTGATGAGACCACACAAAGAAGAAACTATTTCCATGATAAGATGGCTTTATTTTCACCAATGGGGAAATTGTTAGAATGCACCTTTTACAAAGCATTGAAGGATCATTGGAGGAAGGTACAAGAACAGAGCCATACTAGAACTAGAACTACATCATTGCAATAGTCTTGGGGATCAGCTACCTTCCACTTACTTACATCAACCCAGTTTTTGTATGTGGTATTGGACAACAGCTCATGAAACACTGTATCTTATGTATTTAGTTTGTCACGTTTTCTCCTTCACATGAACTAACCATCTCTTTCCCAGCTCCATTCTGGTTAAATCACTGTCTCATCTTCCTCATGTCCAGTCGGTCTCCTTCTCTCTGTAACTCCTTTATTTTTCCCTCAGTGAGTAACATTGGTCCTACCCTCTTTGCCTGCTCTGATCTGCAATTGTAGTGTGCCTGGTACCTTGATCCTAAACAAATGTATTTCATTTTAGTAGCCTATGATTTATTTATAATTTTTGAAGGCATCGATTCCATATTACTCTTTAGATCTGAAAATTAATTAATATACACTTTTTAAACACATTGTGGCAATATTAGGTCTTCTAAGCACGATTTTAAACACTGTCTGTTAAAGACGCACTCTTTTCAGTGGCATGATCACCCTACAGCAGTGTTTCCCAACCAGGGGTACAAATACCCCTAGGGGTACGTGAGCACACTGCAGGGGGTACTCGGCAGTGTCGCTCCTAGGCGCAGGGGGAGATTTTTTTGAATTTTTTAATTCTAATTTGAGTAAATTTGAGTTAAAGGGATATGCCACCCCCAGGTCAAACTTGGGCATCTCCCCACAGTCCAGAGACTAAAATAAGTGGTGGAAAGCGTTTTTCTGGTGACGCAGCCATTGTCCAGGTCTGAAAGGCACTGACCGCCGCGGTATCTGCAGCTACTCCGCGTTAGACTGGAGTCTAACGTCGCCAGAGAAAGATTTCGGCCAAAAGGAATTAATTTGCTCGATGCGTTTCCCAATTACTTTCTGTGTAGTGCGCATTCATATCGAGTGCAAATAAATGTGCAAATCAACACGGAGAGCTTGACTTGGTCATTTTGGGTGGGAACTATTTTACAGTGCGGAAAAAGACAGACGAAGCACACACCACGCTGACAGGGGAATCCCAGTTACGCACCAGGAAGGGAGTTCCCCTGTTACGCAGCGTGGTGTGTGCTTCGGCTCTGTTTTTCCGCACTGAAAAATAGTTCCCACCCCAAAATGACCAAGTCAAGCTCTCCGTGTTGATTTGCACATTTATTTGCACTCGATATGAATGCGCACTACACAGAAAGTAAACGCATCGAGCAAATTAATTCCTTTTGGCCGAAATCTTTCTCTGACGACGTTAGACTCCAGTCTAACGCGGAGTAGCTGCAGTAGACTCCAGTCTAACGCGGAGTAGCTGCAGATACCGCGGCGGTCACTGCTGACAGACCTGGACAATGGCTGCGTCACCAGAAAAACGCTTTCCACCACTTATTTTAGTCTCTGGACTGTGGGGAGATGCCCAAGTTTGACCTGGGGGTGGCATATCCCTTTAAAGAAAATATTGAAAATGTCTGAGAATTAAATTTTCAAATTAAGGAGTTGAAATAAAATTATTTTCATTTAATAATCTGTTGTGTCACGTTCTACTTTTGGAGAATTATCAACACGTATGAGTGAGGGGGGTACTCGAGGTATGCCGAAAAGGCTCAGGGGGTACACGAGACAAAAAAGGTTAGGAAACACTGCCCTACAGTAATGCTTGCACAAGATTAAAACCCTGGAACCCTTTGTTTATCCTTTTGTGTTCAAAAGGCATGCACTTTCTAGATTTAAACACTTCTACCATGCATGTGTATTTTCGTATAATTTATTTGGTAGGCAGTTCTTGTACAGTGCCCTGTACCTGAGTTCAATTTGAGCAAAATTGGTTTTGTCCCAGTACAGATATTCAGAGCTTTCAGAATGATGAAAAGTTAGGACCACTGCATAGCAATTAACAGTTTAAAATAACTGTTTAAAATAACTTGTTTCCCATTTATAATTCGATTCTTAAACCAAGTCAGAATAGACGAACGAAAGCATTAGGGCAGACAAGTCAGGGGCAGAGGGGTGGAGACGGTCGTCAGTTGGAATAGAGAGGCTAAACTATACGCCATTCGAAAAACAAAAGGAGCAATTAGTTGAGATAGTTACAGAACTATTCCAGGGTAGTGAGCTCATCTGAGGGCTGAATAGATATGCTAAACGAGACGCCAGAGGAAAACAAAAGATAGCAGATTAGCTGGGATTGGTTCAGAACATTTCCGGTGTAGTGAGCTCCTCCTTGCAGCTAGATATAAACAGGGTCTAACCAGCATCAGAACCAGAACTGACGAAGCCTCTCGGATGAGCGGCGAAACGTTTTCAACCAAACAAACTTTGTCCAGTTGACAAATTGAATTTCTCCTTTTATCACAGTTTAAAATAAAATATATTGTATTTTTTTAAATGGCCAAGTGTCCTCAAAATGGCACCATCTACCTGAAAGGCGGAGGCTGAAACACATGAATAAGCAAATATGTCACTGTGCGCTTCCTGCATCCAATTATTAAGACTTTTATTGTTTGTTTGGGAAGTGTGTGTTAACATGCTAGTTGTTGTAGTTAGTTTTACTGACCCAAAACTTTGCTATGGTCTGAGAATAATTAGGATGCTCTGGAATGCATAGGATAAGTGAGGAATACTTTTGGACCACTGTATATTAGACTTAGTATCATTTACTATCTGAGTTTCGATACTTCTGTCAATACTAGTCTCAGGATTACCTATGATTTTACCTAATGCATTTTTTAACATCTCAAAATGTTTCTTGACTTTGATTTTGTCCCAGTTTGGACTTGCATGGCCCCATTTTTCAACTCATTGTCTGTACTGTATGCCAGGCTAATTTCTTTGCAACACTGCTTCACAGAATCCAGACTGGAGGGTTGGCTGTCCATTCCTAACCGCGCTAATATCAAACGCTACGGCTGGAAGAAACAGGTGGGGCTTTGGTCATTTCAGATTTCCTCACATTACTCTCAAACATGAATCTAACTTTGACCATTTCTGTCTTTTTAAATGGTCTTCAGTATGTGGTAGTAAGCAGCAAGAAAATCCTGTTCTATAATGACGAGCAAGACAAGGAGCAGTCCAATCCCTCCATGGTACTAGATATAGAGTAAGTACTACAACTTTATATATGCACTTTTTAGTATCATTTTAAAGGCAAATTAACGTTTTTTTACCATCTGAGCCTTCTTTCGGCAATAAAACAAGTAGTTTTACTCACCCATAGCAGTTTGGTGTCAATTGGAGCAGTATCGCAGAACTTATGTTGAGCCGTTCTGTTCTACTAATGATCCCGTATCCGTTAACATGGTGCTCGTATCATATGCTCGGGGCATTACTTTGCGGTGTCCAAATAACACAAACTTTAGCACTTTTCAAATCACAGAAGATCGCTGTGCCAGGGAAGACTTTTAGTGGATTCCAAAACGGCCTGAAACCCGATATGCAGCTATAGTTTCATTTGATGACGTCATCAGAGAGGACAGTGCGCATGCGTGAACTCAGCTGTTTTGTAAACACCGCTAGTCCGAAAGAAGCTAACACCGCTCTGAACTGTTGCGATATCGGGTTTCAGGCCGTTTTGGAATCCACTGAAAGTCTGCCCTGGCACAGCGATCTTCTGTGATTTGAAAAGTGCTAAAGTTTGTGTTATTTGGACACCGCAAATCAGTGCCCCGAGGACTCATGCTAACAGATACGGGATCAGTGGTAGAACAGAACGGCTACAACATAAGTTCTGCGATACTGCTCCAATTGACAGCAAACTGCTATGGGTGAGTAAAACTCAGATTGTAAAAAAACGTCAATTTGCCTTTAAGATGCTTTTTTTCAAGGATGTATTTCAAAATAATTCTCGTTTTGCAGTAAATTGTTCCATGTCAGACCTGTGACACAAGGAGACGTGTACCGAGCGGAAACGGACGAGATTCCCAGAATATTCCAGGTTGGACTTTAAGAGAATTGTTGTTTTTGTCATGACATTTTTCAATTTAAAACGATTACATTTTTATTAACAAAAATGACTATATTGGAGTCGATGATGCAGAATTTTTATTTAAACTGTATTTAGTTTTCCAAAGCAGATTATAAGAATAGTTTTTGTTTTCTTTTGAGACAGGACAAAACTAATTGTTAACAGTTTAAATCTTTTTTTTTTGGCATAAAAGTTACATACTGGGGCTTTAACTTGATGTGAATGATTGTGCCCATTGTTTCTTGCTATCAAATTCTAGGCAAGGCAAGTTTATTTGTATCGCACAATTCATTATTCAAATTGCTTTTCAAAATAAGAAAAACCTTAAACTCACAATTCAAACAAATCAAAACACAAATAGTGATCATAAAATTTACATTAAAAAGAGTGCAGAGTAAAGACTTTGCAGTCACTTTTCTAAACTCTCTTTGCTCTCTTTTGCCTCTTCTCTTTTTCATATATCCCTTTGGCTCTTTTTGCCTCTTTGCCCCTTTGCCTCTCTGTAGATCCTGTATGCCAATGAGGGCGAGTGCCGGAAGGAGGTGGAGGTAGAAGTCCCCCAGGGCGACAAAACCAACTGCCTCCCACACAAAGGGCACGAGTTCATCCCCACACTGTACCACTTCCCCTCCAACTGTGAGGCCTGTTCCAAGCCTCTGTGGCACGTGTTCAAGCCTCCGCCTGCCCTCGAGTGCCGCCGCTGCCACGTCAAGTGCCACAAGGACCACCTCGATAAGAAGGAGGAGGTCATCACGCCATGCAAAGGTACAGACAGTATGCACTGTACACAGGCGCTCATCGTGCTCAAATCCGTGATAGAGCAGCATGACTGGCGCGAGACCGCGCGTTCCGCCCGGGGCTGCGAGCATGAGACCCGTGCCCAAACCGTGCCTCCTCGGTCCCGAGGACGAAGCGAAGCGAACATACACATCAAACCTCAACATGAACAAACGCAAGAGCCGCACGAAACCAGGCAAAGAGCCGCACATGGTGGTTTAGACCAGGTCTGGTTTAGTCCAGGTTTAGTCCAGGTTTAGTCCAGGTTTAGTCCTGGTCCAGTCCAGGTTTAGACCTGGTTTAGACCTGGTTTAGACCTGGTTTAGTCACGTTTGTTCCTGGTCTGGTCCCGGTCTGGTCCCGGTCTGGTCCCGGTCTGGTCCTGGTCTGGTCCTGGTCTAGTTCCAGTCTGGTCTCCCCCCGCGTCCCCCATCTATAACATCAATCAGCAAAGGTCCCTTAGCCAATCAGGATGCAGAACGCAATGTTACACTATTAAAAAATAAAAATAAAAATTACACTATTAAAAAAAATAAATAAATAAAAAATCTGGAGTCAAAACACATTTTGAAAATAAAGAAGACATTCAAAAATTCATTTTGCATGATTTTCAGTCTGTATAAAATGTTATCTCAGAATTAAAAAATAAATATTGGTATCTGTTAATATCGATAACGCCAACATGGATATCAGTATCGGCTAAAATGTTCACATCGGTGTATCCCTAATATGTATATAATATGTAATAGTTTTAAGAGCCTTTTGGCATGTCCCCTTTTTAGTTGATTAGTCAATCAGCGGGACATGTCTGTAGTTGACCAAGAATTTCTTTAGTGACCTACATTCCTACTAAACATACTGTTCATACTAATGAATATGATTTAAGCTCAAATCCAAAATGAGCACTAACCCTGTGTCCACTCTACAGTAAACTATGACGTGACCTCTGCCCGGGACATGCTCCTGCTGGCCCTCTCCCAGGACGAGCAGAAGAAGTGGATTGGTCATCTTGGAAAGAAGATTCCCAAAACGCCGCCCACATTCTCTCGAGCCTCTCCCCGCTCCATGTCCACACGCTCCGGCCCCAACCAGTCTTTCCGCAAAAACCCTAAAAGCAACGCAAAACTGAGGTAACTAGACATACCAAATGGTACACTGGGCTGCACAATAAAGACTGTGAGGATAGTGTTAGAATAAAAATATATAATAAAAATAACTTGCTGTTTTGAGGCATCAGAATGAGGGATTGACAACTATTGGGTCAAAATTGTAACTTGATAGGTGTTGCAATGTCCTATGAACCCATAATGAAAAGCAGACTAACATACTAGTATATAGATTATTACATAGATAACAGCTAATTTAGTCTATTTTTATTGACTTAAAGCCCCAGTGTGTAGGATTCGTGGCGCATAGGTGGATGGTGCTATTGCGCTTCCTGTTTTAGGTACGGCAGACCTCGAGGGTCACCCGGGCGCTCGCATGAGCCGCGCGCCGCTACTGTATAAATAAAACACGGTCCCGTTTTTGTTTTGTTTTTCTTTTCTCATGAAAACACACATTCCCGATCATGTACCATGACACTCTACACATCAAATGAAACCTTACAGTCTCCTCTTTTTGACTATGCAATTCAATTCCCTGCAAAACAATCACTCCCCGAGCACATGGGGCTTTTATACGGAAAAGCACAAAACGAGGTTAGCTTACCTTAGAATGCTTTGCACAGGTCAAACTCTGTATTTCACCATAAACTTGCTCTCAATTTGTCCGTAAGGATCCAGCGAATAAAATCCAGTAAAACAATTTAGTCCAAAACACGTGTTAGATCCATTACGACGTCTGATCCGGCAGCATGCTTGTGTTGTTTACCCAAAACCACGAGCCTTGCTGAAGGCGAAGGCGGAGCCCAAATGTCCTTCTGCGACTCTCGTATTCAAAATGGCTGCCTCTGCATGGGGAAGATCCCCCTTTTATGTGACTATATCTAAGTCCAAAAGAATACTTTGATTTCATGATGGAAGTGAAAAGGCTTGGAAAACACTGTATTTTTGAATGGGTATCTTCAATTTCAGTAATTAACGGGTAAAAATCTTACACACTGTCCCTTTAAATTGTCAACTTGCAATTTTACAAAATGACTTGATATAAAATTAGTATATTATGTAGTTAGGGTTGTCAAAAGTATCTAAATTCAGATACTAATTCATACTAAAACTAGTACTGAAACTAGATACTAATTTGAGCAGGTATTGATATTAAAAACAGGCACATTCACAGGACAGTAATGAACCTTTCCTGAATAACTTTAGAATGAGCTTGAGCTGTATCAGAACAAGTATAAGAGCACATGGACTAGTACACACCCATGGACCACTTACAGCACCACTGAGGGATTATTACACAGACAGAAGACAACATGGGAATAGAAAAGAAAGTACTACAATTTAATGTTGGAAATCACATTCTTTTGTCTAAAGAAAGAGTGCTTTTTTAATTGTCATCATGGAATCGGTATTGAGAATCAAGTCTGTTCCCTCATATCAAAATCCAGTTTCACATTTTAGTATCATAACAAAACTATTGTGCAGCCCTTATTTAAAAATACGTCCTCCATCCCAAATTACGTGACTGTACCATTGTTTCAGGGTGTGTTGCAGTTACAAGTCTGTTTTTGTTTCTGTTTTGTATCTCTCTTTGTTTTTTAAATCCCTCGGAATGGGATGGGAAATGGCCATTAGTCACATGACCTGCTGTTTGTGTCTCTTGTAGCAGAGCGTCATCCAACCTCCACTCTGCAAACACCACGTCCAGCACTTGTTGACAGCAGTCCCACCACAAAGTCTTGATGTTGTTTGATTTTTTTTTTTGTATTTTTCTTGTTTTTTTTCAAAGCTTATTCCCCTTCCATCTTCTGTCGCTTTTATTCATTCAAAAGGGTGACTCTTTGGTCTGGTTTGTTTGTTGGTGAATCTTGGGTGCCTTTGGGGAAGCTTGTTTTTCCAATTTGGGTTAATGTGAAGAGAGGGAATGCAGAAATGTCAAGTTATGAGTGGTCTGTTAGCATTGTATCGTAATAACGCAACATAACCAAAAAATATACTTTTAAATTGAATACAGTTGGATAGACAGGTACTTTAACATTGTATAGAACAGAGATACCCAAACTTTTTTTCTCAATGGACCAAAATTAATTCACAGTAGCTGATCAAGCCTAAATAACAAAACAAATCATGGGGATGGTCCCCGGGTCAAATATAGAAACAACTTCTCCTGTGCGAGATCAATAAAGGTCAATCTTCTAATCCTTGACCACTGTAAGGTGCTTTGTGTTACAATTTTGTATGAAAAGCGCCTTATAAATATTGTTTGATTTGATTTGATTAACGCTAGTTTGCACATAAAAATGTAAAGTTTCATTACTAAATCATCTTCGATTATTGCAAGATTAACTAGACTGGACCCCATCTCCTTCTTCTGACAGTCTTTTCAGGAAAAACTTGAGAAGAAAAAGTCAGCCCCAGTCAGTCCATAGCAGTACAAGATAAGTCAATGGACGCCTGTAGTTTACTCTTGGTATAGTAATATTTCATAAACCAACTCTATTGTATTGCTATCAAAATATTATGCCATCTCTTCTTGATAAAATACACTATAAATTAGGCCTGTCACAATAACACATTTTCAAGTGTGATATATTGATTCTGTAATAATATGAAAAATGTTAATATTGAAATGAATTTACACCACTTTCACGATAACCCTAAAACGGGATAATCAAGTAAACCCTTTTCTAAGTGAATATTAAACATATTTTGGTTGGCAGTATGTAAACAGTACAATGAAACACTAAAATAGTTAGTGCTGGAAGTATAGCACAAGTTCATTATTGGACCATCTACAACTCAAGAAAAAATTCCCCATTAGTCTGAAGAAAAGGTAGACGCAATAAATATATACTATACTATATACTATACTATATAATAGAACGATAAGTTGATGTAGTAATTATTGTGACAGGCGTATTGTACATTATTTTATTTGATAATACACGTGGTAGATGCTAATGACAAGAAGAAACTTTTTAGCATCTATTCTATAAGTGGAGATCTGTTTTTACAACGCTAATGGGATTGATCCACTCCTCCAATGACATGACTTGCATACCTTCTGTGGTTGGGTTTGGTAACTAATGTCCTTCTTCTTTATGTACAGACCGCACCTAAAGCGTTTGTTCTACCCGTGACATAAACATGTGTAGGAGCTGGTCAGAGCTCGCATTTTAGTGCAGCCATTCAAAAGTAGCCAAGTTTCAAGCAGCTCCATTTATCGTTTTGTGATTGGATGTTTGCTAATCAATTTTGTTTTTAAAGATCCCATGACATGGTACTTCTTGATGCTTTTATATGGCTCCTTAATGGTTCCCTAATACTGTAAATGAATCCTTCTTCAAAATCAACACTCAGTGCATGAGAAACCGTGTTTTTGCACGGGGGGAGAGATTTGAAGCGTTCCATTGAAAAAAAACACATTTCCACAGAAAATAAAATTAAACCACTGCTGTTCAAAGGTCCAGAGGCTCAGATAAAGGACTTCCGAGCCTAGAAACACTCTGACGTGCCTCCAGGCAAATAAAAAAACGCATTTCGCATTGCCTAGCGCATTCGCAGTCCAAACTCTCTGGGCGTGATTTACAGAGACGCTGAGTACAGACAGACGGGGGTGGAACTGCATTTGCATTTCTTTTTTCGATCTGACGTCAATCAGGTGCCTTGTTCAAAATCGCCCGTTTGAGCTCCGATTTTTTGTAACGCAGAAAAGGATCGCAAATGCTCAGTTTAGACATTTCGCAACTTTTAACCATGGGGGGGGGGGGGGGCCTAAACAGGGTAGGGGAGCTCACATTAACGTTCAAAAACCTCAGAAAGTGAAAATTTCATGCCATGGGACCTTTAAGCAGTTGTAATAAATGTGAAACTCAAGCATCTAAACATACAAGTATATATTTGTTATGGAGTAATTGCAAACTTGGCTTCTTTTGACCTTTTTAAAGAGCCTAAATTGTCTGTCTCGACTGTCTTATGTGGTTTGCTGATGTAGGAAGTAGTGTTTTACTAATGAAAATAAACTTTTTAACTGTGATTTTAATCAATATTTTAACTTTTTCTGTCTTCCAGTTAACCGTTTGAAACTTCGGATGCCATTTTGGACTATATACATATAAACCCTAACCAGCGAAGGAGGTCACAAGCAAGGTGGTATTCGAAAGCCCCATTCAACCAGCTTGTACCAGAAGATGGCGCACTTCTTTAAAAAAAAAAAAAAAACATGGACAAAAGCAGAGGCAGAATTTTTCAATACATGACATCATGACATTTCTTTCAAAAAATATCCGTTTTGCTTCCTACCCTCACAAAATGCAAAAATATTGGTTTCAAGAAAGGACTTTTTTTTTGGATTTGTTGTTTCACTGTTTGTTGCCTTTTTCCTCATCACTTATCAGGTTTGGGACTAGTATTTCATTGAGAGGCGCGTGCAAGATCATCATTAGAACAATCTATGCATTCTTTTTAGTATAATTATTTTTATTGCTCCAAGCCATAAAAGGAAGCTTTCGTTGTCATGGCAAACAGGAGTCCGAAAACTCAATGATTTATTTTTCCTGTTTATTTGGTACATTGTAATATTTTTCTTGTATTTTTGTAATGTATTGCCTTACATTGATTCATAGATAAATGGTTCAAAAAGGAAAACATTAAGTTAACAAATGTAAAACTGCACTGTTTGAAATGTAAATTATTTGTAGAAGACTAAGCAGGTGTAGCATTTGGCCCACCTAGTGCCTTAACGTTCGGATATTGATTTTACTGCCATATCTTTTCTTTTGTCTCTTCTTTTTTTCCTCCAAAACAAGACAAATCTTAACTCTTCCATCAATTTATTTTTTAAGAAATTGCCACTAAATTTGTGGTTTTATCGCAACTTACCTTTTCTCTGTTTTTGAGTATATAAATATATATATTAGATTACCTCTTCAGTGACACATTGCAATAGCGTCGGTGTGTCTAAGAAAAGTTCACAGATGTCATTCATATCAGATTACAGGACAGATATCGAGCCTACATGTGTCAGATAACGTTCTCTTTAAAGGCTGTTTTTCAATATTGTGATGTCCCGGAAATGCCCCCCACAGTGTAAATACAGACTTAAGGATTATGGAATACCTCCTCAGTCTTTTATTTGAAAAGTTTGTTCAGTTAAAAAAAAGCACTGGAACTATGATCTACTCTTGTCTTGGATAATTTGCATGGTTAATTGCATTGGAGTCCGCACTGATGGATATGTCAATAAACATATCTTTATCATTCACCTTTGTGCTCATTATTTCTGGGTCTTAATGTCCCAGATATTGTGTTTGGATAAATCTGGAGAAAAAAAAGCCATTAGATTTCAGGTTGTCATCATATGTTGGCCTATATTGCGCATCACTGTCAAATAATGAATTCATTTGGGATTTTCGAAGTAAAATGTGACTGTTACAGTGGAAGAAATAAGTATTTGATCCCTTGCTGTGCCAGTTTGTATACTGACAAAGAAACAGACATTCTATCATTTTAATGGTAGGTTTATTTTAACATTGAGAGATGGAACATCAAAAAAAAGAAAATATATAAACCGATTTGCATTTCATTGAGTGAAATAAGTATTTGAACCCTCTAGCCAAAAAGGACTTGTACTTCGTGGCAAAACCCTTGTTTGCAGCACAGAGGTCAAACGTTTCTTGTAGTTGATGACCAGGTTTGTGCACATATCAGAAGGATATTTGGGCCACTCTTCTTTGCAGATCATCTCTAAATCATTAAGTTTTTATGGCTGTTGCTTGGTAACTCGGAGCTTCAGCTAAGGTCCGGAGACTGGGCCAGGTCATGGAGTGGCTGGACTACTCCATGACCTTAATGGGCTTCTTCTTGAGCCACTTATTCGTTTGCCTTGGCCGTATGGTTTGGGTCATTGTCGTGTTGGAAGATCCATCCACGACCCATTTTCAGTTTCCTGGCAGAGGGACGGAGGTTGTCACTCATCCCCACATCATCTGTCTCACCTGACCTTTGGTCTCACCTCCCAATCATTCTCTAAATCATTCTGGTGTTCACTGGCAAACTTCAGGCGGGCCTGCACATGTGCCTTCTTAAAGGAAAATTAACGTTTTTTTTACAATCTGAGCAGTTTGCAGCAATTGGAGCAGTATCGCAGAACTTATGTTGAGCCGTTCTGTTCTACTAATGATCCCGTATCCGTTAGCGTGAGTGCTCGGGGCATTACTTTGCGGTGTCCAAATAACACAAACTTTAGCACTTTTCAAATCACAGAAGATCGCTGTGTCAGGGTAGACTTTTAGTAGATTCCAAAACGGCCTGAAACCCGATATCGCAACAGAAAAGTAAAGTTCAGAGCGGTGTTAGCTTCTTTCGGACTAGCGGTGTTTACAAAACAGCTGAGTTCACGCATGCGCACTGTCCTCTCTGATGACATCATCAAATGAAACTATAGCTGGATATCGGGTTTCAGGCCGTTTTGGAATCCACTAAAAGTCTACGCTGACACAGCGATCTTCTGTGATTTGAAAAGTGCTAAAGTTTGTGTTATTTGGAGAGCACAAAGTAATGCCCCGAGCACTCACGCTAACGGATACGGGATCATTAGTAGAACAGAATGGCTCAACATAAGTTCTGCGATACTGCTCCAATTGACACCAAACTGCTATGGGTGAGTAAAACTACTTGTTTTATTGCCGAAAGAAGGCACAGATTGTAAAAAAAGTTTAATTTTCCTTTAAGCAGGGGGACCTTGCAAGCACTGCAGGATTTTAATCCATCCATCCATTTTCTTCCGCTTATCCGGGGCCGGGTTGCGGGGGCAACAGTCTAAGCAGGGACGCCCAGACCTCCTTCACCCCGGACACTTCCTCCAGCTCCTCCGGGGGGACTCCAAGGTGTTCCCAGGCCAGCCGGGACACATAGTCCCTCCAGTGTGTCCTGGGTCTTCCCCGGGGCCTCCTCCCAGTGGGACATGCCTGGAACACCTCCCGAGGGAGGCGTCCAGGAGGCATCCGAAACAGATGCCCGATACACCTCAGCTGGCTCCTCTTGACGTGGAGAAGCAACGGCTCTACTCCGAGCTCCTCCAGTGTGACTGAGATAGGGTGAGGACACCCTGTCTCCAAGGGTGCGCCCAGCCACTCTGCGGAGGAAACTCATTTCGGCCGCTTGTATCTGCGATCTCGTCCTTTCGGTCATTACCCAGAGCTCATGACCATAGGTGAGGGGAGGAACGTAGATTGACTGGTAATTGAGAGCTTCGCCTTTCGGCTCAGCTCCCTCTTCACCACAACTGTCCGGTACAGTGACCGCATCACTGCCAACGCTGCACCGATCCACCTGTCAATCTCACGCTCCATCCTCCCCTCACTCGTGAACAAGATACTTGAACTCCTCCACCTGAGGCAAGGACTCCCTACCCACCCAAAGAGGGCAAGCCACCTTTTTCCGGTCGAGAACCATGGCCTCGGATTTGGAGGAGCTGATCCTCAGCCCAGCCACTTGGCTGCGGTTTGCAGCCAAGTGTGAACACTTGGCTGCAAACCACCCCAGTGCACATTGGAGGTCCCGGTTCGATGAAGCCATCAGGACAGCAAACAGCAAACAGCAGAGATGAGATCCTGTGGTTCCCAAACCGGATCCCCTCTGGCCCCTGACAGCACCTAGAAATTCTGTCCATAAATATAATGAACAGAACCAGTGACAAAGGGCACCGGTTCCATTGCGTCGTAAAGTGTTACCAATGGTTTTCTTAGTGACTGTGGACCCAGCTGCCTTGAAATCTGATGTGTGAAGAGGTTTTCTTTTTCTTTTTGTAATCTAGAATGTTCCACCATTCATTAAATAAGCCGTCTCCACCATAGTCTACAGCTTTGTTTCTATTGAACTCTTTCAAATATTTACAATGTCAGGTATGCATAAATCTATGTTTTTGTTTAAAGCATTTTTAGTGTTTTTTTATGTACATGAAATGGCTAAGACCTTAAAAAATGTCATGTGGTGCGACTTGCTGCAGGCTCAGAATTGACACGCTCCCTATGGCGGGCAGGCTTTACTTTAAATATATGTTGTCAAAGTGACGTGATCTCACTTATTTGTATATATTTCTCATTATACTGCATAAATATGAATTACAACTCATTATTCTTGTAATACAGTGGTCCTTCGCTCTATCGTGGTTCACTGTTTGCAACTTCGCTGTTTCGCAGATTTTTTTTTTTAATAGTGTAACTTTTTTTTTAATAGTCTAACATTGTGTTCTGCGTCCTGGTTGGCTAAGAGACTGTAGACCTTTGCCGATTGATAGATGCAGGGGGGGACCGGGACTAGACTAGGACTAAACGTGGACTAAACCAGGACTGGACTGGGACTAGACCAGGTCTAAACCAGGATTAAATCACAAATCGTGCGGCTCTTGCGTTCGTTTGTGCGTGTTCGGTTTGTGGCTCGGGCTGCGAGGACGCGGTCCCGAGAGGAAGGCATGGTCTGGGCTCCGTGGTTCGATCTAGTGCTCGCAGCCCCGGCCTCGCGCCGGTCGTGCTGCTCTGTCACGGATTTGACCACGATGAGGGGTGCACGTGTCGCGCATTTCTCCAAGGGGTTGGTGCGCGTCGCGTCCCGGGACGTGGCAGTGCTGTTGGATGAGCGCGGTGCTTCTTGCCGATCCAGTGACTCATGTCTCTGCTCCCCTCGCGCGTCCGGCGGGGCTCCCGGCGGGGCTCCCGGCGGAGCCCCCACGCTTCACTATTAATACATTTTGTTGAAAATCTATGAAGGTTTGAGTGTTTAAACAAGAGAGAAATGTGAGAAAACGTTAATTTCAGTGTTTTACAGCCTTAAAACATGTATAATAATTGTAAAATATAAAGTTGTCCTACTTCGCGGATTTCACTTATTACGGGTTATTTCTGGAACCTAACCCCCGCGATAAATGAGGGACCACTGTATACCTAAAACATTGTATGTCTGCGCCAAACACGGACGAGTGTTTTTTTTCATGGGACAATACGGAGCTGGACTTGCAAATCGACTGAAACTGAAGCCTGGGTCAGTACCAACTCTCCACGACGCATCAGCTACAGAACAAGTAAGTCTACTGTAAAACTACATAATTTTGTGTCTGTGCTGTATATGTTTGTCTGGCTTGTTACTGGTAGAAGTCTGTATCTGTTACGTGTAAAATGAGGGTTTACCTGGTGAAAATAGACAAATTCATCTCTTGTAAACCTTTGATTTTAGTATGTGAACTTATAACATTTTATTTTGAATATTATGTACAAGTTGTAGCATTTTACTGATGAGATGTGCCTGTTAATTCTTCCTAAATCTGCATAGGCCCACTAAATATTTCCCCCTCACACCTGATTCAAATCAATGAGCTGTTAGCAGGTGACTGCAGGGTTTGTTGCATTTGTAACAAACAAAAATAAATAAATAAATAAATAATACATTGGCATATGAGTACTGTACGTGAGTATGTGCGCGCCTTCCGTAGTTCTTGTATCATTCTGGACTGGAGTAATAAAATATTCCCATCCATTGAAGCCAAAGGCACCCTGTAAACCATTACAAAGGCTCAGCGCTGCATCTAAGGAGTTGCTGTCATCGTTGATGTATCCAGAGTAGAAACACCGGTGCAACTCGTGCGTGACATTGCTGTTGGATAGTTTCGGTGCGTCCAGGTTAGAAATACTTGATGACATAAAGCTAGAGTCCTGGCGTAAACCAAGCAATAACTCCTGATGAAATGCCCTTATTTTTATGACACTTTTCCCTTTAGAGAGCTCCACGTTGTCAGAAAAAGTCCTTCTGTCATGATTGAAGTTTTTTTAGCCTGACAGGAAAGCAAAGTTCACTTTCCATGCAACACACAAGTTTGGATAGCAAGGCTCTCAAGTCTCACGCATTGAGAGTGTGACACACGCAATTCGACGTGTTCACACGCTCACACGCCACACATAACATTTCTCACGCTGATTTTTTTTTGCACACTGCGGTGATGATAAAACAAACTGAGAACCATCAGGTAATAACTTAATTTATATAACTCTCATTAGTTGCTTTGTAGTTTAAGTTTGCTCTTTAGACAAACATTTACAGCAGGGCTCTCAAGTCTCACGCATCGAGAGACAATTCGACGTTCACACGCTCACACGGCATTTCTCACGCAATTCAAGCGCCCCCCCACGCTCCTTGGGAAAAAAATTGTTCACTCGCCCTGATAGACATGATGATGCTTGCATTATTCGGTAGAGAATGCAGTGCTGATTAGCCGGTAGAGTCTGCAGGATGAGTGGAGGTGGTGAGTTTGAGGGTAATCCAATAGGCACTTCTACACTGCAGCTTGTACAAGTCCACTCACTGCAGCACACTCCTCCTGGTCAAGAGCCATTCCTCCACCTGTGTGTGCTAAGGCAACTGCAGCCCTTGGCAAAGACTCAGGCGCTTTTTGTGAAGGGGCAGTCTTGCCCAGTCTCTGAATAAAAATGTAAAGTCATCTGAAGACACCCAAAACTCAAGAGGCAAGAAAACTTGATTTATTTATTTAGTAGGGTTTTTTCATTTACAAGGGTGATATTAGCCTAACATTAAACCCAACATTTCTAAACACTAAAAAATTGTTTTTTGTTTAAGTCTGTTTAGTTTAGTTAAGTTAGTTAAAGATCCCATGACATGGTACTTCTTGATGCTTTTATATGGCTCCTTAATGGTTCCCTAATACTGTAAATGAATCCTTCTTCAAAATCAACACTCAGTGCATGAGAAACAGAGATAAGCTGAGAAAGAGTAATTTTTCTCTCTCTGAACAGGTCATTATGGGCGTTGTTGCTTGAATGCAAATGAGGAGAAAAGAGATGGCCTATAGTAGAGGGTGGGGGCGTGGCCAAACTCTCCGCTCTCCGCTCTCAGCTGTGCGCTCTCTGATCCATTTCCGCGTTTTTGCGTGGAGAAGAGATGAGAAGTGTTCCATTGAAAAATAAACACATTTCCACATAAAATAAAATTAAACTACTGCTGTTCAAAGGTCCAGAGGCTCAGATAAAGGACTTCCGAGCCTAGAAACACTCGGACGTGCCTCCAGGCAAATAAAAAAACGCATTTCGCATTGCCTAGCGCATTCGCAGTCCAAACTCTCTGGGCGTGATTTACAGAGACGCTGAGTAGAGACAGACGGGGGTGTAACTGCATTTTGCATTTCTTTTTTCGATCAATAAGGTGCCTTGTTCAAAATCGCCCGTTTGAGCTCCGATTTTTTGTAACGCAGAAAAGGATCGCAAATGCTCAGTTTAGACATTTCACAACTTTTAACCATGGGGGGGGGGCTAAACAGGGTAGGGGAGCTCACATTAATGTTCAAAAACCTCAGAAAGTGAAAATTTCATGCCATGGGACCTTTAAAGCCCCATGGAGATGTTATCTTTGCCAGGAATCTTCCATTGTATGACATTTAACATATGCATCTGGCATTTATTCATTACAGGCGTTCATACTGCTCAAAAAGACAAGGATTCCTTCTGTGAATAAGAGCGACTCTCCACAGATCTGAACTGTAATGTAGAATAGCGCTGTAACCAATTGTCTATTGTCTAGAGGTGATATAGGTTTCATATATACTGCGGAACATTCTAAACAAAGCAATAATATTTTCATGGAGACATGGATGGCAGACCACTCCACTAGAAATGTTACGCAGTGCACCTTTAAGTAAAACATTATACCAGTGTTAAATGACAGGCCATGGCAAGGTGTTGTCAGTGCTCTCTATGGCAGTCCATGATACAAGTCTATGATTGCGACGCTATTTAGCTGTATTTACCTTTCTCAACCTTTGAGCACCATCTGGTGGACAGAAAAATACATTGCAAAGATTTTTAGTGAGCTACATCCGGACCCGGCTACGTCATTATGCACTTACAGAACTGGTACAGAATATAGATTTAGTTATCACAATAGTACGTTTAGAATCCATTCCAACCTGAAAGATACGCCGGTGTCTTTTACACTATTTTAGTAAAGGATTAGAAAGTATGGAGATAATTTTGTCTCATAAATGTATTTATATATAAATATAAATACATTTATAAATATTCAAACACAAAATACAAATACAAAAACGCGACATACAAATAAATGATAGAATTATATAAATACACAGGCATTTGTAAATATATTTTTGAGATTTGTAAATATATTTTCGAGATTTATAAATATATTTTCGAGATTTATAAATATATTTTCGAGATTTGAAAACAAATGTAGTTGACTTTCTATGTGGAGTCTGCATTTGTGGATCCATTTTTTGCTTTCGTGTCGACGACGCAATTGTGAGACAGTCCCACGATTTGTATAAATAAAAAAAGATATATATAAATATAAATACATTTATAAATATTCAAACACAAAATACAAATACAAAAACACGACATACAAATAATTGATAGAATGTATATAAATACACAGGCATTTGTAAATATACAGTATTTTCGAGATTTGTAAATATATTTTCGAGATTTATAAATATATTTTTGAGATTTGAAAACTTTCTATATGGAGTCTGCATTTGTGGATCCATTTTTTGCTTTCGTGTCGATGACGTAATTGTGAGACAGTTCTACCGCAAACCTAGTCTGGTTAACACCTGACCATATCACAAGTGAGATATGGGTCTGGAAACTCGCTTCGAAAAATCCCGTAGCGGAGGTGTGGTTAGCGATTGCCAACGGCCGTTTATTGGGCGTTATGAATGTCTATCATTGAGCGTATACGTAAGTCCATAGCCAATCATGTCAGTTGTCAGTTCAAACTACAAGCTTCCGTTTGTCATGTAGTACGCGTCACCGTCTTGCCACACCTCCCCCGCTCTCTGATTGGGGCCCTAAATCTGGGACTCTCGCTTGGACGAGTTTCCAGGCCGCCTTCCAGTTCGAAACGAACGGAAGCGGCCTGGGAATTCCCAGGCTACCGCAAACCACGATTTGCAAATAAATGTCACCGGATTTGAATACAAATAGCCTTCACTGGACATCCAGCAGATGGCAGTGTTGAGCAGCTTGTGTACCTGGTCAGGTGGTGAGGGCTGGTGCTCAGAGCCGTTGTACGTAGTCAGTCAGTTCGGCACTGTTAGCGGTGGCCTGAGTTTTGCCCAAAATGATATCCAGGTCGCTTTCCACTCGACTTTCCACTCGAGCGAGGGCCCACTGTAGTCTCATTTACTAAAGAGCAACTATGATAAAAGGAGAAATTCACTCATTCACGCATCTAAAGAGCAACTACCGACAAGCTGCTCAACACTGCCATCTGCTGGATGTCCAGTGAAGGCTATTTGTATTCAAATCCGGTGACATTTATTTGCGAATCGTGTGTTTGCGGTAGAACTGTCTCACAATTACGTCATCGACACGAAAACAAAAAATTGATCCACAAATGCAGACTCCATATAGAAAGTTTTCAAATCTCGAAAATATATTTATAAATCTCGAAAATATATTTACAAATCTCGAAAATATATTTACAAATGCCTGTGTATTTATATACATTCTATCAATTATTTGTATGTCACGTTTTTGTATTTGTATTTTGTGTTTGAATATTTATAAATGTATTTATATTTATATATATCTTTTTTTATTTATACAAATCTTTATGAGACAAAATTATCTCCATAATAAAGCACCTGCTTCTTTTGTTTGTAGCTGGTTGCTATCCTAAGGACCCAGTTCTGAGGTGTCCGTAAAAATGCCCGAGTAACTTTAAACAACAAGTTTACAAATTACACTGGAACATAAGGTTTATGAATTGTTTTATGGTCACGATAACTTTTCATAACACACACAGTCTATATAGCCGTGTACAATCAAACGCTACACAGAATTTTGTCACTTTAGGCGGTGGGACTTTGACGCGCTGTCCTCAACATCTCCAAAACTGAGAGCACATGTGGGAAACTAACCTGCCGAAATAGCTGATGCCTGAACAAGAAAATCGTTGAATTTATGTTTTCTATTCACTGATGGCTTAGTAATATCCACACTTTATTAATAACTGCCGTAACGTTTACTATTTTACCTGCTAGCTAGCGTTAATTTAACCCTCTGAGACCCACAGTTGCAGAATTGCAACATTTACTTAAAGGGACAGTGTGTAAGATTTTTACCCGTTAATTACTGAAATTGAAGATACCCGTTCAAAAATACATTGTTTACCAAGCCTTTTCACTTCCATCATGAAATCAAAGTATTCTTTTGGACTTAGATATAGTCACATAAAAGGGGGATCCTCCCCATGCAGAGGCAGCCATTTTGAATACGAGAGCCGCAGAAGAACATTTGGGCTCCGCCTTCGGCAAGGCTCGTGGTTTTGAGTAAACGACGACAAGCATGCTGCCGGATCAGACGTCCTAATGGATCTAACACGTGTTTTGGACTAAATTGTTTTACTGGATTTTATTCGCTGGATCCTTACGGACAAATTGAGAGCAAGTTTATGGTGAAATACAGAGTTTGACCTGTGCAAAGCATTCTAAGCTAAGCTAACCTCGTTTTGTGCTTTTCCGTATAAAAGCCCCATGTGCTCGGGGAGTGATTGTTTTGCAGGGAAATGAATTGTATAGTCAAAAAGAGGAGACTGTAAGGTTTCATTTGATGTGTAGAGTGTCATGGTACATGATCGGGAATGTGTGTTTTCATGAGGAAAAAAAAAAAAAAAAGGGACCGCGTTTTATTTATCTAGTAGCGGCGCGTGGCTTGTGCGCGGGTACGAGAGCGCGCCCGGGTGACCCTCGAGGTCTGCCGTAGCTAAAACAGAAAGTGCAATAGCACCATCCACCTATGCGCCACGAATCCTACACACTGGGGCTTTAAAGCTGTCTAGTAGTGCCTCACACTGACTGAATGTACCTAAAGGCGCCACGAGGGAGCGTTTGGTGGCGACGCCCCCTCACGTCATCAGTCCCGCCCCCTCAGATGTGAGAGTTCTAAAAGAAAAAAAGAAATTAAAATAAATACTGCAAAAATACTAGCCCACGCTATTCAGCAATACAAATGAGTTAAAACATAAATTAAATTATTTTTAAAACAAACAGATACAGCAACTGTTCAAAGCGATTTATAGGCTGAGGGTTGCGCGGGAACTTGTCACTAAACACAGATACGCATTCAGTGCCTCAGGTCAGTGGATTTGCCTGTAGAAGTTTAATCTGAACTGGAAATAGGTGGTATTTAAACAAATTTCCAGCAGTTGGCAGATTTGGTCGGGTGAAAGTTTGGTTCTCTCTTCTAGCTTGGTATCCTACAGTAGTCTCTTTCTCACTGCTTCCACCGCTACAGCTGTTCACTTGTATCCCTACAAACCCATAAACACTTTCAGACAAAAACTGGTCCACCCAAAGTACAAAACACAGAGCCACAAACAAAGCAATGTGGTCTACTCCATTCAGTGTAGTGAAGACTGCAGTGAGCGTTACATTGGAGAAACAAAACAGCCACTTCACAAGAGAATGTACCAACATCGACGGGCGTGCCAGAGTGGACCGTCATCTGCCGTACATCTCCACCTCGAAGCCATGGGCCACTCCTTGGACGACAATGGGGTACAGATCTTAGCCAGAGAAAAGAACTGGTTTGAGAGGGGAGTTAAAGAGGCTATTTTTGTCAAAAAGAGAATCCTTCCTTGAACAGGAATGGAGGGGTCAGACACAATTTGTCTCCCATATATAATTCCATTCTCAAACCTAAATCATAACAAACAAAGAAAACAATAGGTCTAGCCAGGCCAGGTCCAGAGGTGTGAAAACGCCCTTTATGGGCCTGAATGGGTATGCTAAACAAGACCCCAGACAGAAACTGAAAACAAAGAGGTGATAGTTTCATAGTAATCTCATAGTAGTTAGCTCTTCCCTGCAGCTAGATATAGGCAGTGTCGACCAGCACTCTAGCCAGAACTGACGAAGTAGCTTGGATGAGCTGCGAAACATCTTCGACCAAATAAACTTTGTCCAGTTGACAAAAATGTAAGGAATAAAGAATAACTAAGATAAGGAAAAACTTTGGACCATTACAAAATGTTTAAAATCGTTCTGTTTTTCACTTTTGTTTCACTTAGAGGTTCTATATTATGCACAGTTGACTCTTGTGGGCTGTTACCTCCTCAAAAACACAACTGGAGGTGTGTTTTGTTTTTGTTTCACCCATATTTTCAAAGATCAAAGTCAAAGATCAAAGTCAGCTTTATTGTCAATTCTGCCATATGTGTTCAACATACAGTGAATCGAAATTTAGTTTCTCTCTGGCCAAGTAGTGCAAAAAGACAGTGTACAAAATACAATATAAAGACAAAACACAACAAAAACTGTTCAAGACAGAGATCTGAAGTTAACCTAAAGTCTAAGATCTAAAATGTTAAAGCAGTGCAACATAATAAATAAATACCTATATACAGATGTCCAAAAGTGTGCAGTGTGCATCAAAATGTGCAATGGAAGATACAGCAGTGAAATGGTGATGTGCAAAAGAATGTGCATTGAAGTTAAGATAAAAATAAATGTGCAACAGTAGTAATTCTAGTGCAATAACAGGAGTAAACAACAGTAGTAAAAATTCCAGTAGTAAATGTAAATGTGCAACAGTGCAACAGTCGTTCTTAGCAGCAGTTTTTTTAAAAGTGTCTAGAGTGATATGTCTTTTTATGGAATACAGGTTATGCCAATGTGGGGGGTAAGGTGAGAGTTCAGGTGAGAGTTCAGCCTCCTGACAGTCTGGTGGATGAAGCTGTTTGACAGTCTGGGCCCGGAGACTCCGGTACCTTCTCCCCGAGGGCAGGAGGCTGAACAGGCTATGTGCGGGGTGGCTCGGGTCACCCACAATGCTGGACGCTCTGCGGGTGAGCCGGGTGTTAAAAATGTCCAGGAGGGAGGGGAGAGAGACACCAGCGATCCTCCCAGCTGCATTCACTATGCGCTGCAGAGCTTTCCTGTTCTGTTCAGTGCAGCTCCCGTACCACACAGTGATGCAGCTGGTCAGGACGCTCTCAATGGTGCCTCGGTAGAAGTTGGTCATGATGGGTGGGGGGGCTCCAGCTCTCCTCAGTTTGCGGAGGAAATAGAGGCGCTTCTGAGCCCTCTTTGCCAGTGATGTAGTATTCACTGTCCAGGAGAGGTCCTCACTGATGTGCACCCCCAGGAATTTGGTGCTGCTCACCCTCTCTACAGCAGCACCATTGATGGACAGTGGGGGGTGCTGGGTGGGGCCTCTCCGGAAGTCAATAACAATTTTTTTTTTTTTCTTAATTGTATTTAATCATATTACACCATTTTCTGATTTGTGTTACAATGTTGTTTCCTCATCACAAACAAACCAGGAGCTGCACTCTGTAATACAGGAAGTGCTCCACTGTGTTCTTAAACCCATACAACTTCACTAGAATCTCAGCTGGAATTTCTAATCTCTACTGGACGAATGGTAAAAGGAGCTGTTAACTTGAAATCTACCTCTTCATGACATCACAAGGTGACATCAAGGATTTTGAGCTTTGGAGAGGGAGGCAGTAATAATAAAGAATTACTCAAATAAAGACCAAGGAGATTAAGATTTTCATTAATTTACTCTATGTTGACCCAAAGCAAATAATTTAGATTTCAGTATATGTTCGTTTAAAATAAAATATTTCAATGGAAAAAGTGAATATAATATATTTATAGGATTAACCTTTCTTTTTTGAGTGTAGAGACAGGTGCTTTAATATCCAAATAGAAAACACCATGGGGATTTCTGGGTAGTGAAGAATATTAAGCAGATGTTAATGCATGGCTGCCCCCTGCTGGACATTGGTGTTAAAGACATGCAAGACACAGCACAAAGCAAAGTTCAGATCCTGGGCGTAACTTCTCAAATACAATTCCCATTAGAACATCTTAGAAATAAAACAGCTCCAGGCCAAAACTAATTGATAATGACTGTTTTCAATGTATCTGGTTATGAGACTCATTTCTATCCAAACAAGGGCATGTAAATCAATGTTTTTATTATATATTTATGAATCCACTTGGAGCCTTTATTTCATTTTTGTTTTCAGCTTTTGACCCATAGCAGTCCAAATTACAAAACTACATTGGCAGAAAACTCCTGTTACGAAACTGACTGAATTCCAAAGACAAAACCAAAAAGATTACTGTCACTGCTTAAAATGAAAAGTGGTTCAGAAATCAAATTTATTTATTTGTTGTAAGATATTTTTAATTATGAAAAAGCAAAATTTGAAAGCTTACCTGGTATTTAATTGCCAGTTAAAGGGCCCATATTATGCTATTTTCTGATTTTTGTTATAATGTTTCTTCATCACAATCAGAGTTATGTTTTGCTTCATTCACACAGAAACCCTGCATATTTAGGCTGAGTTCTTCCCTCAAACTGAAAACACGCTGTTCTACCAACACAGGAATACAGGAAGTGCTCCACTGTGTTTTTAAACTCTATACTGTGTTTTTAAACTCTATACACCTTCAACAGAATCATACAGACAGCAATGATAATGCTTATTATTACACATCAGTTTTTATTGTGGTTTACTCAAGGCAATGCAATGAGAGGTTTCGAAATGTTAAAGATCCCATGACATGGTACTTCTTGATGCTTTTATATGGCTCCTTAATGGTTCCCTAATACTGTAAATGAATCCTTCTTCAAAATCAACACTCAGTGCATGAGAAACAGAGATAAGATGAGAAAGAGTCATTTTTCTCTCTCTGAACACTCCATAATGGGCGTTGTTGCTTGAATGCAAATGAGGAGAAAAGAGCTGGCCTATAGTAGAGGGTGGGGGCGTGGCCAAACTCTCCGCTCTCCGCTCTAGCTCTCAGCTGATCCATTTCCCTGTTTTTGCACGGGGGGAGAGATTTGAAGCGTTCCATTGAAAAATAAACACATTTCCACAGAAAATAAAATTAAACCACTGCTGTTCAAAGGTCCAGAGGCTCAGATAAAGGACTTCCGAGCCTAGAAACACTCGGACGTGCCTCTCTGATGACGTCATCAAATGAAACGCATTTCGCATTGCCTAGCGCATTCCCAGTCCAAACTCTCTGGGCGTGATTTACAGAGGCGCTGAGTACAGACAGATCTTCTGTGATTTGAACTGCATTTGCATTTCTTTTTGGATCTGACGTCAAATAAGGTGCCTTGTTCAAAATCGCTATGGAGGGGGGATCATTAGTAGAACAGGGTAGGGGAGCTCAACATTAACGTTCAAAAACTGCTCAGAATTGACACCAAACTGCTATGGGTGAGTAAAACTACTTGTTTTATTGCAGAAAGAAGGCTCAGATTGTAAAAAAAAACGTTACTTTTCCTTTAAGCATTCTGAGCTTGAAGCCATGTTACAATGCTGTTACCTCCTCAAAAACTTACCTGGAGTTGTGTTATTTTCATTTACATATTTGCCGAACCCTTTATTATTAGTTTGTTTACATCTCCAAAGCTCAAAATGCTCTGTTCCACCTTATGATGTCATGAAAGTATAGTTTTCAAGTTAGCAGCTAACTTTTACCATTTGGTCATTGGTGGTGGGCATTTCCAGGGCTGAAATCATCCAAATGATTCTAGTGAAGGTGTGTAGAATTTAAAACAAAGTGGAGCACTTCCTGTATTACCATATGACATCACAAGGTGGAACAGTGTTTTTAGTTTGAGAGAAGAACTCAGCAGGGTTTGTGTGTTAAACATGTGTGAATGAAACAAAACACAAATCCAGGAAACATAACATAAATCAGAAAATAGTGTAACATGGGCCTTTTAACTGGCAATTAAAGACCAGGTCAGCTTTCAAATTATTTTTTTTCATAATTAAAAATATCGAACAACAAATCAATCAATCAATCAATCAATAAATAAATAAAGTTAAAGGGTAATCGTAATACAAAATTAGCCCTACAACAACTAATGAATTTGGCATTTTCTCCAAACTTATCTTTTATAAACCACCTCTCATATGTTTCCACTAGAGAGCGACTGTAGTGAGACTCCCTGCACTTTAACTAAGCACTCACTTTATTTTTTTCATCTCATTTGTACAGGAACATGCAGTCCACATTAGAATCCACCCTTCTCCACGTGGTATGAGAGGAATCCAACATGACACGTGAAAAAAAAAACAAAAAAAAAAAAACAGCAACGTAATAACAAAACAACTGAGGCCGCGCGTATGTTTGGACCCAATCAGTAAACATAATACCAAGGAAGTCCAAGGAAAACAATGCGATCTTTTCAGACAGGAAGTAGTTTTGCGTATTGTTCATTTGAGTCGATCTGACCGGGCTGTGTGAACTTTCTTCATATTGTCTGCACGCTAGCCCCCACCTTGCTTGTAGCTAATTTTGCACGCCACACACCTACGCTGGTCATTTGGCTTTAAAAATAATGAGCTAATAATGTGCTTTTTCCCATGTGTCCAGTTCTCCAAAGGTCAGTTGGATCAAGAACTCCCCTTGCTAATTATATTTTTTTGAAAAAGGACAAACACATGGAAGTACAGAACTCCCAAGTAAAAGGATGGTACAGGAATGCGTGCACCCCAGATCGCAGATGGAGAGATAATGTTTTAGTGCAGTTTGTTATGACCAGCTATAAAATACGGAAGGCTAAAAGAATGCATGGACATGTCTAAAATGGGATTACGCTGGGGTTTGTATTGTTTATATAAGAGGTAAATCTGTAAACTTCTGTCATGCGTCTGATAAATTCTACTTTGCAAATGTACAAAAACTTGTTATCTAAGCCAGATACTGTGAAGAATGTTTAGAAAGATAAAGGATCAATGTGTTTTAATGATTACTTGGCAAATGCAGACTGATATCTCTGTTAGTGATGGGCGGATCGATACCAAAGTATCGATATATCAATCCTGATGGGGTATTGAATATGCATCGATCCTGGTATTAAAATATCGATACCAAGTCATGTTTTCTTACTGACTTAACTTTCAGTTTACAGGGGGTCCTCGGGTTACGACGGTCTCGGGTTACGACGTTTCGTGGTTACGAACGCGCCCCCATTAAAAAATATATATATATATATTACGCGTCATTCCGTCTTACGCGGTTTAGCGTGGTAAGAGATGTAAACAAACACGAACGGCGCGCGGCGCACGGTGGAAGAATACGCTTTGTTGTGGTTGTAGGGCGGAGAAGACAGCCTCGTGTGTGTGCCCAATGTGGGCGGAAGTACCTGATGTGGGCTCTGATCTGCTCCTATGAAAGCGGCAGTGATAACCAAGCAGCGTAGTGGTCTAATTATTGAGATGGAAAGGTTATTGGTGCTTTGGTTGGAAGATCAAAGTCAAAATCCGACTTACGACGAAATTCGGGTTACGACGCGTCTTAAGAACGGATCAACGTCGTAACCCGAGGACCCCCTGTATTTAGTTCAAATTCATATGTGTTTTGTTCATTATTCAACCATTGCCACTTGTCAGGCACTACTTTTCCTTCCGCGTTCTCACCAAACGTGGGGTAGAACGTCATCCCGCGATAGACTCACTACTGTGAGATTTCAGTCAAAGCGGCGCGGGGCTGCGGGAGCCATGGGAGACCGCAAGCGAAGTGTGGTGTGGAGTTACTTCCACACCGTGGACGACAATGTTGCGAAGTGCAGTGTGTGCCAAAAAATGATCCGATATTGTGGCAATACCACAAATTTTAAATAAACACTTGATCATAAATCATAAACCTCAGCATGACGAAATGCTACTGACCAAACGACGACAGGAGGCGAGTCAGGCAGCTCCCTCCAGCACAGCAGCAACAGCAGTACGACAGAGGTCAGCTGCCGAGGCGTTTGAGAGAGGGAGAATCCAGGGACCCATCAACCATGTAGAAGACTAAGAGTAGTGTATGTGAGAGGAGAATGTGTATGTGAGAGTGAGAATAGTGATACTTCATTTGTTGTCTTTTTTCATAGGCTGCAAGTGCCCAACTTACAATAGATTTATTTATTTTATTTTATTTACGTATTTGATAGGGACAACGCACATTAATGAACATAAGTATAAAACAAATGTAAATATGCTGAATTTTAGCTACAAAGCTAGTTTTCATCCGCAGTCCCTCGGCAGGCAAATACATAAAAATACAACGTGCAATACAAGCAGCACAAACAAAAGTCTAGTGGTCACATTTGATGTCTGCATTGCCATTTTCATTTCATCAAAGATTTTTTTTCAGATATCTGGTGTTAGAATGTGTGGAGCTAAGCCCCCTGGTGGAGCTTTGCGAAGCCAAGGTATCTAGTTAGAGCCAGGTTAGTGTTTTTCTGTAGTATTAAAAAATGTATGAAAGTATCGGTATCGGTATCGATATCGCGATTCTAACCCTGGTATTACTTGGTATCGTATCGCCCATCCCTAATCTCTGTGTATTTTTATCCAGTCTGGTCCAAACTCCCTCCGTTGCATCTCCAGCTTGAACCAAACTTGATCATCCAATCAGATTTGTTTATTTCAGCAGCGCAGGTGAAAGGAAGGAGCTCATTGGTCAGCTGTCATTTACAAATAAAATCAAACTTGTCTCATTTCAGATTAACAGATTTTAGTGATCCGCTATTTGATTCTGCAGAAATTCACCATGTTTTTCAGTCTTGCACTATGTTTTTTCTTATTTTTTCTGATACAGTTGGACCATGCATGTCTCTGATTGGCTAATCCACCTGTCAATCATGCCCATTTGAAAACAGGGAGATTCACCAGTGAACAGACTCACATCTTGTACCTGGAGGACGTGGAGGATATTTACGTATTCTGATTTCTGATAGCTGGACATCTGTTAATTGGCCTGGGATTGTCCATGATCTATCGCAAAATGTGTAAGCTGGCAGCAAGTAAAGAGTCCCCAAAGCTGTCTGCAGCAATTTCGAGCCATTGTGAAGCCGTTGAGGATCTCGTGAAAGGATTACATCAGAAAGTGGGTCAGGTTGAGGACCTTTTGGAAGGATTTCAACCGAAGGAAACATCTCGACGTTTGGATATCATCACGGGGATGGTGACAGAACTGTGTAAAGCCAACGCAGCGCAGTCTGTGCGCCAAGAGGAACTAATGAGATCTCTCATGAATCTTCATGGCGATATGAAGATGGGGGTCTGGCAAAACCCAAGCTCAATCTAAATTGTTTACCTGGGTCTCTAAAAATGTCTTTTCACTTCCATCATGAAATCAAAGTATTCTTTTGGACTTAGATATAGTCACATAAAAGGGGGATCTTCCCCATGTAGAGGCAGCCATTTTGAATACGAGAGCCGCAGAAGGACATTTGGACTTCGCCTCCCTGCATGAACACTTCGGCAAGGCCACAGAATGTGGTTTGTTATCTGGACTCTACATAAATATGGCACACACTCACTGACACAACTGACACTAGAAATGAATGAGTAGAAAATGTCTTTAGTAAAGGTCTGATCTCTGCTCTCGGTTCAATCAATTTCATTGATTTCCAATCTGATCCCCCCACACCCTTCCTTCTGTTACCAATGAAAAAGATCACCGTATGTTATATCTCCAATTGTTTTTCTGTCATTACATGTTGTTAAATTGTCACTGATTGTATGTATTGCATCTATTCTACTCTGCATCTCCCAGTCGGCGGCGCGCGCATGCGCAGCGGCCCCTCCCCTAGCCACTCTATCACAGTCCTGCCTGGTTAGTGGGGAAACGAAATTTCGAATTCACTCTGTGTACATGTACATGATTGTTTTTGACAATAAAGCAAACTATGACTATGACTATGACTATGACTATCTTAGTAAATTTTTGAAGAAGTGTGTATTCTGGATCCCAGGCAAATTTAATATTCAAAAATCTGTCTGTCGTCTTATTACTTCAGTATACTAGTAAGTGAATTGCTTAATCTATATTTGAATGAGTAATTAATTCCACAGCTCTGATATAATACGCGATGAAACTGCTTCTGTCATTTACGTTTCCATATCTTTTTCTGGAAATTTTGAGAAAAACACAGTGGCTAAGTTATATTTCCTGACCAAGCCTAGCCCAAGATCTGGAGATGGGTCCCCGAGCGCTGTATGGCAGTAGCTTACTGCTCGGACAGGTGCCCCATGAACACTGAGTGAAGGATGGGTCAAATCTGTAAGTCTGAAAGTAGTGAAAATTGTAATATGGTAATTTTATTCACCATATTCTTAAAATAATGCTTAGGTTACAATCAAGTTTTACCCATAAAAAGTAATATATTTTGTCTGGTTCTTTCTGATGGAACTGGGAGTAGAAATAAAGAAACAGTGAGCATACCCTTCAGGCCCAGGTCTATTGGTCCTATTATGCTTTTTTCTGACCTATGTTATAATAATGGAGTTGTGTTCTGTTTCATTTACACGTTTAAAGGTCCCATGGCATGAAATTTTCACTTTCTGAGATTTTTGAACGTTAATGTGAGCTCCCCTACCCTGTTTAGCCCCCCCCCATGGTTAAAAGTTGTGAAATGTCTAAACTGAGCATTTGCGATCCTTTTCTGCATTACAAAAAATCGGAGCTCAAACGGGCGATTTTCAACAAGGCACCTTATTGACGTCAGATCGAAAAAAGAAATGCAAATGCAGTTCCACCCCCGTCTGTCTGAACTCAGCGTCTCTGTAAATCACGCCCAGAGAGTTTGGACTGCGAATGCGCTAGGCAATGCAAAATGCGTTCTTTTATTTGCCTGGAGGCACGTCCGAGTGTTTCTAGGCTCGGAAGTCCTTTATCTGAGCCTCTGGACCTTTGAACAGCAGTGGTTTAATTTTATTTTCTGTGGAAATGTGTTTATTTTTCAATGGAACGCTTCAAATCTCTCCCCCCGTGCAAAAACACGGAAATGGATCAGCTGAGAGCTAGAGCGGAGAGCGGAGAGTTTGGCCACGCCCCCACCCTCTACTATAGGCCAGCTCTTTTCTCCTCATTTGCATTCAAGCAACAACGCCCAGAATAAAGTGTTTGAGAGAGATATTTATGACTCTTTCTCATCTTATCTCTGTTTCTCTTGCACTGAGTGTTGATTTTGAAGAAGGATTCATTTACAGTATTAGGGAACCATTAAGGAGCCATATAAAAGCATCAAGAAGTACCATGTCATGGGACCTTTAACACACAAATTCTTCTCTCAAACAGAAAACACTGTTTCATGTGATGTCATGTGCTCCACTGTTTTATCCATACACTTTCACTAGAATCATTTGGATGATTTCAGCCAGGGAATTGCCAATCTCTACTGAACTCCAGATAAAAATTACCGCTTCAGGACATCACAAGGTGGAACACAGCATTTTGAGCTCCAGGTATGTTTTTTGAGGAGGTAACATTATAACATGGCTTAAAGCTCACAAGAATTCATTTTGTGTAGTATAGGACCTTTAATAGAGAGTGTTTTTTTTTTTAAACAGTCAGTTTGGTGTGGGAATGCACCCTTGACTGTTTTATGGGACCTCTAAGAATTATATGTGAGGTAAGCTAAGCATCAATGAGACAACCACATCCCCCAGAATAAAATACACACTTTTTGTAAGCTGTGTTCAGATGTACTTGTAAATATATAATTTGATGGTCCAGACAGCTGAAATATGTGTAACAGTGAAGCCCAAAGCCACTCAGGTAAAGTGTGTGTTTTATTACCGCTGCTGCATTCAAAACAACTCATATTTATTCATTTAACTTTGTCAATGGGCAGTTTTAAAGCATCATTTGTTATTTATAAAGGTCCATTGGTGTCCAAATTGCTGTAGTGTTGTTTGCTTAAAAGTTTACACCTGATACTAAGGAACATTTTCTTTGGGGGTCCATCACCTGCTTGTTTCTATGGATATGTTATTTCTCTGCCTGTATGACTTTAAACAGCTCTAGCTTACATTTATTCAATTTATTCAAAAACAGGCATTCTGACCGAGGTTGCCTCTCCACAAATCTGACCTACAACTCAATGAAGATAGAAAAGTTTAATACCATACTGTGAAACATCCAGGACAAAGAAATAACAGCTCCATGGAGACAAGCATTTGACGGACCCTCCACCAGAAAAGTTACACAATCTTAAATTTTTATTTATTTATTGTATTTATTTGGTCCGATGAACTAAATTTGCACTGCATCCTCAAATCAAAACTGCACCTGTTTTTGATAGCCACATGGTAAAAAGTCTATATCAGGATCTATATAATAATAATAATAATAATAATAATAATAATTCATTGGATTTATATAGCACCTTTCATGACACCCAAAGCGCTTTACAATTCATTGTTCATTCACTCCACACTTGGTGGTGGTAAGCTACTTTCTGTAGCCACAGCTGCCCTGGGGCAGACTGACGGAAGCAAGGCTGCCAATCTGCGCCATCGGCCCCTCCGACCACCTCCAACACTCATGCACACTCCACTTTCATACTAGGCAAATGTGGGTAAAGTGTCTTGCCTAAGGACACAGTGACAGTTTTTTTTGCAACTGGCGCCCCACTGTGGCACCTGGAATTCCCAGCGGTCTCTCATCCAAGTACTAACCAGGCCCTGCCTTGCTTAGCTTCTGAGATCTGACGGGATCAGGCTTTGACAGGCAGGTATGTTCTTTGATCTGTCATAATTTAGTTTTTATTCATCACAAACAGACCTGGAGTTATGTTTTGTTTTATTCACACATGTTTAACATATAAACCCCGCATCTTTAGGCTAAGTTCTTCTCTCTGTTCCACCTTGTGTGTCATGGCTGCAGCCTACCATCTTTCCAGGACCTGTACGTCTCCAGGACTCGGGGGCGAGCAGGCCGGATAGCAGCGGACACTTCTCACCCTGGACATGGACTATTTGAGCCACTTCCCTCTGGCAGGAGGCTACAGTCCACTGGGACCAGAACTTCCCGTCACAAGTACAGTTTCTTTCCCTCTGCTGTTGGACTCATGAACAATTCATAACATCTGCTTGCCTGGAAGAATCCATGACTCATCGCTGTACCAACGAGTGAGTCTGGTAACGCTTGGTCCAAAATGCGCTGCAGTTGCGCGTAAACAGACAGCTAAGTGAACCAATCAGAGATTGCGCCATCTTGATTCAAAACTGAGGCGGAACTTCCGCTGCCTAAGAGTGACTTTGCGGGCAAAGGCGGGTGCACTGACGTCACCATCTTTGAACGAATCAGAATCGCGGAGTCCGTTGTTAACCGGAGGAGCGAGGGTGGATGGAGGGTGTCCAGATGGTATCGCGCTGTATAGGAAATACAGAGAGATATCATTTGGCTGGCCAGGTAAAACATCTGCACAAAGCTGGACACTTTATATCACTTGTCACTTTAATTAAGTCCTGTTTGCACTACTGCTCTGATGCTGCTCATCTGAACCTTTTTGTTATTTGGATTGTTTATTATTTTTTACTATATTATAGCTATATTTTAGTTATTATTATTATTATTATTATTATTATTATTATTATTATTATTATTATTATTATTATTATTATTATTATTATTATTATTATTATTTAGTGTCTATACTCTAGTTATTACTATTATTATTTAGTGTTTTATGTTTGCACCTTATCACTGAGACAAGTTCCTAGTTTTTGTGAATTCTGTTCACTTGACAATGACGATAAAAGTCTTTCTGATTCTGATGTGATAGTACAGGAAGTGCTCCAGTGAGTTTTTAAACTCCATACACCTTCACTAAAATCATGTTGATCATTTCAGACCTGGAATTGACCACCTATACTGAACTAGAGGTAGCTGAAAACTGCCACTACATGACATCACAATGTGGAACAGAGCATTTTGAGCTTTAGCGATGTAGACAAAGTAATAATAAAAGATTACGTATGAATGAAACAAAACACAACTCCAGGTATGTTATTGGTGAAGTAACAACATTCTAAGATGGCTTAAAGGGATATGCCACCCCCAGGTCAAACTTGGGCATCTCCCCACAGTCCAGAGACTAAAATAAGTGGTGGAAAGTGTTTTTCTGGTGACCCAGCCATTGTCCAGGTCTGTCAGCACTGACCGCCGCGTTATCTGCAGCTACTCCGCGTTAGACTGGAGTCCAACGTCGCCAGAGAAAGATTTCGGCCAAAAGGAATTAATTTGCTCGATGTGTTTCCCAATTACTTTCTGTGTAGTGCACATTCATATCAAGTGCAAATAAATGTGCAAATCAACACGGAGAGCTTGCCTTGGTCATTTTGGGTGGGAACTATTTTTCAGTGCGGAAAAAGAAAGCCGAAGCACACACCACACTGCGTAACAGGGGAACTCCCTTCCTGGTGCGTAACAGGGATTCCCCTGTCGGCGTGGTGTGTGCTTCGGCTTCGGAAAAAGAAAGCCAAAGCACACACAATAGTTCCCACCTAAAATGACCAAGTCAAGTTCTCCGTGTTGATTTGCACATTTATTTATATCAGAAAGTAATTGGGAAACGCATCGAGCCAATTAATTCCTTTTGGCCGAAATCTTTCTCTGGCGCCGTTAAACTCCAGTCTAACGCGGAGTAGCTGCAGATACCGCGGCGGTCAGTGCTGACAGACCTGGACAATGGCTGGGTCACCAGAAAAACGCTTTCCACCACTTATTTTAGTCTCTGGACTGTGGGGAGATGCCCAAGTTTGACCTGGGGGTGGCATATCCCTTTAAAGCTCACCAGAATCAATTTTGGGTAATATAAAACCTATAAGAAAGATTTTATTCTCTATGCATTTTTTCACTGTATTTGCATCGCTTTATTGTACATCATGATCCCATCCTGTTCTGGAGGTCCATGGGGAGACTGTGGGTGGCCCTGACAGTGCAGTCTGAACCAGAGGTATGCACACAGACAATGGTGTATCTATACAGACCTGCCTGACCTCTGAAGGCTCTGCTGTCTCTGCTGCTGGCTCTCAGCTCTGTATTTTGACATGGGCTGGTTTTGTATTACCACGAGATGATAGTGCCAGTCACTCCTGACCACAAAAGTCAAACTGCAGTCTGTATGATTAAAAGCATGTTCTCCTCCTCTCCACAAACCAGGATCTTGTTTCCAAAGGAGTAATAATTCTCTTTAACCTTTCACCTGCTTATGCAACCTTGGGTTCAGTCACTTCATGTCGTAATGATAAAATTCTGATTTATAATAATACACATAAACAATACACAGTCAGATTGTGTGATTTACTTTTTCATATCTTTTTTCTGGAAACACAATGCTTAAAGGTGCACTATGTAACTTTTTGTTTTGGGGGTCTGTCACCTTGTTGTTTCTCTGGATTTGTCATTGCTTTGCCTGGAATGTTCCCCAGTATTACATTAAACAGCTCTACGTTACAGTTAATAAATTACAGTGACTTTATAGCTCAGAAACACAATAATTTTGACTGTAGCGGGGTCGCCTCTCCACAGATTTGACCTGTAACTTGGTCTGATTTGGTCTTCATGAAGATAGAAAGGTTTAATGCCATACTGTGAAACATTCCTGACAAAACAATAACATCTCTATGGAGAAAAGCATTTGACAGACACTCTACCAGGAAACGTGAAAAGTCCCTCAGTCGTCCAGGTAGAATCCATGATAACAGGAGAAGTTCAATTTGTCAACTGGACAAAGTTTGTTTGGTTGAAAACGTTTCGCCGCTCATCCGAGAGGCTTCGTCAGCTCTAATAAGAATACTGGTAAGACACTTGCTTATATCTTGCTGCAGGGAGGAGCTAACTAGCTAACTACTTTCCGAAACTATCTCATTGGTTTCAGTCTTTTGTTTCTCTGGCGTCTAGCTAACGATCCCTATTCATCCCTACACGCCTGTTTTTCACACCTCTGGCCCTGACCTGGCTAGCCCTATTGTTTCCCTGTTTGCTTGATCTAGGCTTAAAAAAGGAATTATAAATGGGAGACAAATTATGTCTGACTCCACCATTTCTGTTCAGAGAAGGATTCTCTTTTTTGACAAAAATAGCCTCTTTAACTCCCCTCTCAAACCAATTCTTTTCCCTGGCTAAGATCTGAACCTCACTGTCCTCAAAAGAATGACCCGTGGCTTCTAGGTGAAGATGTACGGCAGATGACGGTCCACTCTGGCACGCCCGTCTGTGTTGGTACATCCTCTTGTGAAGTAGCTGCTTGGTTTCTCCAATATAGCGCTCACTGCAGTCTTCACTACACTGAATGGAGTAGACCACATTGCTTTGTTTGTGGCTCGGTGTTTTGTCCTTTGGGTGGACGAGTTTTTGTCTTAAAGTGTTTGTGGGTTTGAAATAAACTGGGATTTCATATTGTCTGAACATCTTCTGTAGTTTTTCCGACACGCCGGCCAGGTACGGAATCGCTACCCCTTTCCTCCTGGGTTCGGATTCTCTATTATCTTGTTTCTTGCCCTTGTCTCTCTTGGTTTTGTTAACAGCCCATTTGGGATAACCACAAACAGAGAGGGCTTCCTGCACATATTGTTCTTCTTTCTCCTCTTCTTTCCCTCTACCAGGAAAGTTACACAATTGCGCTGAAAAACAGAAAAACATGCGTCAGTGTGAATGGGCTTGCATTTCCACAAAACTGGCCCAGAGGAGGACCTGCTCTTGCTTTATAGAAATGTTGTTCACCCAGGTAAAATATTCCACAAAACTTATCTCCATGGAGTATGCTCCTTAGTGTGGTTTTCCTTTTTATTTCCATGGAATCGTGCATACTACCTCTAGAAAGTTACACAGTACTTTAGTTGTATTGACTGTTCCCATAATATTAATACTCTGCCATTTCCAGATCTAGTTCAAATCACAGTTATTTATGTGTATTCCACAGGTGTTATTGCTCATATAACCTCATATTATTCTGAATTAAATTATTTGACCTCAGATTTAGAGTTTAGTGCTTTGTTTGTTCATTCCACACTTTTTTATTTTACTCTAAAGTTGACATGTTTTGATACAATGTGTAATCAGTCACACTTATCAAAGTTTGTTCCAGACTATACATCTTTACTAAAGTACCATGTCACCTTGTTATTTTAGAGTTCCCAAATAAAATGCCTAATGCACAGGTGATATCACTCAGGCTCCTTTCGCTCAAAAATCAATTAAAGTTCACCAAATGACCAAACTTGTCATAGCTTTAGTGTCCTGCCCATTTCCCATAGATATTTTAGTTTAGTTTAACAGCATTTTGGAGGCTAATCACCTATGTGCTAACTAATGTCCATAAAGTGGATGTTTTAAATCTAAAAAAAACAACAGACATGACCGGACATGTAACATCACAGCAACATCACATGACCACTCTGAGGAAGACTGCTATTGAGCAGTCAAAACTGTCAGGTATGAAAACTTGGTCTGAAAAAAGAACCTAACAACATAAATTATCAGAAGAACAAATTAACCTCATTGGACTAAAAAAAACATTTTAAAAAGATTTGTGGTACACATCCTATTTAACTTGCTTTAAAGATCCCATGACATGGTACTTCTTGATGCTTTTATATGGTGCCTTAATGATTCCCTAATACTGTAAATGAATCCTTCTTCAAAATCAACACTCAGTGCATGAGAAAGACACATGTACACAGTCAGAGTCAGAATATCTCTCTCTGAACGACTCATTCTGGGCCTTGTTGCTTGAATGCAAATGAGAAGGACACAGATAGGTTAGAGGAGCGGGTGGGGGGGGGGCAAATACACCGCTGGTTCCTTGTTACTGTGTGCTGTCTCCCACTTCTGCGTTTTAAGCGCGGAGGAAGAAAGGAGAGGAATTTCAATGAAAAAAACACATTTTCACAGAAAATAAAATTAAACCACTGCTGTTTCAGAGGTCCAGAGGGTCGGGTAAAGGACTTCCGAGCCTAGAAACACTCGCACGTGCCTCCAGGCAAATAAAAAAACGCATTTCGCATTGCGTAGCTCCTTCGCGGTCCAAACTCTCTGGGCGTGATTTCCAGAGACAGGGGGTGGACATCCAGACGGTGGTGGAACTGCATTTGCATTTCTTTTTTCGATGTGACGTAACATAGTTGCCTTGTTCAGAATCGCCCGTTTGAGCTGTGTTTTTTTCTAACGCAGAAAAGGATCACAAATGCTCAGTTTAGACATTTCGCAACTTTTAGCCATGTAGGGGGGCCTAAACAGGGTAGGGGAGCTCACATTAACGTTCAAAAACCTCAGAAAGTGAAAATTTCATGCCATGGGACCTTTAAAATGCATATTAAAAAAGAGGCATAGCTGATTAGTCCCACCCTTCCTCTTCTGATGATCTGAGTTGCTTTCTAGATTGCTATCTGGTTTTATTACCTTTCTATATCTGATTCTTTGGATGAAGAGTCTTTCCATGACAATTGCAGGATCCATCCATCCATCCATTTTCTTAGGCTTATCCAGGGCCGGGTCACGAGGGCAACAGTCTAAGCAGGGACTCCCAGACTTCCTTCACCCCGGACACTTCCTCCAGCTCCTCCCGGTGGGACATGCCCGGAACACCTCCCGTGGGAGGCGTGGGGTTACAAGATGTGGGGTTATAAAAACATGGGCTCATATCTTCCTTATTTTGAGTTCAGTGTCTAATATTTAGACACGTGCTTTGTCAATAGTCAGATTTCCGGTCCATTCGTCCACTTTCCTCAAATAGCCATCATACTGTAGTCAAAAGTGGAGTTGGATTTCTATTACAAAGGTTTGGTGGCTACATGAAACCTGGTTGGATTGAGGTCCTTTGGTTTGTATTTGTTTAAAGAGCTGGGGAAGAGTAAGGACATGGGGTCAATCACACTATTACAGCTTTGTCCTGTATGTGGGCCTAGTATCTTTCATTTATTTTATTCTATTGTGTTTCCGAAACTATTTTACACATGAGTCATTGTTTTTTATTATTTTATTCTGTTTGCAAATGTTATTGATACTTTGCAACTGATGTCAGCATTCCCTGTGGGTGTGGTGCTAGCCCCTAGGCACTGCTCTGTTTTACTTAGTTCTGACTTAGCTGGAGGTAAACTAATTTTGTGCTGTTCTATTGCATATTACTGCACATTTCACTGCTGCATCTTCCATTGCACATTTTTGATGCACACTGTACATTTTGGACATCTGTAAATAGGTATTCATTTATTCTTTTTCATTGCTTTTAGATTTTAGATTTTTGTTTTAGAAGTTTGTTTTGTCTTTATATTGTATTTTGTACACTGTCTTTTTGCACTGCTTGGCCAGAGAGAAACGACATTTCGATTCACTATATGTTGAACACATATGGTAGAATTGACAATAAAGTTGACTTTGATCTTTGAACTTTTGAACTTAAACATGTCCGTCTCAAATAACATTGCAATCAAAAGCTAGCTAGTATTAGCCAAGTGTTCTTCAGTTAGTCACTGTCTGTTCAATGTATTTTTTTTCTTGAGTTTTAGACAATCTAAAAATGTATCTGGTGTTTGTTAATATGCGCTTTGAGTCACCATGATAAACATTTTGCCATAGACATACATGCAGTACACCTCCAGCGTGATGTCAGTGTAAAGTATCCAGGCATCCAGGCAAAGTATCCAGGCAGTTTATTTAAAGGTACCATATGTCATTTTTCCAGTGACTGGTTCACATTTTCAATGCTAAAACCATGCTTTCTAACTGGCTCTCCTCTTCACAAATCTGACAAGTAGCATTTAGAAGTTTTGTAATATTATTTTTCATGAAAAGCTAAAAAAAAAAAAGTTAAAATGCCATACGATGGAATATTCCAGGCAGAGGAATAACATCTTCGTGGAGACCAGTTTTATCGTCCTTTCTTATGAGCTTGTGTGATTCACTTTGCAGTACTAGAAACAGGTGTATACAGAGGACCTTTGTGTTGTGAGGTGCGAGTGCCAACCGCAATACCAAGCTGCCAATGTTATAAACAGATAGCCAGGCCCCATCTGAACTGGTGATCTCCATCTCTCCACCAACGTGCAACAGCAGATCCAAACACTCCTGCAGTGTTTACGATGTTTACTTTATCACCATTTCCACAGGAGAGAGCGATGGCTCAACCCAAAACATTAGCAGTTTTCATTAGTATCCCTTTCTCAGGCGGTTCTTCACGAGAGGCTTGTGCTCGATCATGTGAAGCCAGTGTTTGTGTATAACCTACAGCTGTTAGACCCAACCTTCATCCCACACTCTTCTTCTTCTGTGCTCCTGGTGAAATGCATTAGGAGGTCTACAAATCACAGTTCATCAGCAGAACAGCCAGACACAGAGACAGGACCAACTGATTCAAGTCCAGGGCATGACTTCCAGACTGGGTTTATTAGCTTTGGTTGGGCTCAGCGTTTGTTGCATCCTGTGTCAGTGCCTGTATTTGTGTATATGTCCCCCATGCATACTAATGGGGCCTAGAGTGAAACAGCACTCCCGAATCTAGCTGCTTTGGGACAAGTGCATGGAAAATGAAAAAAATAAATAATTCTTGCATTCTTTTACAATGCATTCTGTTATTTGAGACTCCCATCTTATTTGGAAAGATTGGGAAATCTGTGATATGTGTGTAAAATGAGTAATATGTTTTATGTAATGCTATTTGCAAATAACCTGGCTCACAGCAGATTGATATGCAAACTGAGTTTTACACATCATCAGTTTGGGATGGCTCTCACTGAGAGAGCTTGGAAAACGGCTATTTTAATCTGATTGGCCACAGCATCACAACAGCAGAACAAGCTGAAACATTAAAATTAAACTCTTTATTACATACAGTTGAGAGGAAAGCACAGGCATCTGACCATAGCATTCACACAGTGGAAAGCTAAACTTTCAGCAAATGCATCACAAACTGGACACTGTGGGATGGACTCCAGAGACCTGAGCTTCATACTGTATTATTCCAGCACTGACACTCAACAAGACCAGGCTTTAATTCATCAGTGCATTTATATTGCGCCTTTCATGACACCCAAAGAGCTTTTTTTTGGTCTTTTCTATCTTTACTAAAGTGAAAGTCATACAGAGTGGAAAAAAGAGGAACAAAAGAGGAAAACGAAAGGAGGAATTTCTAAGGCTTGTAACTTCGCTAAATGATGTCCTACACGACGTCCTTATGTGCGACGTGACGTCCTTCTTGACGTCCGTATGTGTGATGACGTCCTTCTTGATGTCCTTATGTGCTACACGACGTGACGTTCTTCTTGACGTCCATACATGTTGTGACGTCCTTCTTGACGTCCGTACGTGTGATGACGTCCTTCTTGACGTCTGTACATGTCGTGACGTCCTTCTTGATGTCCTTACATGTCGTGACGTCCTTCTTGACGTCCGTACGTGTGATGACGTCCTTCTTGATGTCCTTACGTGCTACACGACGTGACGTCCTTCTTGACGTCCGTACATGTCGTGACGTCCTTCTTGACGTCCATACGTGTCGTATAGTGGTGAGTATCCCCGCCTGTCACGCGGGAGACCGGGGTTCGACCTCCCGACGGGGAGCCTACCCTAGGTGTCGATGTGTCGATGGTGTCGACGTGATGGTCAAAAGACTGTGTAGCTTCTATGGCCTGAGGCGTCCTAATACCTCGCCAATCATTGGCTCGAGGCACCCTCTGGCCACACCCCCGAGGCTTCTCACTCCACACTCGGTGGTGGGAAGATACTACTGTAGCCACAGCTGCCCTGGGACAAACTGACAAAAGCAAGGCTGCCAAACTACACCATTGGCCTCCTTCAACCACCACCAACTATTGTGCACACATCACATATACTAGGCAATGTGGGTGAAGTGTCTTGCCTAAGAACACAACAACTAGCACCCCACTGCAGCAGCTGATTTTCCCAGCAGTCTCCAATCCGAGTCCTGACCAGGCCTTAACTGCTTACCAAATCAGGCTTTGACAAACCAGTATGGCCACTTGGCTTAAGCTTCTTGTCTCCATGGAGATAGATACATTTAATACTGTACTGTGGAACATAAGCAATGCAATAACATCTCTATAGGGACAAGCAGGTTACCCTCCACCAGAAAAGTTACATTGTGAAGCTTTAAGCTGTGTTTGCTCACACTGTTGGTGAATATAAAGCAGACAGTCTGTTTGGGGTTAAGAGGAAATGATGAAAAGTCTGTATAGTTTATGTTGATAAAATTGATAAAGATGTAGTAAAAAAAATCCCATTAATGAATATGAATAAAAGCATTGTATAAAATTTTATTGGCATTAATCTTTTGTTATATCACCCAGCCTTGTACAATAAAGGAGTTTTTATCGATATTAAATATGATAATGTTTGATATAACTGTGGAGGATATGACAGATTTTGGTGAAATGGAACATTTCTTGGTGTTCCCTGATGACATCAAGGATCCTGGAAACACCCAAATACAAACAACTATCCATCTTATCATTCCCATTCAGATATGCACATTCAAAAGTTCAATAACCCTAACCAAATGTCGGATTCATTTTTAAGGCAAATAGAGAAGTAAAGGTTTTCTTAAGAGGTGGTTGTACAAACTTAATTTAATACTCTAGTCTCTGCATTGTTTACCTATCTATAGAAAAAGAGGAAATATAAAAACTATGTGTAAATACTCTTAGAACCTGTTACGGTATCAGTATTGCCATTGGGAAATCTGTAATGTATGCTAAAAATATGTTACATTTTACACCAAGCTGATGCTGGTGGCAGTTCTGGGCCAGTCCCCATTTCAGAACCAGTTTTGTAGTTTTACACTAAAGAAATGCTGCTCTTGGTGCTGAGAAATAAATTGGCAGCAGTTAGAAAAAAAACAAAAATTTACTAAAATCTAAATTCTGGCTAGTAAACAGATGATAAATAATTGCTCTCATTTGGTGGAAAGCCAAGCTAATACAGCACAGAACCAGCACCGGTACCAACCTGGAACTGGCTCTGAACAAGCCCTGAACAAGCACCTTTGTAGAAAAGGGGTGTGTGGGATTCACTAATTTATGCATAATGTTTTGTCTGATATGAGCAATATCATGTAATTTGTCAACTAGCTTATTTATTTATTTATTTATTTCAGGGACAATGCACATTAATAAACATTTGCATGTAAATATGCCAGAATTAGCCCAAGGGCTATTTTTATTTTTCATCTGTAGTCCCTGGACAGGTGTAAAGTGTCAACCTGCAGGAAGTAAAATAAAATAGAAAAAAAACAAGGTTATTATTTACACTCTAAAATCGTCCTTACATACAGTCGCATACAGCTCCATGCAATTATATACAGTCATAAAGCCACATTCAGCCACATACATTTATTTTCAGCCACAAACACCACATACCGTTGTGTGCAGTCACCAGGGCCGGCCCAAGCCTTTATGGGGCCCTAAGCAGAATTTGATTTGGGGGGGGCCCCCTAGTCACGCCCCCTGGTGGCGTGGGGGCCCTAAGCGGCCGCCTAGTTCGCTTATGCCTTGGGCCGGCCCTGGCAGTCACATACAGACACATACAGACTCATACAACAAAAGTCACACAACAGTAACACATAAGAGGCAGGATGGCGACAGGGGCATCAGGAGGTGGATGTTAGTGCTGACAGGACTCATTCTCAATTAACCATTTCTTTAATAGGAATTTAAATGAGATGTTTGTGGTGGGGGTGGTGCTCCAGTCATGGGCAGCTTGCACAGAGAAGGTGGTTTGGCCAAGACTTTTTCTGAGGGGGATGATACAGTCCCCTCTCGATGCCCCTCTGGTTCTGCTGTGTTCAGAAGTCCTGATGTGAATAAACTGTGTGAGTGGAGGAGATGACAAGCCCTGAATGATTTAGTATATGAGACACAGCTGAACATATTTGACCATGTTTTCCCAGTTAAGTAGACTGTGTTTTTACAGGATTGGACAGTGGTGATAAGAGTGGGGTTTCTGGTCAAGAGTTTTGATGGTGCGTTTATAAAGAGATTGGATGGGTTTTAAAGCTGTAGAGGTTGAGTGAGGCCAGACAGTTAGACGGTAAGTGATATGGGAAAGTATTCCAGAATGCATGAACATTTTGGCTGAATGTATGGACATTTGAGGTCGAATGTGTCGAAAGTTGCTGAGATTGAATTTGATGCGATTATTAACCATTTTTATGTGGGATTTGAAAGTGAATTTTGAATCAAGGATGACACCGAGGTATTTGTATTCTGGAACCACCTGGAGCCATTCACTGCACACATGGACCCAGGACTACAGACTTGTGGCTCTGACATCTGTGGTCATGAAGTCATTGGAGCGCCTGGTTCTGCCCCACCTCAAGATCCTCATGGCCCCCCTCCTAGATCCCTTGCAGTTTGCTTACAGAGCCAACAGATCTGTAGATGATGCCATTAACATGGCTCTACACTTCACCCTGCAGCATCCGGACTCCCCGGGAACCTACGCCAGGATCCTGTTTGTGGATTTCAGCTCTGCCTTCAACACCATCCGCCCAGACCTCCTCCAAGGCAAGCTGTCTCAGATGAACGTGCCTGATCCTCTCTGCAGGTGGATCACTGACTTCCTGATGGACAGGAAGCAGCACCTGAGGCTGGGGAAGAATGTTTCGGACTCCCGGACCATCAGCACCGGCTCTCCCCAAGGCTGTGTTCTTTCTCCTCTGCTCTTCTCCCTGTACACCAACTGCTGCACCTCCTCCCACCGACCTGTCAAGCTCATCAAGTTTGCAGATGGCACCACGGTCACTGGACTCATCTCGGACAGGGATGAGTCTGCCTACAGGACGGAGATTGACCGTCGTGTCCTGGTGCAGCCAGAACAACCTGGTGCTGAACGCCTAGACGACAGTGGAGATCATTGTGGACTTTAGGAAGCACCACTTCCTGGGGACCACCATCAATGGTGGTCCCCAGGACCACCATTGATGGACAATGGTGCAGTTCTACACTGCCATCATCGAGTCCATCCTCACCTCCTCCATCACCGTGTGGTATGCTGGAGCCACCACCAGGGACAAACAGAGACTGCAGCGTGTTGTGCGCTCTGCTGAGAAGGTGATTGGTTGCAGCCTTCTATCTCTTCAAGACCTGTATACCTCCAGGACACGGACATGTGCAGGTCAGATTGCATCCGACCCTCCTCACCCTGGTCATGGACTTTTTGACCTGCTCCCCTCAGGCAGGAGGCTACAGTCCATTCAGGCCAGAACCTCTCACCGTAAAAACAGCTTCTTCCCCTTCTTCTAGACTCTTGAAAAATAATAACACTAGGACTGTTCCCACCCCCCGCTCTGTGTCAGTCACCTGATCCTGTGATGTATTTTTTGCACCTGTCTGTTTGCACTGATCATTACCTGCACTGTTGTATTCTTGTAAATTTGTAAATTTTCTGATTCTGATTCTGATTCTGACATCAGGATCTATAGAGGAGCTGTTATGCGTTTACCCCTGAATTGACCTAAAATTAGCTATGACTAAATAGAAGACAATTGTATATCCAGACCAAACTGACAATGATTCATCAGTTCTGAATCTGAAATATTAATTGTAGAATAATATTTTGGGAGCGACAAATCCTAAAATGGTATTTTGAATAATGTGATCCATGTTTTGACTCAACATACTTCCCACTATTATGAATCTTTAACTGTCTGCTGAGGTTCTATCAACTCTATGACAAAAATGGCCTGGTAGTTTCATCCATTATAATTTAAGGAATGATGCATGGGCTCAATTTGCCAAAGGGCTGAGGTTGTAAAATCACTGTGCAGATGGAGAGACATTAACAAAACATAAAAATCTGTGACGGCTCCACTTCACCTTTCAACTCTGGCAATAGAGCTAATAAATACTGTACTGCTAATTAGAATTGCATGTATCGTATTTCTGCAAAGGTCATGAAAACTTTTTAGTACAGGGATAATTTCAACTTCAACTTCATTTCACGATGAATGCATGGCTCTATTAGCACATACAATACATTCACAGGGGATAAGGTCTTCATTAGTTTACTTTGCCATTGTTCATTGCCCATTAGTGACAACAGGAGGAGCTCCAAGACCTAAACAAAACAAAGGTGTAGTTTATTTTACAAATGCAGATATTATTTTAAGTTGAAAATGCGAAATACTGTTTAAAAGAGAATTCAAGCCACAAGAATCCATAATATTTATATTATATATTATATTATAATATTTATTATTATTTTTAGCTTTTGACATTGTACAGCACTTTGGCCAGTTCTCACTGTTTTTAAATGTGCTATATAAATAAAATTTACTTACTTACTTACTTACTATTTGTTGTTTAGGTGCATTGCGTAACTTTTCAGTTGGAGTGCATCACCTCCAAGGTGGTTTTATTGCTCAAAAAATATATAGAAAAACAGGCATTCTGACTTTCTAATTGTTTTTGGTATAGCAAAAATTATACTATTGTTATGTCAAGTTCTAATAATTCCACCACTAAAACTGCATGGACTATTTCTTTTAAAGGTCCCATGGCATGAAATTTTCACTTTCTGAGGTTTTTGAACGTTAATGTGAGCTCCCCTACCCTGTTTAGGCCCCCCCCCATGGCTAAAAGTTGCGAAATGTCTAAACTGAGCATTTGCGGTCCTTTTCTGTGTTACACAAAACCAGTGTTCAAACGGGCGAGTTCGGACAAGGCACCTTTTTGACGTCAGATCGGCAAATGCAGCTCCTGCCCCTCCCTCTGTCTCCACTCAGCGTCCCTGTATATCCCGCCCATAGAGTTTGGACTGTGAATGCGCTACGCAATGCGAAATGCGTTTTTTTATTTGCCTGGAGGCACGTCCGAGTGTTTCTAGGCTCGGAAGTCCTTTATCTGAGCCTCTGGACCTTTGAACAGCAGTGGTTTAATTTTATTTTCTGTGGAAATGTGTTTATTTTTCAATGGAACGCTTGAAATCTCTCCCCCCGTGCAAAAACAAGGAAATGGATCAGCTGAGAGCTAGAGCCGAGAGCGGAGACTTTGGCCACGCCCCCACCCTCTATTATTGGCCAGCTTTTTTCTCCTCATTTGCATTCAAGCAACAACGCCCATTATGACCTGTTCTGAGGGAGAAAAAATACTCTTTTTCATCTTATCTCTGTTTCTCATGCACTGAGTGTTGATTTTGAAGAAGGATTCATTTACAGTATTAGGGAACCATTAAGGAGCCATATAAAAGCATCAAGAAGTACCATGTCATGGGATCTTTAAGGGTCTATATTATGCAGTTTTCTGATCATGACATCATGACAAGGTGGGAAAGAGCATTTTGTGCTTTGGAGATGTAGACAGACTAATAATAAAGGATTACACAAACGTGTGAATGAAACAAAACCCTGGGTTTTTGTGTGTTTTTGAGGAGATAACAACATGTCTTAAAGTTCAGCTCTGGTGCTGACGAAGCCTCTCGGATGAGCGGCGAAACGTTTTCAACCAAACAAACTTTGTCCAGTTGACAAATTGAACTTCTCCTTTGATCATGGATTCTACCTGGACGACTGAGGGACTTTTCAAACATGTCTTAAAGCTCACAAGTGTCAATTTTGTGTGATATAGAACCTTTAAAAATAAAAATGAATGTTAAGAAAGTGGTATACATTGAAGTATTTTATAAGGTGTAGAATTGTATCTAGTTTCAGTCCACATCTGGAAGGTGAACAGAATCTATAAGCATCATTTTAATGTTTTTGTCCCTGTAGGCCCCTAGAGTGAGGCATAAAGGCTATTCAGACTGGCCTGGCGCAGGCTCTGGCCCCTCTGCTGAAAAGGATCTAAGAGTGAGCGAAGAACAGTGAGGAGGCCTTTATGGTAATGAGAGCTCCATGCCAGAGTGCTGTAGTAACTCAACTCAACATGGAAATACGTGCTTGGCCTGAAATATTGTCCCGTATTGTCTCATCTATATAAATGTGTATTATTATTTAGATGTGAATCTTAAAGTTACATTTAAAGGGCCGATATTACGCTATGTTCTGATTTATGTTATAATGCTGTTTCCTCATAACCTAGAGCTGTGTGTTGCTTCATTCACACATAATTAACACACAAACTGAAACTCAAATTCAAAACACTCTGTTTTATTTTATTTACTTAGTTCATTTATGAGACAAGGACAATCTAAATTAACCTTAACATGAGAGATGCATTGTGCATGTTGTAGCACTAGAGCTATTTCCACCTGTAGTCCCTGGTGGATGTTTTTGAGGTTTGATGGAACATGGACATGGGGAGAACATGCAAACTCTACACAGACTTCTATGTGGCTGGAATAAATTGTGCTCTGCATCTCTGGAAAACGGTGAATAGAAAAAAGGACTGTACATGGCACACCTGTTGGGAGGCTCACACTGACTTTTCAGTGGCCTTTCTTTATTGTTGGCAGTCAATATAGTAGCTGCAAACATCAGATCGCTTTGGTGTGTATTCTGCAGTGCTTGCCAGATATCAAACAAACACACTGATATCATAGCAGTGCAATAGCCAGACTTTGGATCAGATGCTGATGGATAAGTTGCTTGATGGCAACTTCAAAAAACCCTCAATGTTAAGCCCACTGCGGGTGTGGCCGGAAAAAATGTGAGCACAAGTGCACACTTGTACTCACATTTTTTTGACCCCAAGTTGACTCTTGGGGTGAAAATAAGTCTCACTTTATTTAACCTGTAATGGCCTTATAAGATATGCCTTTATTAGTCCCACAGTGGGGAAATTCCAGAAATTATTAGAAATGATTTAGATTTATTCTAGATTTATTTATTCTAGATTCTAGATAGATTTATTTTATTAATAATAATTAATTAAAAATTATTATTATTTAATTAATGGTAAAAGGAGAAATTCAATTTGTCAACTGGACCAAGGTTATTTGGTCAAAAACGTTTCTCAGCTCATCCGAGTTGCTTCGTCAGTTCTGGTTAGAGTGCTGATGGACACTACTTGTATCTAGCTGCAGGGAGGAGCTCACTACACTGAAATTATTCTGAAACTATCCCACCTCTTTGTTTTCAGCTTTCTGGCTTTTGTTTTTTTCAGTTTATCTCTGGCGTCTAGTTTAGCATACCCATTCAAACCCTAATGTCTGTTTTCACACCTCTGGACCTGACCTGGCTAGCCCCCTTGTTTTCTTTGTTTGTTTTGATTTAGGTTTGAGAATGGAATTATAGATGGGAGACAAATTATGTCTGACTCCCCCATTCCTGTTTAAGGAAGGATTCTCTTTCTTGACAAAAATAGCCTCTTTAACTCCCCTCTCAAACCAGTTCTTTTCCCTGGCTAAGATCTTATTTAATTAACCACCCCTAAACATAATTGCATAACTGAGCTACCAACACAAATGTGTCTTTATATAGTCAGTCTCGCAAAGAGGCTTGTGTTGTCAATAGCTCTGTGTACAGAAAGTGGCACTTGCTACCTGAACAGTGAGGTCATAATCGGGCCACTGTTCTGAACCTTCTTTATGAGAAATACCAGCTCAATAAACACGCACGCACCACCCAGTTTGAGTGAATAGTGAAATAGGTTGCAAGATGTGAAAAGTGTAAGTCTAATTTTTTGCATATGTTTTGAAGAGCTCAAATTAATTCTAACTTGAGTGACAGAGCTTCTAACATAGCAGTGCTTTCAGTTATCTTCACACACATCATCAACATTCCCCAGGGAATGCTGATGATGTCAGCTGCAAATGAATGTGACTATATAGTTTGGGCAATTGCAAATATTCCTTGACGACTGCTTCTAGTACATTCAGGATAACACCACTGTGAAATCTGCATTCATGGGATTTACCTGTGATAATACAATGCACTGGAATTTTCATTACAGGGCCTGTAGGACCTTTAGGGAGTGATCACTCACTAAAAGAGAAAATTGCATTTTGAGGGAAAAAAACTTTAAAGGTCCCATGACATGGTACTTCTTGATGCTTTTATATGGCTCCTTAATGGTTCCCTAACACTGTAAATGAATCCTTCTTCAAAATCAACACTCAGTGCATGAGAAACAGAGATAAGATGAGAAAGAGTATTTTTTCTCTCTCTGAACAGTCCATTATGGGAGTTGTTGCTTGAATGCAAATGAGGAGGACAGAGATGGCCTATAGTAGAGGGTGGGGGCGTGGCCAAACTCTCCGCTCTCAGCTCTCAGCTGTGCGCTCTGACCCATTTCCGCGTTTTTGCGCGGAGGAAGAGATGAGAAGCGTTCCATTGAAAAATACACATTTCCACAGAAAATTAAATTAAACCACTGCTGTTCAAAGGTCCAGAGGCTCAGATAAAGGACTTCTGAGCCTAGAAACACTCGGACGTGCCTCCAGGCAAATAAAAAAACGTATTTCGCATTGCCTAGCGCATTCGCAGTCCAAACTCTCTGGGCGTGATTTACAGAGACGCTGAGTTCAGACAGACGGGGGTGGAACTGCATTTTTCGATCTGACGTCACATAGTTGCCTTGTTCAGAATCGCCCGTTTCAGCTCAGTTTTTTTCTAACACAGAAAAGGATCGCAAATGCTCAGCTTAGACATTTCACAACTTTTAGCCATGGGGGGGCCTAAACAGGGTAGGGGAGCTCACATTAACAAAAAAAACTCACAAAAACCTCAGAAAGTGAAAATTTCATGCCATGGGACCTTTAAATTGACACGAGTTGATTAAATGAAATGATAAAACAGATTGGCACAATGTGGTAATACAGGAAGTGCTCTACTGTGTTTTTAAACTCCATACACCTTCATTAGAATCATTTGGATTATTTCAGATCTGAAATTGCTAATCTCTACTGAACAAAGGGTAAAAGGTAGCATGTTAACATGAAAGCTACTGCTTCATGGCATCACAAGGTGGAACAGGGCATTTTGAGCTTTGGAGGTGCAATTCCAGGGCTGAAAATGTGGTGTATGTAGTTAGTTGTATTGGTCATTTCTTATGCAACATTGACCCCATTGATCTCCACAGAAACCACAGACAGTCCACTTCCTGAACTCAGAGCATGAGTTGGAGTACTCAGAATAGTGGAAATGAACTGACAATGTGCAGAGTGTATTGTGGATGGGAGGTTTTGTGTCCACACCACAGGATCTTCTCACAGCCCGGGTCTCACGAGGGCCGATCGGACTCTCCTTCTCCCCTTATCAAAGGAAGGAAATAACCTGAAGCTGCTTCCATGCATTGTGTGTTATTGTTCACTCCAAGCAGTGTGGTTAGTGACAGCAGTCGGAGTCTATATTTAAATGATTGGGAAAAATAATGATCGGATTATGCTTTCAAGGAATCTAAAATTAAAGGTTCACTCTGTAACTTTCTTTTGTTTCTATGTATTTGTCATTTCTCTGCTACTGAATGTTCCACATTAAATAGCCCTACCTTACATTTATTCAATTACAGGTGGTTTTATTACAGAAAAATAGGCTTTCTGACTGTGAGCGGGATTGCCTCTCCACAGATCTGACCTGTAACTTGGCTTGGTTTAGTCTCTATGAAGCGACAAAGATTTAATGCCATATTGTGAAATAGGGATGTCAACTTACGATTAATCGACTTACGATTAATTGTCGATCAAGACGTTGGTCGATTAAAATGCATTAATTGTAACTAATCGCTAGAGGAGAGGGCGCTACTCTGGAATGTGAACACGAGATGTGAACCAGTGTTGTATAAAGTAGTGGAAAATCAAACTCAAGTAAAAGTATAGGTTCCCCTCCCAAAAATGACTTTGGTAAAAGTCAAAGTCACTGACTGAAATGTTACTTGAGTAGAAGTCTTAAAGTATCTGGAACTTCTTGTACTTAAGTATGACAAGTAATGTAAAAATAAATGTACTCAAGTAATGTAATTAAAAGTACAAGTAAAAGTATCAAGCAAAGGCAGTCTGAAGCTAACCCTTGCTTTGTTACTTAGATAGCACAAACACACAGCGCTTGTTTAAATTTTTAAATGTAGGCACAGGTTAATGTTATTTTTTGTCCTTTTGAACTCTTGTGCCCTTTCTCATTCGTTACACTTAGCCGACAGCTATGCCTTCCCTTGAGCCGAAAAAGCTAGGTAGCCTGTTAGCTCCAACATCGTCAAATACGCTTTGTGTAACCGAAACAATGTCACACAAAGTTCATTTGTACATGTTATGCTCAAGGTTTTGCAACGGTGTCTAGAATGTCCATGGTGTGGTTACTGAAATTGGAATATAGACGCTAACAATTTCATTAATCTAGAACTTACCTCGATGGATGCTGTCTCCTCTTCCATCAGGGATGTTGATTGATTAAACGAGCTGCATGAAACCAACAGGTGTAGGCTGATTGTCAGGCGCAAGTAGCGAACAAGCCCAGGCACGTCCTGACTTCCTTGCAGTCAGTAGAGGTTTTTTTTGTAACGAGTAACTAAACAGCACATTGAAAATGTATCGGAGTAAAAGTATGCAATTAAATTTGGAAATGTAGTGAAGTAAAAGTAAAAGTTATCATTTATCATTTTCCATGAAATGTTTTCCCCGATCAATTCATTTTTTTATCATTTCATATCACGGAGCTCCGCGTCAAGCCGCATGTACCAAGCGCGAGTTTCGTTTTTACAAAAAAACGTCCTCAATTTATTTTTAAATAAAGAATGTATTTTGTTATTCAGCATCAATACATTTGTCTGCTTTTTACTAAGGAATAATTAATTGAGGAATATACAATATAATAATACTATGATATATTTATGACTCAGTGTTATGTTACTATAGCTTATATTCTTAAAGACCCTATTGAAACACTAAAATTCAGGTGAAAAACGCCGCTTATCAATTAATCGTAAGTCGATCGATAAGGTCAATCAACTATAGATTAATGAATTAATCGATAAGTTACATCCCTATTGTGAAACATTCCAGACAAAACCATAATATCTCCATGGAGAAAAGCATTTCACGGACCCTCCACCAGGAAAGTTACACAATGCACCTTTGAAGTCAGATGCGTAACATTGACTGTAATTAGGACTTGCTGGAACCACTAAGAAATTATGTATGTAATGTAAGTCTCTTTCATAAGTTTTTCATAACAGTGTGAAACAGATTTTTTGTGTCTCATCATGATATGATCATTTTGACTCTTTTTTTTCTTGGACAATATCAATTTACAGTCATTGTCCGAAAGCCTATGCACTCGATACTGACTTTTCACGCGCGTTGCTAGGCAACACTCTGCTCTTAATTGATTCGGCTAGATCAACGATCAATGATCAACGATCAAGGATCAAGGATCAAAGATCAATGTACCCCACATATATATACCACGCACGCACGCACGCATTCACGCTCACAACACAACATCTGAATGGTCACCTCGTATAAGATGCTCTATTGAAACCAGAATAAAGCTGATTCTCTTACCGGAGTCTGTCTGTAGTGTTCCCGCCCAGCAAAAATCCACCCCATACTTTACAGTCATTTTCTTTAATGATGTCCAAATGATTCTACTGAAGACATCGCAAAGTGGAACACATTGTTTTTTGTTTAAGAGAAAAACACAGCCTAAATATGCAAGGCTTTTGTGTTAAAAATGTATGAATAAAATAAAATGCAACTCCGGCTATGAATTTGATGAGAAAAAAATAGCAACATAGATCAGAAAATAAGTTAGTGTCAAACTTTACTGGATTTTATAGTGACATATAGTGATAAAAGAAGAAATTCAATTTGTCAACTGGACAAAGTTTGTTTGGTCGAAAACGTTTCGCCGCTCATCCGAGAGGCTTCGTCAGCTCTAATAAGAATACTGGTAAGACACTTGCTTATATCTTGCTGCAGGGAGGAGCTAACTAGCTGACCTGGCTAGCCCTATTGTTTCTTTTGTTTGTTTGATCTAGGTTTAAGAATGGAATTATAGATGGGAGACAAATTATGTCTGACTCCACCATTTCTGTTCAGAGAAGGATTCTCTTTTTTGACAAAAATTGCCTCTTTCACTCCCCTCTCAAACCAGTTCTTTTCCCTGGCTAAGATCTGAACCTCACTGTCCTCAAATGAATGGCCCGTGGCTTCTAGGTGAAGATGTACGGCAGATGACGGTCCACTCTGGCATGCCCGTCTGTATTGGTACATCCTCTTGTGAAGTGGCTGCTTGGTTTCTCCAAGCAGAAACCAAGCAGCCACTTCACAAGAGGATGTACCAACACAGACGGAGAACAATAGGGCTAGCCAGGCCAGGGCCAGAGGTGTGAAAAACAGTCGTTGTAGGGATGAATAGGTATGGTAATCTAGACGCCAGAGAAACAAAAGGCTGAAACCAATGAGATAGTTTTGGAAAGTAGTTAGCTAGTTAGCTCCTTCCTGCAGCAAGATATAAGCAAGTGTCTTACCAGCATTCTAATTAGAGCTGAAGAAGCCTCTCGGATGAGCGGCGAAACGTTTTCGACCAAACAAACTTTGTCCAGTTGACAAATTGAATTTCTTCTTTTATCATGGATTCTACCTGGACGACTGAGGGACTCTTCACGTAGTGACATTTAGTGTAAAACTGACTTTTATGAGCTTTTAAGCATGTTATACCCAACTGATTCATGCTTGAGTGACATGAATAAAAATTTGTTGATGATATAATTCTACTATCAGGAGGCAGGGCAATTAACCTATTTTTATTACCAAACTGTTTCAGATTATTAAAATGACAAGGCTCACTACAGGAGTTACTCAAAGAGGGACATTTTTTCAATACAAACTGAACTGGAGCTGATGGAGCCTGAAGCTCCCCCATGCTCACCTCCTACTTGGAACAGAGGGTTAGCTATGTCCATTTATAAATACTGTCTATGTTTTAGTCACTTAAAAAAAATGGAGACACAAGCGCTCCTTATTTTGCAAGACTGTTCTTTTCTTCTATTTAAAAATAATAGAAGCTGTTCCTTGTTGCTCCTTTCCTTTGAGCTTGAGTTTAAATCCTTCAGTTACCCAGAAGTAACTATCTCTCCTCCTCAAATCCATTTAAGACTAGGGATGTGTAGTGGAATATCAAGAGCCTTAGCCATTCACTCCCCTTGGCACCGCGCTGGGCCCAAAACACACACCGCCAACTCAGTAGCAAAACAGTAATGCTTGTCCTTTTTCATTTCTTTGGCAGTAAATGGACCCATCAGCATCTATATCTCAGCACTTCAAACTGGTCTTGTCTGAATAGTCTGCAAGCGCTCAATACATTTTTAAACAAGCTCAAAGACAGATAGACGAAGCAGGATTCACCAGTGAGAAGATAGTCGGAGCCCACTGCTGAACAAAGAAGTGAAGAGGCTGTTAATAGATTTAATGGTGAGAAGAAAAAGCTGCTGCCCGTGCAATGGCCTTTTAGAAACATAACTTGGAGACGATTGTACAAAATGAATGGAACAAAACACAACTCCAGGTATGTTTTTGATGAGGTAACAAAATTATAACTTCAAGCTCACAAGAGTTAATTTTGCATAATATAGGACCTTTAAGCTTTTTTGTACACCAGTCTTGGCACTACTGAATGTTGTTGTGTTGTTGTTGTGTTGTTGTTGTTGTTGTGTTGTTGTTGTGTTGTTGTTTTGTTGTTGTTGTGTTGTTGTTGTTGTGTTGTTGTTGTGTTGTTGTGTTGTTGCTGTTGTTGTGTTGTTGTTGTGTTGTAGTTGTTGTTGTTGTGTAGTTGTTGTGTTGTTGCTGTTGTTGTGTTGTTGTTGTGTTGTAGTTGTTGTTGTTGTTGCTGTTGTTGTGTTGTTGTTGTGTTGTTGTGTTGTTGTTGTTGTGTTGTTGTTGTTGTTGTGTTGTTGTTGTTGTTGTGTTGTTGTTATTGTTGTTGTGTTGTGTTGTTGTTGTTGTGTTGTTGTTGTTGTTGTGTTGTTGTTGTTGTTGCTGTTGTTACTTCCTCAAAAATATACGTGGGGGGTATTCCATCAACGTCGCTAAACATAGCGGCGCCTAAGTGGTTAAGCCTCGCCTGAAGAAGCGGCAACTTAGACTTAAGCCTGAAGTCGCTCCACTAACGCAGTTTAGCTGCGCCTCAGCGGCGCTAACTTCAGCCAGGCCTATCCAGTCCTGACCTAGGCGTGTGCACGGGGGATGTAAGATGCCCAGAAAAAGCGACTGTCGAAAACGCGATCATGTCGAAGATTCGGGACGATTATTTCAGTGCATCAGAACAGAAGTTGCTTTTGGAACTCTGCAACACATTTGCAATAACCAAGGTGAGAGACATGGCGTGGCAGAAGATCGCCGACCGCTTAAATGCTTAAGTTAACTTCTATAACAGTGCTGAATGTTGAGTTTTTAAAGTATGTTTCACCCTCGGTATCAAGAAAAGTCCGTGGGGGAGAGGACTCGCTACGGTTTGTCACGTGGGAAACCCGAGATCGATACTCAAGGAGAGCAGCTGATGTCATAAAATGTTTATATTCATATTTGTAGAGCAGTCTTGTCAGTTTTTTTTACTGTGTAAAAGTATTTGCACCAGCTAATATGTTAAATTGGGTTATCTTGTCTTTAAGCAGGAATAATGTGAAGAGGACTGTTTTGCAGGTAAAGACAAAGCATAAAAACATTTTGCAGAGTGGTAAGTAGGCTAATATTAATATTAATATTCAGTGAAATTAGTACTACTGTTGAAATGGTGCCTTAATTTAATTTAAAATGAATAGTAGCTACCAAGCCACAGGAGGTGGGAGCCCCCCTCAAAATCTTTCACTGGCCCTAAACTGGAGTTGCCCACTGGTGGAGGTAACTGAAGGAGGGACCTCATCAAAGATCCTTCCTGCACGTTCTCGTGAGGAGTATATTCAAGGTATTCTCTAGACTAATGCTTGCCTCAGCTGTGATCCAAACATTTGTATTTTTTAATAGTATGCTTGTGTTCTAGTTACTGAAGATGGCGTACACTTGCCTGACCCTCAGCAGTCCTCCAGCAGTGCCTTGCCTGACCCTCAGCGGTCCTCCAGCAGTGGCCTCACACCAGAATGTCATACCTAATGTCTTTTATTGTTTTATGCCTATTGATGGAAATTGATAAATAGGATTTCATTAAAGAGGCTTGCACAGCATCTCTGAAGCAAATTTGTTGAATCATTGAAATGCTGCATCATGCAGTGTGCCTGTTATTTGGCTACATTATTTGGCTACGAGGGGGTCCCGTTCCAGCTGGGCCAATTGACAATTGAGATGGAGCCCCCACCCTGAGTCTCAACCGAGCCATCTCTACCTCATTCCATCACTATCGATTAATAAATATCGTCATCGCATTACGTCGTTGGCATGGTCCTTGCTAGTAAAGAGATGTTTGTCTGAGCTTATGCACAAATGATCATAATAACAATTGTTGTGATGATCTTTGGGCTATGAAAATAAAAGGAACTTTATGGACAAAATTACTTGTGTGAAGTGGTCAGAGGAGCTCTTGAAGAGATAAAATTAACATAGGATTAGTGAAAAAGGAATCAGTTAACAAAACACAGCTCCAGGCCTGTTGTGATGAGGTTACACAATTATAGCATGGTTAATGGTTAATTTTAGCATTATATAGGCCCAATCATAATGTATCCAGCATATCTCTAAGAAAGAAGTGTTAAAGTGACAGTATTACATCAGTAAAGTAATTGTTTACAGAAAAAAACAAAAAAAAGTTGAAAAGAAAAATACAGGAAATAGTGGTGTGTTCTAAAATGTAATCCTTCTACCTACAGTATGTCATCAACACTGAAAATTACATCCAAAATGCAGACAATTTACACACAAAGAAGATGAGATGTTCTATTTTTATTGATTGTTTAATCAGGGCTCTTCAACGTTTTTCAGGCCAGGGACCCCCAAACAGATGGCGAACTGGGCCAGGGACCCCCTACTATATATACAGCATAGAATTGTGTTTTATATTAAATTGAGCTTAGTGTCATGTATAAACATTGCTACTCTGTTATGGTACATCCAATACAAGGAAATAATACACAGGTTAATACTGTATTTTACACTATAAAATATAAAATTAGATTATTTTAAAGTGAAATAAAAAGATTTCGCGATCCCCCTGCAGTACCTCCGCGACCCCCTTAGGGGTCGCGACCCCCCTGTTGAAGACCTCTGGTTTAGACTATTCAGCACAATTATGCAATTTAGGGTACATGGATAGCCCCTAAAACGTGGTCATCAGGCTCCTGCCTGGTTCGGTTGTGCAGGTGCGAGTGCAGACCATGGAACCCTATACAATCGTACTCGAGCACAGCACAGTTCAAAAGTCCTAGTGTGAGGGTGCACTTCGAAAATTTTAGCCCTTGTATCAAAATATGGTTGCTAGGTAAAAGCCATGGAATTACCTCTACATCTGTCATATCTGTTGCCTGTGTTGAACTATTAAGTAAAATAAAAAACTTCACCAACATTAAAGCAGACCTATTTTACGAAAATAAAACCTTTCAGAGCTTTTAAGCATGTTATAGTTGTTTCCCCTCACCATTTACTCACCATAAGATGAATTTAGAGTGATTCATGCATGTTTGAGCAACCTTCATTTTCAAGGATTTTTTAAGACACCAAACTCAACTCCCGTTTTCACTGCCACTGATATACGGCCACTGCTCTGTACTTTGTTCTCCAATTTTATTTTCTTAATCAATGATACACGTAGGATGTGTTTGGTACAAATAAAAAAATATATATATAAAAAAATAACCTACAGCGATTTATCCATCAGAGAAGCCAATTCTTTGTTGTGATCATGCTGATCTTTTATTAAGTCACTTCAGGTTAATACTGCAATTTAAAATGTGCAAATTATAACATAATGAGACACAATATGTAATTATACTATTGCTAGAATATGACTCTTCACTTCCATCCTTTACAGTGGCAACAGCTGTGCACGTGTGAGCATTTTCACAGGCAACAACTTCTATAATAGTCTGCTGTGCTATTTTACACACGCCTGGGGACTGCTGTTGTTTTCAGTTACCTTCAGGCAGGAGGTTCATTATAT